>OZ023265.1:115516357-115716357 GCA_964006375.1 Tillus elongatus
AATGACTATTAAATCATAAACTCTATAACTGAAACTACTCGCAAAGCATCAGATGTCTATTTGACATGAATTTTCTGTATATATTTTAGTGAACTGAAGAACAGTGATGGTTGAAGCTGTAACATAAGGCTTTGTAAAACACACTATTACGAAATTTCTTCTACAAAAGCCGTATTTGTTTCAGGCTGCTCGTCTAAAAATGGCAAATTTTGGCGTTTTAAATCGCGACTAATACGTTGCAAGAAGACCTATAAAATTTTAAAAGTAATTTATTTAATATTTCTTGAGCTTCTTGCGTGAAGAAAACGTAATCTTTGACTATAATATACAATAGATTTTGTTATGCACACAAAATATTTTGGTTTTGTGCGTTTCTCTGGTCATCAGTGGCACCCAAAGTTTTTATCTTTAAATGCTTTTACTTTTTTCTTAATTTTAACTCGGAGATCTGAATTTTGGCATGAAAGGTAAGCTAACGTAAGTAACAAATTTGGTTGCCATATATTTGGTATTTTCAGAAATACAGAACTTTTCTGAAAGAAAACTCAAAATTTTACCGGAAGAACAGGTCAGATTTTCCTGGCTAACGAAGTTAGTGCAAAGGGAAGGTACTAACCAAATTTGATCGAAGTCGGCCTATTATTTCATTTTTTGGGTTATCGGTGTGCTACATATATATATATATATATATATATATATATATATATATATATATATATATATATATATATATATATATATATATATATATATACAGATCCCCCATTAGTGAATTTTTCGTTCTATAAAATTTTGTTCAAAAAATTCTCTAAACATAAACTAAAAATGACATATAACGTCTTTAAAATGTCTATCTGATGTATGCGAATATTGAATATAAAAATAATGTCGACTTACAACAATAAACAACCATAACAACAATTATAATAATAAATTAACAATAGCAGCAACAGAAGTAGGTTCTGTACCTATATATGAAAA
Source organism: Tillus elongatus (assembly GCA_964006375.1). Classification (NCBI taxonomy): domain Eukaryota; kingdom Metazoa; phylum Arthropoda; class Insecta; order Coleoptera; family Cleridae; genus Tillus; species Tillus elongatus. The sequence goes on from OZ023265.1 coordinate 115,517,339, forward strand.
GTTCAGGACGATGCAAGTCAAAATTCGCTAAAGAAAAATAAATAGGTTAATTTATTTTATGATATTGTGGAGGCCGATACTTGATGTAAATCCATTGTCAACTTAGGTAAATAAACAATTTGATTTACACTATTTTATACGATGTATATGTATAACTGCTGCAGTTTCGCCGAAGTGTTCGGCTTTACTTTCATTCTGTATTTGAGAAAGTCGCGCACCTCTGCGAAACTGCACCAGTTATACATATAAATTCTATAACATAGTGTAAATCAATTTTTTCATTTACCTAACTCAATATTATCTTTAAATCAAAATATCGCAAATAATTAGGGTACATTAAGAACGTGACTGAAGATAACGGATACACTGCTTGCCTTGTGAAGAACTTACTTAGCAAACAGAAAACAAAGAAAATGTTAGCCTAGCCAACGACCTTTAGAAAAGAGAAAGCGAAAAAACTTTGTTTGTCTACCATTTGAGTCTTGGGTCACAAGTGGGATAGATAGCATTTCTATAAAAGCCAATTTCTAGATAACAAAAAATACTTTACAAAATTTACCAGGCAAAAGATAGCACCATTAAAATGCCGGGAATCTATGAAACAAGTTGTAAAGATTCTGATCTTAAATATATCGACCAGACTAAAAGATCAATTGAAATTTGAGTTACCACAACATGACCTGACATATTTGGGAGGATAATCACCACGTAGATTAAGAGAATCTAAAATTAATAAAAAATGATGACAATCAGAATAGCTAGACGCTTTCGAAAGTATATATATATATATATATATATATATATATATATATATATATATATATATATATATATATATATATATATATATATATATATATATATACACATATAAAGAGATAGATAGATAGACAGATAGTACGTGTCAAAAGTAAGGAATAAATTCTATAAAACCGAAAAAGATTTTTTTCAGCGAACTAAAAAACAGGTCAATTTTGTTAAAAAAAAATGGCCCACATTTTGACATACTACACATATATACAGAGTTACGCGATAAGAATGGTGACGTCATCAACGTTTTTTTCAAATATCAACCCCAATTTTTTCTCCGAATTTTAATACTTAATTTAATTGCCAACAGGGTGATATAATTTTTATGTTACGTTACATCAGGAAAAATCTAGTTAATATTTTTGAAATGTGAAGTTTTATATTATTGTAAAAATAAAGAATAAATGCAACTTGATTGTCAAACTAAATACTCAAAATATTCACCAATAACTTTCAACAATAACGTAACCTACGCCCAAATTCTACTAAAGCATTTGAGATAGTTTCTGGTTTAATGGCTCTGATTGTAGTTCTAATCCTTTTCCGCAGAAATTTCAGGCTGTCTGGTTTCGGCCTGTACACAGAGCTTTTTACATAGCCCCATAAAAATGTCAAGAAGAGTCAAATCGGGATATCTTGCAGGCCACTCTACTCTATCTCGTCGATCGATCCACTGATTGGGGAGCCCAACATTTCGATACTTACGAACTTATCTTGCATAATGCGGCGGTGCTCCGTCTGGCCGAAACCACAAAGAACTATTAGGAATCGCTGAATTTTCTGCGTTGGGGTAAATATTAGTCAATGCGGCAAGTAATTTATTTTGCAAAAACATGAAGATTCGCCTCTCCTGTCAATGTGCTCTCAAAAAATTACGGCCCTGTGGCTTGACTGCCAACAATTTCAGCCCAGACACTGACTGCATGGGGGTACTGTGTTCTCTGCCCACTCAACCAATGTGAGTTTTGAGACGTACAGTATCTCCAAGTTTGTCTATTGACAGTGCTCCGGATAAAAAGTAGCTTCATCTGAGAACAGAATATTGTTGAGTAGTGCTGGATTTTGTTTTAACATATTTGTCATTATTTCTGAAAATTCGATTCTTCTATCGATATCATCTGTATTTAATAAATTTTATACAAACAATGTGTTTCAGATCTTGAATTTGGTTCTAATATGAGCTTTAATTGTTTGTTTTTTCTTCTTCTGTGAATAAATATTTGCAGGCTTCATTTGAGCTGATAGTTTATAAAATGTCGGAATCAAATCCACGCTATAGATGAAATAAAACGTAACTATTCAAAAATAGTGTTCCAAAAGTAGATATGCTCTCATCTAATGGTAATGCTGAAATGCATAATTCATAAATAAACACAACGTAAAGATGTATTCGGCAAATATAAATCGCAGTGACTTCCGTGACGTTTGCCAAACGTAAATAGTCATGTGAACATTGTGAGAAGTTTATATCTGAGACTTAATTTTGTTGTATTTAATAGCAGACACACTTATTTTATTATTACACACTTAAAAAGTAACATTTTTAGTTAGTACAGGTTATTAGATTATCACTAATTTATAAGTATATTGGATTATGATATGCGATGCATTCAATGAAATAAAATAAAAATACTAGGTTTCTTGTTTGACCTACTTGGCATCCATTATTTATAAAAGTACAGTGTGAAGATAGAAAGTTTGGAACATAATTCATAAATGCGTTATTTCATTTTTTCGAAAAAAAGTGCCCGCACAGGTCAATTTGATCTTTTCAATTGCCAACTTATGCCGTAAAAATTACATTTATGGCGTCACTCATTTCTGAATGGTGACGTCATCGTAAGTTTTTTTACGTAATAACCATTTTACTTCCACATCGTCAATACGTGTGGAAGTATGGCATCGACGACAAAAATTTCAATTTTTTTTTCGCTTAAACGTCATAGAAAGTGTCAAAACATATAGAAAACGTGATTTGGGCACGAAAATTTTTTGTGCCTGTCGGTCTGTCGGTCTGCCAGTTTGGCGGTCTGTAGGTCCGCCGGTCTGTCGGTCCGCTGGTCTGTCGGTCTGCCGGTCTGTCGATCCGCTGGTCTGTCTGTTTGTAGCCACGATAACTTTAGAACAAATTGAGATATCGTTTTCAAATTTGGTATACAGGTAGCACCCAACAAACGAACGGTTGGGATTGTTTTTGGGTAAAATCGCTCCAGGAGGTAGGGTATGCTGGGGTGTCATTTGGTGAAAATTTACAATTTTTCGTCAAAACTCGAGTAATATAACGTTTTAGGGTTTGTTTATTAGAAAACTTTCAATGTGATCAAACATCTGGTATTTTGTGTTGAAATTAAATTAGGGGTTGAAATATTTATTTGCTAAAACGGCGTAAAAATATTGAGACCATAAAGAAAAATTGATTCTGGGACGAATTTTTTTTGTCCGTCAGTCTGTCGGTCGGTCTGTCGGACTGTACGTCTGTCTGTTATTAGACGCAATACTTTAGAACGAATTGATATAGCGTCTTCAAATTTGGTATCCAGTTAGCCCCCGACAAAGGAACGCTTCGATTTTTTTTTTGGGTAAGATCGCTTCAGGGAGTAGGTGATATAAATAAGAAAATTGACATTTTCTCGTTAAAACTAGAGTATATAATGTTTCAGAAATTTGTGGGTACCCCCACGCGAATATTCTCTTTGTAGTCAAGTCATGTATTCTAAATTCATTTCATGAGAATATCTGTATGCGGAGAGTAGATTATTACAGCTATGTGGAAGTTATTATTTAATTTGCACCACTATTTTCTATAGACCTGCTTACTACTTCAATGATTATGTGAAAACTGGAACCTGTGATGAGCACTAATAAGTACACCCAAAATCACCACAACACATATTTCACAATGTCAACATCTTCAGAGGAAGAAAATTCTAGAATTTTCTTCCTCTGAAGATGTTGACATTGTCAACGAAACGATCGTTAGGTCTCTGAAATATGTGTTGTGGTGATTTTGGGTGTTCTCCAAGTATACTTATTACTTAAATGATGATGAAAAAAAATTGGTACCTGAAAACAATTATTTTGAAAAAATAGCCTTATTTACCTTAAAAAAATGGAAACGTAAGTTTAATAGAAAAAAATAAATACAAAATGTAGCACACATTTTCGGACTGTTCTCCACCTGCCATTTGGCATTAAAAGAACAAGTGCAGCTGCTAATGCAAGTGGATCATCAGTTCTGGGGGTATTTCATGACGAGTGCATCCATCTTATCACTTAACACCCGTATAGAATTTACTGCCAACTGATCTTCCAGCTAGATTATATATTTGCGATTCATTTAAAAACAAACCTAATGCAGGTCCACTGTTAATACATTATTATACAGGATATATTAGAAACATAAACCTAGTAATAGCGTTTAGTAAATAATTTCACTCATTTCATCTATAAATAAATAAAATAGGTATCTGGATAAAAAACATATTTGCTTTAGACCATTTCATTTAAAATTTTAGCTTCAATTTCATAGACGTTATTATACACTTTGTTGTTATTCCCTTTAGACGCTAGGTCAAGGTTTTGTCAAATAAAACAAAGTGTGTATTTGCTCTTAGTTTTTAAGTAAGGTTTAATTTAAAATTACTACACCGTGCTTTGATAATATAAAATACAAAACTAAACACTATACATCTCAGATATAGGAGTATAAATAAATTAAAGGTCGACCACTTGTAGCTTCTAATCATTAAATTGGCACTGTATCAAAAACTCCTGTATAAAAATGTATACACTATGTCTATAAAGTAACGCATAAAGTCAATAAAATTGAAAGTTACCATTAATAAGGAAAATTCAAAAACAGGTCGAGTTTTATTTTCGAAAACCAGCATTGTGCCCATCAGGAAATAAATTTAAAAATTGTTAATATCGTGGTCCATTTATAATTCCACCAAAAAAGTAGGGACCAATAATCCTACTCCTAACAATTTCCACCCAAACATTTGCCTTTTCTGCAAATTTTGTGTAAATCTGTCCCATTCATCTTGGATTTTCCCTTGTATAATATCTGCAGTTTTGACGGCTAATTTCTCCATGTAGTGTAAAAGTAGATTCGCCCGAACACAGAATATTCGGTACTTGCAAAGAGTTATCATTACATTTATTCATTAATGTTGCAAAAAGCTGCATCCTTCGGTCTGGATCGTCATCGGATAAGTTGTATTTTATATAGATGAAGCTTTTCATATTGTAGTACTTTATGTGCCGTCTGAAACGAAATTCTAAGGCCTCGGCCAATTTGCTGAACACCACTGTGGGGGTTCTCTGCCACTGACAATAAGACGTTTAATTTCATCTCTTCACTTATAGACCGACGTCCAGTTTTTGGCAAATCTTCCACCCTAGACGTTTAGCGAAATGTCTTATCTATTCGACTCACTGTTGATTGATTGATAGACCTATCTGTATATTTAGTATTAAACAGAATACACATCTCTGCCTGAGTTTGGATCCTGTCACCATAACCAATCATCATTAAAACTTCAATTCTTTGAGCTATTGAGAATGGCAGTTTACCAGCAGTTTAATAATTAATTTGAAAAAGCAAAACTTTAAAGTTATACGCACGCACTTTTTTTTGTGGTTTAGCGTCGGTCTATTTCCGCGACTATGGCCAATCACCGACGCCAGGGAGCAGCTTCACCTCACTATCCTGGAAATTTTGCCGAATCTTTGTCAGCCTGTGAGAAGGGTATGGATCTCTAACGTGCCCAACATCGAATGGACACGGAACCGATGGCTGTACGCCCCCTCCTAAGGGTGGAACGTGTAGACATTTAACTTTCTCAAATCCAATGCCACAACCTCGGTTGATGTTAATGTTGCAGTCTGTATTGAAAAAGTTAAAGGAGAACCCTGGGATCGAACCCAGTATCCCTCGGTTCTAAGGCACACGATCTTACCACTGAACCACCAAGGCTCTACGTATTTACTTTGCACGACAACCAAAACATTAATTTACTACTATTATTTGTAGATTGCATCCCAAAAAATTATCAAACTAATGCTTGATTAGTTTTTATGACACATGTTACACAGCAGATAATTGTTATCATCAGTCGATTGTTGCAGATACAACATAGTATGCAACAAAATCTTTAGAATTCTTTTTATACAACAGGCCCAACATTTTGAACATTGTTTACAAACTTTGAGATATTGAAGTATCATATAAGTAGCATATCAGTATCGTAAGACTGGACTATGTAATTTACAGGCTTCACTTGTGTTAGGTCCTACTGATAATAAAAATATTATTAGTCACTTTATTTTACTTATAAAAAATAAAATTGGTTTTGCTAAATAGAAAATTGGATTAGCTTCAAAAGTGTATTACACTACCCACGATCCAATTTCAAAATGTCGAAGGCTTAACTACCGTTTGAAGAGGTATGGGGATAGGGTGAGATCTTTATATCAGAAAGTTAGTTTTTGACAATAAAAATCGACCTGTTTTTGAGTTTTCCTTAACGGTCAATTTCAATTTTATTGAGTTTATGCGTTACTTTATACACACAGTTTATAAAACCAGATACGAGGACATATTATGTATATAGTGTGGAACATTCAAATGGAATAAATTCAGTACGTATCTCAATTATTGCTCATTTTTATAAAAAAAATCACCAAACATGACAATTTTAGATTAAAAATGACATCATGCAATGTGAAATCTTTAGCCCTACATTCAACCCGCCTCGAGTAACAGTTAAATAGGAAGAAGGTACTTGTGCTATCTCATTTGAAAGATCTCTTCATTCTCTATTCAACAATGGTATAGTTTAACAATGTATTGCACAATTAGCAGTAAAAAACAAATAATAATTATCTGATATAAATAAAACCTTGCAGGTGTCTTCAATTTACAAGGCGCTTGAGCAAGTTCGTCAATAAGCCAAATCAGTCTAGAAAAAGAAGTTTAAAGCTTCTCTGGCAAAGTGTTTGTATCCCCAAAAGTAATAAATGAAAAATTTTGCAAAAAATTTGGCACAAGTTGCTTTAATGGAAATTATACAACACATGTACCAAAATTGACGTTTTTAAGTTAAAAAAACAAAATTATTAAATAATTAGAAAAAGTCTGGACCGAGCAAGTGCGTTATAGTAGTGGATTTTCATGAAAATGTTTTTAATAGCAAATATGTCTTGTTTTTAATAAATTCTGGCATCAGATTTGAAAATCAGAAAAGTTGCAAAACAATTGGAATAACTCAAAAATCATGAGCACTATAATTTTTTGCAAAAACGCATTAACATAAGGCGTGTTCTATTAGAAAAAAATGAAAATTTGTAGCATCAACGATTTATGGGCCAGCCTGTGATTGTCGTAATAATTTTATACGATGCAGCTCAAGACACCCTGTAATTAACGTATAAAGCGTCTCTTATCTTGTCTAATAACAGATATATTGTACTTTACCCTAAAAATGCGGCACCTTGTGTATATGCAAAATATATATATATATATATATATATATATATATATATATATATATATATATATATATATATATATATATATATATATATATATAACTGGAACTAACCCCGAATAGGTTCTCGGCGGCCTAGTTCGCGCTCAGTTGAAATGATGTTTTCAAAATTCAAAAGTCCTTCACAGCGATTTTTTTCTAAGAAAGTTTGCTAAAAATTATAGACTACGAAACCATAAACTCTATAACTAAAACTATTGCCAACACATCAGAGTAATGGTCTATTTGAAATCAATTTTATACAAATATTTTAATAAATTGCAGGACAATGACGGTTGATCCTGAAACTTAAGGTTTTGTAAAACGCCCTTCAGGCGACATTTCTTCTACATAACCCATATTTGTTTCAGGCTCTTTGCCTAACTGATCATTCTAGAATGAAGTCATTGACAGGGCGGCCATATTTGCTGGGTGGCACACAATTCCATTTGACTACGTATTTGCATATTAAAACATTGAATTTATTTACCATTAAATCATGTTAATCTTCACCTAACTTATCGAAAATGCCTTATTTTTGTAGCGTCATTAAATCTCCAATGCGTGTTGAACGAGACAAAGTCCCATTCTTTTGATTTCCTGCTGCTTTAACTAACAGAGGTGATTATTTGCATGCTCTGCCTATTGGACGTCGAAATGCCTGGGTTAGGGCTTTAAAACGGAAGCCTGCCTCTGACTTTTTTGTCCAGTCCATATCCCGAATTTGTAACATTTCCACATTTTTCATGAAAGGTACTGGCCATATACGGAAAGTTTCTCAGTGGAAGCTGGACCGCTCTCTTCGGAACTGTCTGGCCGAGGAATGTAGGAAAAACAAAACTGTGGTTACATGGCTGCACACTTCTGATAAGCCAGCCATGCACGTGCAATAGGCACTGAAAATGCAAGTGTCTTTCAAAATAACTATTCAAACTTGGAGAAACGATTCCCTTTCACGTAGAGAATGTAGAACCTGCAAAAAATGTTATGTTTATAGAAGTGTTTATACCTCAGTCAAAGCCAATGTAGCACAACAATAATTTATACATAAATGTTAAAAATAATGAACCATTACAAATTAACTATGATCTCTTACCTTGCCGATGACAACAAATGCTTCATCATTTAATTTGCTTGGCTAAAATCCCCTTAAGACAGACAGATTCAGCATGCTTGTAGGCTTGCAAACTTTTATGCGCCTTAAGTTGCAGGCCGGTATAATAAGTATGGTTTGCATTCCCCTTGAGGAATTGTACACGGGTCAATATTGTCGATAATCTAAATTTTCTTATCGTGTCGGCACTTTATATCACCAATAAGGGTCAAGTAGTTAGCAATTCGAGACATCTTCAACGAAGAACTTCGACATAGGTGTACAGGAACTTTTTTTGTTTTTCTGACGTCTTCTATCGCGTCATACTATTGCATTGCACTTTTTTAAATGTCACCCTGTATGTATATATATATATATATATATATATATATATATATATATATATATATATATATATATATATATATATATATATATATATATATATATATATATATATATATATATATACAAGTGGAGACAGAGAAAGAAAGGTGGAAGAAAAAATCTCGTTTGGTTTATCAAAATTTGTCGATTCTCTTTTCCAAATCTTCTAAAGTTGTGAGTGCAGTCGCCACCAATTCGTCCTTTATAAAAGTTCAAAAGAAATAATCAAGGGGAGTAAAATCCGGGGACCATGCCAGTTGACCGAACCTGCTCGACCAAACCACCAGTTTTTAGATATTCCATTCAAATGTTTTCGTGCCTGTATTTCATAATGCGTGGAGCTCCATTCTGTTGAAACCACATATGTCTGCGTTTATGTTTTGGCTTCATAATCAAGGTAATTGGTTTCTTAACCGAAAGAGTAAATCAAAAGTTTTTTTTTGCACACAAACCTACTTTTTACGTAGATTTGAATTTTATAGAAAAAGTACATCAAGCTATTTAACAATCCAAAGTTACCCCTGCCCCAAATTATCATGGGGGTCGCAAATTGAATGAGTAGTGAGGAAGGGAGTAGCTACCCTTTGGCAGTTGCGCCGTGTGATAGGGAGAACCCTGGGACTTAATCCTCGAATCCTTCTTTCGATTTTCTGCTGCTTCAAATAACAGAGGTGGTTATTTGAATGCTCTGCCTATTGGACGTCGAAATGCGTGGGTTAAGGCTTTAAAACGGAAGCCTGCCTCTAATTTTTTTGGCCAGTCCATATCCCGAATTAACATTTTCACATTTTTCAAGGAAGGTAGTTGCCATACGGAAAGTTTCCCAGTGGAAGCTGGGCCGCTGCCTTCGGAGTGTCTGGCCGAGGAATGTATGAAAAACAAAACTGTTATTACGTGACTGCACACTTCTGATAAGCCAGCCATTCACGTGCAGTAGGCACTGAAAATGCAAGTGTCTTTCAAAATAACTATTCCAAACTTGGAGCAACTATTCCCCTTTTCGTTGAGAATGTTGAACATGCAAAAAATGTAATGTATATAGAAGTGTTTATACTTCAGTCAAAGCCAATTTAGCACAACAAAAATGTATACATAAATGTTAAACATAATGAAACATTACAAATTAACTATGATTGCTTACGTTGTCGATGACAACAAATGCTTCGTCATTAATTTGCTTGGTTAAAATCCCCTTAGGACAGCTAGGATGCTTGTAGGCTTGCAAACTTTTATGCGCCTTAAGTTGTAGGCCTGTGTAATAACTATGCCTTAGAATTAAGTAATTCACCAGGTTCGTCATGGTGATGCTCGGTAACTTATAGATACCAAGCCTGCATTCTCCTGGAGCAATTGTATAAGGGTCAATATTGTCGATAATTTCAATTTTCTTATCGTGTCGGTACTTTAGATCACCAGTAAGGGTCAAGTAGTATGCAATTCGAGACATCTTCAACGAAGAACAAACTCCAACAGAACCTCTTAATTTAAAATTCAAGTTTACGCGAAAACGCATGCAAAACAAATGTCAGATAATCAATTGGTGTGCCACCAAGAGAAAATGGAGGTTCTGTCAAAGTCACGTGTTCTATCTATAGTTGCCAATTTTGACGTTTCAAATCGCGACTTTTGACGTTTTAAGAAGAAAAACTATAAAATCTACACACTAACTTTCTAGTATTTCAGACCTTTTTTCAACAAAAAACTTAATCTTTGCCTGTAATATACAATAGGTTTTGTTATCTATATAAAATATTTTGGTTTTGTACTTTTCTCTGGTCACCACCACTGGCACTCAAAATTTATTTCTTTATATGCCTTTAACTCTTTTTTAACTTAGAGATCTAATTTCTGGTATATAATAAAACTTGTAAAAACTATGTACTAAATTTGGTTGCCATAGCTTTGTTACTTCCGGATATAGATAACCATAAAAAAATTAAACTGATCCTGAATATGGGGCTAGGAGGTCTAGTTCGTGCTCATTTAAGTTTTTTTATTCAAAAGTCGCCATATCTTCATTAGTGAATTTTTTCTACTAAAATTCGCTAGAAAAAATCTCCACCATAACCAAAGAGGTTGTAAGGGATAGAGGTAACAAAGGTGCAGTTTTGCAATACAAGAAGCCTGTACACTTTTCCAAACTGGGCGGAGTTCGGTGACTTGAGTGGGAGAAACGTCAGGGACGTATTTAGGAATTTTTAGTTTGGTTAGAAATAAAACTGAAATTATTCAATCATTGAAATGTAATGCTTATTCATGAATTTCTTAAGCTTTTGTATAAATAGGTAACCTAAAAAGGTTCGGAACACAGCAAGTGCGTTATGATAGTGAATTTTCATAACAATATTAAATAATATATTTATATAAGCTGTAAGATTTAGCCTTATATTAAAAGTTATGAAAATTAATTTATTTAATTAGGAACAGTAAAACAAGGTAAAGAAGGACAAGCAAAAACATGATCTATGACATATATTTATAGAGTAATTTGGATACAAAACTCAAACAAAGCAATTGATAAACAGGAAATATACTCTAGAAAAATACACTAGAAAGCTGGAAAAAAAATCCTTTGGTTGATGCATTGAGGGTGATTGTATGCATGCAGGAGAAGAACCCCCAGGAGGAAGAGGGTTTCTGCTCCTCACCCAAAAATTCGGGGGGTTCTCCTTCCCCTTGTGCATGCATACAACTACCTTCAAAGCATAAAGCACAAGAAAAATTTCTTGTGAGCAACCCCCAAGAAGGTTGCTGGACCTGGGCGAATATGGGGTAGACAGGGTTTAAAGGAGGTATTGCTGTAAAATGTGAAAAACGCATGTTTTCAAAGTCCCTTAATTTTCTTGGGGGTTGTTTGCCAGAAAATTTGCCTTGTGGCCGAGGAAGGTTCTAAGCATGTTGCTGGAAAAAAATATCTAAAACCCTCATGCAGTCAACTGCAAATTTACCGAAATTACATTCTACTTCGTCGCCTATAATGTCTTTTTCAGATAATGTAGAATACAGAGCTAAATTAAATAGGTTCACTTGCATTTTCATTTATTTTTATATTACATTTATAAGCACAATAAGCGTATAATTAAGGGAACCCTTAATTAACATTGCAGCAACACAAACTTGAAAAGTGGAGAAATTATTTACAGTATGTTAACAGTTATAAACTTGATTTCATCATGTTACAGTAGTATTCTGATAATACAAAATTACATCTAACTGTATGCACACAACAGCTGGTGTGTTACGAGATGTGATGAAACGCCAAACTGACTGTACCACAGCATTAGCATAATATTATTATGCTGCCACATTATCATATCTCTCTAGTAATGGTATCATGTCAAAAACCTACACTAGAGGCTAAATTTCCAATTTCTTCTTTGTTTATGGTGTCTGTTTCTACTGTCCTAAATTTCCAATTTGATATTGTCAATAAATAACACTACCACACAATGACAAATGACAGCTGAGCTTCAGCACAGACGCAGTCTAACAAAGTTGTCGGATAGAGTAAATTATGATCGGAGGGATACCTAAGTTAAAAATCATGAGAAATGGGTAATTCGAAATTTGCAGGTATTAAATACAGTATTTTTTAACTGACTGATAAAATTAAATTTTATAAAATGTTTTCTTTATTATCAGAAGTTGTAAAAATTTCATATGTTTATACATGAAAGGTTTAACTACATGAAATTTCTGAAGATCGGGCAATCCTGGTCAGCAACATCTTGACATCTGGCAATGGTTGTAACTTCCATTGTTTAGATTTTATCTACAATTTATTTAAATAGCATAACAGTACAGGTGCTGTATTGCTCTGCCTTTGTCCAACATTGTAGATATTGCATTACAGAATTTGAAGTGATGTCGAGGATTATTTTATTATTAATTTCGAATAACTTCATTTTTCTTTGATCAAAAGACTTGAAAATTGGTACACAACCACATCTCTGTATGTTCTTTTAAGTTGTAAATTTTCGTTCCAATCACTTAAACAATTTGAAAGCTATTGCGTTTAAAAAAATATATTTAATTTTTTGTTAGGAAAAACTATGTGTTAAGATCTGATGAACGAACTCATCCAAGCCATTAGCAAAATAAGCGTAATTCCAAAATTTTCTCCAAATCAGTGAAATATTTTTTGGGTTATTGGTTGGATAAATTGTTGGATGAATATATTGGATAAAGTTTTATATTCAAAAGGTTAGATAAATAATAATAGTTTTTATTTCAACAACAGAAGAAAATACAAAATAAAGTACATTGTACTGTTTACAAATTAATGTTAACATTCCTTGTCTTTTTTAAAGAAATAGAGATTAATTTCATTGATTGCTGTTGCCCTTACTTCATGAAACTGGTCCATACTTCATACAGACTTGGAGACTACTTCTCTGGCTTCACTGTTGGTTTTCGTTTTTGTAGGTGAAGGACGTAGCCAGCGCGTAAGCTAACTGGAGCAAGTGGCCCTTCTGAATTCTAGATGTTCTTCAACGTCTCTGTTACTGGTTTTGCTGCTTGATAGTATCCTCAGACAGAAAAAATTTGAATTAATACGAAATCATGACAATTACAAATAAAGATCTGTTGCTATTTTATGATGTTATAATCAAAAAAATCTTTAAAAGTGAAAATAAAATAAAACAAATATGACGGATGACGCCTTTAAAATGTCTACGTGATGTATATCAATATTTAACATAAAGATAGAAGAAACCTATAACAGTAATAACTATAATAACAATTACAACAATAAAATAACTAAACAAACACATTAATAAAGCAGACTATACAATGAAAATATCGACACACATCATGTCTTATAACAACTTTTTGGAAAAAATAGTTAGATTTATGTTGTCTGATTTATTTAATTAGGAAGAAGAATATCTCAGAAATCCTAAATATTGTCGTGTATATGCTTTTTTACTTCTAAAGCTTAAAACAAGTCTAGTTTACACTTGTCATGACAAAAATGTTGTGGTTTTATGCCGTTATTTACTGTGGGTCTATGTTGGGTATCAATAATATGTTTTGCAAATGTAGATTTGTCAGCATGGTTATTTCTAAATGCAAAAATATGTTCTTTGTATCGGGTGTTAAAATTTCTAGAAGTTTGATCGATGTAGATTGCGTTACGTGTGCATTTCACAAATTTTGAATACCTATACAAATACAAAAGTAGCTTTTAAATCTTATAACATGACGCTTGATTTATTAGATTATTTCAAATAATTGATTGGAAGTATTATCACAGATGATGGTAAGTGTAGGAAAGGTCTGAAGAGGATCGCGATGGCAAAATAAGCATTCAATAACCAAAGTACTGTTCTCACTAATAAACATTTTAACCTGTCCATGAGGAACAAATGCAAGTCGTACGTGTATGGAGTATGGTAATGTATGGGGCGGAAACTTGGGCTGTAGTTAAGCAGGATATGAAGAGAATATAAGCTTTTGAAATGTAGACAAGAAAAATGTCAAAGACAGTGCAGGTTGATAGAAAGACGCTTCAAAGTTTGCTAGGAGAGGTGAACGAATAAAGAGGCTTGCTCAAAGAAATCGAGAGGAAGCTAAAATTTATTGGTCATATTATAAGACATAATAACTTCCCGATAACATTATTTGAAGGACATACGAGTACTTGAAATGTACACTGAATTATTGGCCCTTAAATAAGAGAAGTTTGTTATAAACAGCCCTTAAACTTCTACTTTTATCAAATAGATTTTTGTTATAATGATGTATTCTAATAGAAACATACATAGATGATATTAGTTTAATTAGATGGCCATAATGGCAAGTCAAAAGATTTTGTTCTCGAAAGTGAACTTCAAGTTTTTTAAATATGCTGTTTTGGTTTATTATAGTTTTTAATATTCGCATGTTTATTTCCTTTACATTTATAATCACCGCAGATTCATTTAAGTATGTTTGAAGAACTTTTTCTGCAATAGTGCAAATAGATATTACATCGTCAGATGGGTATGTGAGGAGTTGACCTTTGTCTTTCTGATCTATAAACGATGTTAATAACGCAGACCTCTCCCCAACAAGTTCACCCGCGCATTCTTCGCATCTCAGAGCTTTTGTTATTTTCCTTACTACATAGCCAGATATATATGTCACGACTTCTTTCTTAAACTCTGATATATTCATATCTAATATTTGAAGAACTGTGTCGTCGTCAAAATTATCTATTTGACTCATGTCTTCATCTGGTTCTTCAGATATTCGTTCTCGCCCACAAGTTTTATTTATTACCTCAATGGGTGACAGAATAGGAATTGCTTCCAAAGGGATACAATTTCCTTTAAATGAATCTTTTAATTCAAGATGCACCATCATCCTTTTATATGCACTTTTAAATTGCTTTGCTGATGGGTTATTGTTATAGCCTCCCATGGATCTAATTTGCCCAAAAAAAGCTCAATATGATCCTGACTGATTTTGTAAGTGGGAAAATACAGCAAAAAATTATTGTCGGCAATTAAAGTTTTATAAACAAATTGCAAACTTTGTATGCAAAATAAAAAGCCAATTATACCCATTTTTCTACCACTCTCACACAGAAGCGTTCCATCAATTATCCTAAGTGACGTTAAATATTGTGATAGCTCTCTTAAAAATACATTAATGTTTTCAAAATTTTCTGCGTTTATTGCTTTCTTAAAATCTGAATTGTTTAAATTTCTAGAATTAAGAATGTCAAATAAATTGTTTATAAGTCGGATAAATTTCACAGTTCCCTCACATTCTTTGAACTCCTCAAGATGTAAAACTTCATTGCAATATTCCAAAGAATGTGCCACTGAGTGGCTAAAAAGTTGTGTGGCTAATTTAACCTTCATTTTTTGATTTGTATAAAATATATGCGATTTTCTTAATTTATTTGCCAAATGAACGCCCTCCTGATCCTGTAACTCATTTAATTTTACTAAATAATCCCACTTTATATTTTCCCCATTCTCATCAATTATTAATTTTTTATCGCCTAATGTGTTTCTTATCAGTTTGATCATATGACATGGATCAAAAAAGACTGCAATTTTCCTACCTGAACTAGGATCAACAAACGTAGAGTTAATGTTCCTCCAATTCAAATCGCAGCCAAGTTCTTTTGCTAACGTTAGGTTATTTGTTGCCCCATCAAAAGTTATTGAGACCACGTATATGCCCGACTCATTTAGTAGCGTTAAACACTGTAATACCAAATTTTGTTTTTGTGTACCCCTTAAAGAGTCGATTAAAAAATATCCAAGAGGAAGCTTCCATGATTGATTAATGCTAACAAGCATAAAAACAAGAGCTTCCTTGGCTACAGGGTTACAATCGGTCTCAAGATTTGTACCAAAATCTACAAACCCATAATATTTTACCCCATCCCATTCTATATGTTGGCGAATTGCCATCTCATCTATGACTAAAGAACATATAAGTTTTCCATCTGTGCTTTCTGATTTTGACTTTAATAAGTTGAACACCTCTGACGTAAAACCAGCTTCCCCATTAACGCTTTGATACCATCTAGATATAGTTTTTGGATGAGGAAGAGCCGAGTTAAATGTGTTTCTGACAAAACTGTAAGCTTTGGGAGAGTAATAATGCAGCGTAAGAGAAAAAGCTTTAAGTTGATTTTCATACTTATGTTTACGACCTAATTGTCTTTGTAAAAATTCTTCATTAGGTCCTATTTGCATTAATGTTTCTAATGTTTCGTCGGTTACTTTACCTTTTAGTTGTTTGATTATATTCGCAAGGGTTGCTGTTCTCTTCTTATAATGATGAACACTACTGCTGAGCCGTTTAATTTTTTTTCGTGCATCGAATAACTGCTTCTTCAGTTTACGTTTGCGCGGTGTAACAACCTATAAAAAATGTTCAATGATAAACCATTTATTTTCTCAAGTAAAATGAATATATAAACAAAATTTCCAACAACACATTTTGGTTAATAGTGGTTGAGATAAATTGCAAAACAGTTGTTTCTAACTTATTTAATCATGGACTATACAAACTTAAACACCATATAAAATGTGATGGAATAACATATTAGGTTTTTTAAAATTATACTGATTTCATAAACGGCAAAAACTGAATTTAACTCACCATTTCCTTCAAAGTGGGTGGCATTGAAGGTGTTTTCATTTCAGCAAATCCTAAACTACTAAACGATCTTTGCGGTACCTCTACAACAGTTTTCTCTTCATAAAAACCAGCACTTGTTGATGGCCGAGAATAATCCATTACAGGTACATTGCTACCAGACCAAGTACTAGTTGACGGGTCAGCTGCAAATGGCACATTGATAGCAGTTATATCAGTCATTGGCTGCTCGCCAAAAACGACTTGTGTTGATGGCTTGTTTGTTACCTGCATAAATAAATTTGAAACGAATACCATTAATGTAAATTTGCAGGGCTAATTAAATTACGATAAATATCATAACAATATATTACGTGAATGTAATTAGTAGCATAGTTACTAGAGATGAGCGATATATAGCTACCGGTGATTTAATCGCTTCTATTAAAAGATCGCTGTTAGCAGCTGTTATTAAAACACAAAACAACAGCGATTGTGAAAACCGAGATTTACACAAATCATTAGAGTAATTATTTCTATGAAATTCATCTTATACTAAAAACTCCATGACAAACAGCAATTGCTGTATTCATAATACACGCAATCGCAGTTTGTGCGAGCGAGTAGAAGTATCTGTATACTTTCCTTCTCGCCAGTATTAGAATACAACATTTCTCCTTTTCTTATAGGTAGAAAACGAAAAACTCATGATACAAATAACGCGAGATATGATAATGAGACTATCTATTTTTAGAACCGTCACGCGCATGGCGTCATGTGGTGAGTCCAATGCAATAATAATATGCTGTCGTACAGTGGAGTTTGACGTTTCATCACAACCCCTTAACAAATTAGGTATTTTACTGATATTTGAGTGCATACAGCTGGAATTAATTTTTTAAGATCAGAATACTATACTATGATTATGTGACATGATGATCAAATCAAGTTTATGAATGTTAACGCCCCCTGTAAATGTCTACGAACGTCTTCTCTACTTTTTAAGTTTGTGTGTGTATCACCAATGCTAATTCAGGGCTCCCCTTAATTATTATACTTCACTTATATATATATATATATATATATATATATATATATATATATATATATATATATATATATATATATATATATATATATATGTAATATAAAAATGGAATGGAATGTAACTTCAACCACATTAAACTGACGTATAGAAACTTTTTGATTGCGAATGACTTTGTGTTAAGTGTGTAGTTGGCCTTCTATAACGTTACTCACCATGTGATGTCATAGGAGGGGACGGGGCATATGCGCAATATCATATATCTTGTAAGTCATTATATCATGGAAAAACCTGCTGAATCTAAAATTAAAGCAGCACCGAACTGTAGCATATATATGCCTTCCAACTTTTTCATTATATTAAAATAAAAATAATATGTAGATTTCTCTCATCGTATATTCTTGTAATATGCTAATTTTATAGAACTTCTATTAATAGTAAAAATCTGAGTAGTTTTAAAATTAATATAATTTAAAAGCTATCTGAAGATCATATTGTGGTTTCAATTAAGCGGTTAACACTAACACCTTGTAAGTGTTTAAAATAATAGCATACGCACATGCAGCATTGTAAATGGCTAAACCACAATCGCAGTAGCTGTTTAAAGTCCCTGTTATTTAAAAATAGCCATCACTGATAGCAGTGCCATTGAAAAACCGCTGTTTGGCTATATATATATATATATATATATATATATATATATATATATATATATATATATATATATATATATATATATCACTAATAGTTACATAAATTAATAACCTTGATTCAGTACTTACCAATACAGGTATAGAACTTTTTTTTAAGTATACTGCAAAAGGTGATTTTTCTAAATCATAAGATTCCTCGGTAAAATGTAAATTGCACACATTTGAGTTCATAAAAATATCTTCATCGCTTAAATTTAATGCTCGTTTCCAAGCCTCGTATCTTTCACCAGCTTTGGGAAATCTGAAAATAATATCTCGAATTATCTACTTTATCAGTGACTGAACCTCTAGAAAGATGCAGTAATAGATAAAACGAAACTATTCTACTTTTTTTCTGCTTCTACTGGAACTACATAGGTAAATACATCTAATTCAAATAATAATTGCCAAACAAAATGCTTAATTTCATTACAAATATTCAATAAATAATGCATTATTAAGATTTTATTTCTTAAAAAAACACAATTGACAATAATAAATGCTAAAGATTTAACAAAAGCAATACAATGTGTAAATACGGACCTGTGAAAACCAATAAACATTTGGCGCCAAACAAGGAAACAGAAGACATGTAAACAACTTACCGAAATAAATGCACAGTTGCTTTATCCTTTTCATAATTGGCACTTTTATTGTACATACAGTTCTTCACAATACACCTTGGCATTTTTTAACTTTTACACTCTTAAAACACTGCTAAAAAACGGCAAAACACACAAGATAACCTCTAATCGCAAATCAACAAACACTTCAAATACTTGTTGACAGCTGACAATAACTTCAAGAGCGGTTGGGGGAACGAATCAAAACAAAACACATTAGCGCGTTATTCAAAATTTTGTTTGTGATTGGACGGTGACATGAGTGGGAAATCGACAGGCTGCAAACTCGGCTTTGTTCCCTCTAACATATACAACCTCTTTGACCATAACACATTAACTGCGTCAGTATTTTTCTGTAGTATTATTGTGAATCCTCGGTTAAAAAATACTACAGAATTTTCTCTACCTGTTGTGAAGATTTGTATTCCCAAACATTTAAACCGCAACACTACACATCTGCTCTTACCATAAGATTTTCCTCATAGCTTTTAAAACTAGTTTTTAATTAACACACACTTTGTGTATATAAACTTACTTATTTCTTTAATTTAACCTTAAAACATAATAAAAAAGCATCACCTGACGAAAGTAAACGACAATTTATTACGTGAAATTATTGTGTAGGTTAAAAAAAGTAGTAAACCTTGTAGCGTAGTGCTCACACCATTTATTAGTAATTCTATACATATACTAGCTATCAATAGATAGCGAAGCCGACGTAAAAGTGTCCTTACGTCAGCTCGCAACAAACATTAAATAATCACACAATATGTAATTTTACAGTCGGTAAATACTGAATTAAATAATACATAAATAAGTTTATTTGCGATAGTCGGCGAAACCAGTCATCATTTGGAAGATAGAACATGATATAACATACAGATAAATGTAAGATGTCAAATATTATCAACATGGGTCTTCGGTAATCATTAACTAATTATAGCAACATGAATAAATTTTGATTGACAAACAAAAATGTGACCGAAACTGTGTTGTACGTGGTGGTGTTAAAGTGAATTTAGTTGTGTTAGCGTGTTACATTGAAAAGAAGTGCAAAAAGTGAAATGGCAGGAGAAAATGAAGCTGAATCCAGGAATAATAAACGGAATAAATGCAGGCTGACCAGAGAGGAGATATTCGAGATTGAACAGGTAGCACTAATCCAGAAATATACCTAATTTTTTGTAATTATTACCTATTGTTTATGCCGGTTACACTTGAACTACTTAAATGACACAAAAGTCCAAGTTTTTGCGATATGTAATTTAATTTTCTACAAACATTTCCTTTTTATTTGTTGTCGTATTGGTCATGATTTTTGTACAAAACACAAAAAAGGTTTAGTGTTGACTTGGCATTTAAAAAATCCATATTCTCTCGAGTAACAAATAAACACATTGAAACAATCGTTTACCCGCAGTCGGCTACATCAACAATCCATGACAACTGTCACACAGTCATTCAAATCATTTATTCTAAGTCGCTACGTTATTAAAGATGTTTATTGTTTAATTTCTCGTTTGTGCATAACATACACTACTGGAGTGACGAAAATCCTCATCAAACCGTAATAAGAAAGTATGGGTCTTAAATTAGTGTGCGGGCAGATGTAATTGACAATTTTGTAATTGAACCATTTTGCATGCCCAATCGTTTGATAGATGAACTCTATGGACATTTTTCGCGGGATGTACTCAACACATTGTTAGAATATGTACCATTAAACATAGTTAGGAGAATGTACTACATGCATGACGGGGCCGTCAGCTCATTTTTTCGCATAGCAAGGGAGTTTTTAGATGGAAAATTTGGCAATAGGTGGATTGGTCATGGGGGACCTAGTGCATTTTTTTTAATTTCAACAACACACCACGAGGGCTTACAGCCTAAATACTATCGTACCGTGGGTGTTGACAAGGAGGAAAGAGGCAGCTTGTTAATTCTGGACTTGAAGGTTTGGAGGTTCGAAGGAGAAGGAAAAACATGTGCCGGCAAGGAATTCCACAACTTGGAAGTCCTCGGGACAAAAGAGCGGGCATAACAAGATGTTCTATGTCTGGTGAACTGGACAGTAAAAGGGTGCATTCGCTCTGTTCCCCTAGTGGATCTGTGGGGGGCGGCAGGTGGGGGAACTATGGAGGAAAGCTCCTCTGAGCAGTGCCCGTGCAGATATCTATAAAAGAGAGAGAGAGAGAGGTCACCAACGGCACGTCGGTGGGCAAGGGATGGCAGCCTTTGGGTGAGGGTAGGGTCACCGATGAGACGTATAGCTCTCTTTTGAATGGAGTCCAGGATAGCGAGTGTAGAAGCGGCAGCGGCACTCCAGATGTGGGAGCAGTATTCAAGGTTTGGCCTTATTTGTGAGGTATATAAGGTATAGAGATTAGCTGGTGAAAAGTATTTGCGAGCCCGGAAGAGGAAACCTAATTTCTTAGCAGCCGCTTCTGCAATTGATGTGGCATGTTGGTGCCAATTAAGATTTCGATCCACAGAAATGCCAACAAGAGAAAAGGACTCATTAATTTGAATAACTTGGTTGTTCATTGTGATGGGTCTAGTACTGGTGTATCTCTTGTGAGAAAGAAAGCAAGACTTAGTTTTGGTGGGGTTGAATTGTACAAGATTTCTACTTCCCCAGTCTAATATTTTTTGGAGATCCATGGAGACAGAACCCTCCATGAGTCTGCGATCCTCATCTAATTGGGCTAAAGGGACAGGCTTAGAATATTGTATATTTGAATGGAGGGTGCTGTCGTCCGCGTAGCTGTGAACTGGGTTGGATGTGCTAGAGAGGAGGTCATTGATGTGGAGAAGAAACAAAGTAGGGGCTAAAGCTGAACCTTGAGGAACTCCTGCATTAATTGGAGACAGTTTAGAGGAATGGCCATCCACAACAACAGATATGCTCCTGTTGGAGAGGAAATTTGCTGTCCACGTACAGAGTTTTGGTGGTAGGCCATAGGCCGGAAGTTTATTAAGCAGCGCTGCGTGCCAGACCTGGTCGAATGCTTTGGATATGTCTAGAGCAACAATCTGGGATTCACCGTGTTGTTCCATAGACTTGTTCCAAGAATGGGTGACAAACGAAAGGAGGTCGGCAGTCGATCTGCGCTGACGGAATCCATACTGCCTGTCGTGGATTAGACTGTGTTTTTCAAGAAATTTTAGTAATTCGGTGTTTATATACTTTTCCATCACTTTAGAGACGACTGAAAGGAGAGAAATGGGCCTGTAGTTGCTGGGAAGCGCTTTGGATCCTTTCTTGGGGATGGGTTGTACTCGAGCAGTTTTCCAGTTACTAGGGAATATGCCTTTATTATAAGATATCTGAAACAGACGAGTCAGGACAGGAGCAAGCTCTGGTGCGCATTTTTTGAGAACAATTGCTGGGATCTCGTCAAGGCCAGAGGCTTTCCTGGTATTAAGAGAAGAGAGCATCTTTCGTACCTTTTTGGTTTTGAAAATGATATCCGTCATTTTATGCGCGACATTGGGGACTGTTGGTGGTTGAACATTTGGAGGTGGGTTGAGAGTAGAATTGCCGGCGAACAACGAAGCAAAAAGTTCAGCCTTGCCCAGGGCGGTAGAAACAATTTCATCCCCTGAGACAAGAGGTGGGAACGTGCTTTTGCAGAAATTATTTCCAATAGATTTAGCAAGAGTCCAGAAGGATTTGCCGCCGTTGGAGCTTAAGAGGACTTTGTTTTTGATGTGGTTATTAAACGAGTTTTTTGCCTCAGAAAGAATGCGGACATAGCGGTTTCTTGCGTCGTTAAATGCTTGACGATTTTCTTGACTGGGATTGTGTAGAAGCGTTTTGTGAGCTTTGACATTTTCAAGTCTGGCCTTGTCACAGGATTTAGAGAACCAGGGCTTTTGAGTGGCTGAAGAGGTTTTCATATCCAACACGACCTCAATCCACTTTATTTTGGAGGTTTTTGAAAAATGAGGTTTATTCCGTAGAAAGAAATAATGCACCCCATTTATGGACCATAATTATGGAAGTTGCTGATAGGTTTCGTAATCGTCCAGGGATATTTCACAGATCTCGTCAGTTGATAATAAGAAGATTGGAAATGTGTATTCAAAAAAGAGGCCGCCAATTTGAACCCATTCTTTAAAGTTACCCTTTATTATTTGATTATTTTTTTTTATGTTTGTTATTATTTCTGTTTATTTCCAGTTGCTCATAATTTATAAAGTTATTGATTTCGGTTGTTTTATTGTGTTTATTTGTTACTCGAGATAATATGAATAATTAATACTTATAATAATTTTTGCAGGTCGTCCTAATTAATTTAATGAACTTAATGAAAATGAACCCATCTAATTCCGCCACTGGTTGCTTATAATGGTTAATATTTTTGTGGACACCTGTCAAGCAATATTCTGTACCAAGTTTGATTACATTGTTTCTAAAAAAAAAAAAAATCACATTGTATCTGGAAAACAAAAGGGTTTTGCACATATGGGTACAGAAACTTTTTTGTTTTTCTGACGTCTTCTATCCCGTGGTACTATTGCGTTGAACTTTTTTCAATGCCACCCTGTATATATATATATATATATATATATATATATATATATATATATATATATATATATATATATATACAAGTGGAGACAGAGATAGAAATATTAGTTGGAGACAGAAAGGTGGAAGAAAAAATCTCGTTAGGTTTATCAAAATTTGTCTATTCGGTTTTCCATATCTTCTAAAGTTATAAGTGCAATCGCCATCACTTCGTCCTATATAAAAGTCCAAAATAAATTATCAAGGGGGGTAAAATCCGAAGACCATGCCAGTTGACCGGACCTGCTCGACCAATCCACCTGTTTTTATATATTCCATTGAAATGTGTTCTGGCCTGTATTGCATAATGGGGCAGAGCTGCATTCTGTTGAGACCACATATGTCTGTGTTTATGTTTTGGTTGCATAATCAAGGTAATTGGTTTCTTAACCGAGAGAGCAAATCAAAAGCTTTTATGCACACAAACCTAGTTTTTTTACGTAGGTTTATAGAAAAAGTACATCACGCTATTTAGAAACCCAAAGTTACCCTCTGCCCCAAATTATCAGGGGAATCGCAAATAGAACGAGTAGTGAGGAAGGGAGTAACCACCCTCTGATAGTTGCGCCGTGCGTTAGGGAGGACCCTGGGACTTAATCCTCGGATCCTTCATTGGATTTAGTCTGCGATCGTCAGGCTGAGAGTCCTTTATGGGGCAGTGGTCTGGTGGAGTAATGTGAACCAAACTCCTACCCGGAAGCTGGCCAAACTTCAAAGGTTGGCAAATTTGGGTATCACCGGTGCTATGAAGACGATACCCTCAGCCGCGCTAGAGGTTTTGCTGATGCTGCTACCACTTCCCATATGTATCAGAAGGGAGGCTCTGACGTCGCATCTGAGAATACGATATTCTGGAAACCGGTGCGCTGACGGAGCAATAACTGGACATGGAAAAGTGGCCAAGGATGTGGAAATTCCAATGTCCACCATCAGTGCACGAAATGCATAGTATTATACTGACTAGGACATATACCCTCAGAATCCCCAGCAAGGATCGATGGAGGGAAAACGTGGTTGCTTTTAAACCTGCTAGCTTGGTCTTTTTTACTGACGGATGGCGGCTGAAGCAGCGCAGCAGTACTCCTCCGGGGTGGGAATATACATCGATAGCCTGGTGGTGCCCGAGAACTATGCTCTAGGCGCATATACCACGGCATTCGAAACGGAGGTCTACGCTATTCTGTCTCTAGCTACCCGACAGGATGTGAGGGTACGCCCTGAGGAATGTGTATATATTTGCTCAAATAGTCAGGCGGGCCCTCCGGGCAGTCTCCGCGCCCGGAATTAGGCCAATGCGGGTTCAGAAGTGCGCGGACGCTCTCGCGGGGCTGTCCAGGACAAAGGAGGTATACCTTATGTGGGTTCCGGGACACTGTGGCGTGGCGGGGAATGAAGTGGCGAATGACCTCGCAAGACTTGGTTCTCAGCGGCCGTTCTGTGGCCCGGCGCCTGCTATAGGCATAAGTATCAAGGTAGTCTCCAACGCCATAGATGAGTTAACTGAGGAGGCCATGGAGAAGCACTGAAGGTTACTCAGCGGCTGTAGACAAGCTAGGGACTTCGTGGAGAGGCCGGATAGAAACAAGACTGTCTGGCTTCTTGGTAGGAGTCGCTCTGACGCATCACTGGGGTGCTAACAGGCCACTGTGTTCTCAGAAGATATTTTACATTGGTAGGTGTCGAGAGGGATCATATTTTCCAGGAATGCGGCGAGACTGACGAAACGTCCTAGCATTACCTGTATGAATGCGAGGCTTTGGGGAGTCTTCGAACAGAACTGTTTGGTTCGAGAACTCTACAGGGGAGCCAGGTAAGTTCCGTCCAATAGAAGACAATCACGAATTCGAGGAGGTTTGGTGACGGAACCGAAGAAGAGTGGGGCGTGGTTGCTGGGTGCCGGGGTTGCCAAAAAGGGCCCAATGTAGCCTACTTGCCTGGCTCTAGTTTCCCTACCGCTGCTAATACTACTACTACCCACTGCCCTTTAAGGGGGTCAGTGTCAAAAATGTGTTCCAATATGTCCCCCGTCACTCTATTTTTTCACAAAAAATTAATTTTAAAAACTCACCTGTATATATATATATATATATATATATATATATATATATATATATATATATATATATATATATATATATATATATATATATATATATATATATCGCACTCCGGCGAGAACAGTGTCACAACTCAAAAAATACGAATTCTGAGCTTATAACAGCAATGAATGCGTATTTTGTATCCCCACGTGCACGAAAAATGACACATCTCTAAGTCCTAATCTATCCGCTAGGAGGCAGTTGTGTCAGTTTTACTCTTAGGCTAATTCACGTTCATCACTGCAAGAACAGTGTCACTTCAGTGTTGTTACAAGAAGGTGCGCATGTTGCCTGTCAAGAAAAGCGTAACATTCGAGTTGTGACAGTTTTCGTGCAGTAAGGTAAGTGAAATATAATTTTTGATATTGTCATAAGCATAAAAGTGTCAGTTTTCTTGAATCAATTATCCCTAAATCTATTTTCTTGTTCCGTTGTATTTCGATTTGTGCCACTTTTCTTGATTGAAAGTGTTAGTGTTTTGTGTTATGTCACTTTTCTTGAATCAATTATCACTATATCTATTGATTTGTACCGTTTTATTTCGATTTGTGCCACTTTTCCTGATGGAGACGGTCAGTGTTTGTATCACTTTTCTTGAATGAATGATCTCTAAATGTATGTTATTGTATTGTTTTATTTCGACTTGTCTCACTTTTCCTGACTTAGAACATCGGTATTTTGTGTTGTCACTTTTCTTAATTCAAAAGTACGTCTCACATTGTAGTCACCTAACCTTGTAATTTCGAATAATATTACTCTAGGAAATAAACATCAATAATGTAGCTTGAAATTTATTTGTTGTAGATTCGTTATGAACCCAGAGCAAGGATACCGAGGTAGAAAAATGCTAGCAGCTGCTATTGCTGCTGCTGCTGAAATTGAAAAAGGACTAAATGGAGACTTTCAGCAATTGAAACATACGTGTCTAGTGTCTGAAATCTCCACGAAAATCCCGAAAAGTGGGCAGAGTTGTGAATTAAAAAACGAGGAAGGAAGCAAAAAACTTAAAACTTCTGACATGGAAGTCGAAGAAACCTGCTTGATTGGTGAAGTGGAGAACACTTTAGAAAGCGTGAAACCTAACAGAGACCTCGGCGAAAAAAGTCTGCAAACTGAGACAAACGACGACGAAAGTCAGATTTATGAAGAGAATAAAATAGAAGAAAGCGAAGGACAAGAAAATGTGATTGAAGTGCCGGAGTTTTACAAAGTGATAGTACAGGAAGATCAAACAACACATTTTAGACCAAAGTACGGTGAAGAAGAAACCACAGAACAAGAAAGTGCCACGAAAGAGACGGAATTGAACAACGACACAGTACCAGAAGATAAAGAATCACATTCTAAATGGCAGTGTGTTGAAAATCTGCATACAATGCGATTGAGGCTCCAACGGGTTAAACCAAGTCCACAACAAAAAGAATCATTAGATGAAAGTGCAGATGATTCAGACATAGATCCAGATTTTCATTATACATCATCTCCTTATTCTGAAAACACGTCCGAGTCATCAGGATTGGAAGAGAATGAGAATATTATTACTAACGAGACAGAAGGTGCCGAATCAGACAATACCCAAACAGATAATAAGCGAAAAGGTAAGAAAAGGAAAGCCAATCCAGTTGAGTGGAAGAAGACTAAAGCAAAATTTCTCCGAAATGCTGGAAAACCTTATACATCATCATCAATTCGCAAAACAGAAATGCAGGCAAGAAAGGTACGGCCAGCGTGTGGTGAAAAATGTAAGCTAAAATGTTCAAGCAAAATAGAAGAAAATAAAAGGCCCGAAATATTTGAAAATTACTGGTCACTCGAGAGTCTTAAATCCCAACGAGAATTTATTTGTAGAAGTATGACCGCCGTTAGACCTCAGTATCAGTACAAAAAAGAAGGAAGTAGGCGCCAATGTAACCATGCATTCCATTTCGTAATCAACGAAGTAAACGTACGTGTTTGCAAATTTTTCTTTATGGCCACGCTGGACATCAACAACCGAGTTATTAGAACTGTAGTAACCAAATTAAACGAAGGATTTCTTCAAGAAGATCTAAGAGGTAAACACGGACACCACTTTCAAGTAGATTCTGCAATAAAAGATGGTGTTGTTGCTCATATTAATACTATCCCAAGAATTGACAGTCATTACCTGCGCGCGCAAACTACTCGGGAGTTTATAGAGGGTGGAAAAAGCCTGGCTGATTTACACCGTGACTACAAAAACGAGTGCATTGAAAAAAACCTTCCGTTTGCAAATCTGACGATGTACTCCCGAATTTTCAATACCAATTTTAACATCTCTTTTTTCACCCCCAAAAAAGATCAGTGCGACTTATGCAGCTCGTATAACAACGCAAGGGTAGAAGAAAAAGAAGCGATACAAGAGAAATATGATAAACATTTGAAGGAGAAAGTTTTGTCAAGAGCAGAAAAAGAAGAGGACAAAAAGAAGGCAAAAGAAAGCGAAGGAAAAATTATAGTCGCCACTTACGATCTCCAAGCGGTGCTGCCAGCACCAAGAGGAGATACGTCTACCTTTTATTATAAAAGCAAAATCAACAGCTACAACTTAACTATAAATGAACTTCAGTCAGATAAAGTCGAGTGCTTTTTTTGGCATGAAGGTCAAGGAAATCGAGGTGCAATAGAAATCGGCACTTGCATTCTGAAATACTTAGAAGAAAAAGCTAACACCAGAAACGACGATAACCTTGAAATTGTTTTCTACTCCGATAATTGTTGTGGCCAGCAAAAGAACAAATTCATAATGGGCATGTATCTGTACGCTGTGCAAAAATTTAAAATCAAATCGATCACACATAAATTTTTGATCAGGGGACACACACAAAATGAAGGAGACAATGTGCACTCTGTCATAGAGAAGTCAATTAAAAGAGCTCTTAAATCGGGTCCCATCTATATTCCTACCGATTACGTCAGATTAATTCGGTCTGCCAGGAAAACTGGAAATCCGTATAAAGTAACAGAATTGAGTTACGAGGATTTTGTCGACTTAAAAAAACTCTCTGAACAGATAGGTTCAAATTTTAACAAAACATCAAACAACGAACAAATAAAAACTAGCGAACTAAAAGTATTTAAAGTGCAGAAGACTGATCCCGGCATTATTTTTGTGAAAACTACATACGAACAAAAAGATTATGGGCAGATCAATGTCAATAATACCAGGAGAAGGCAAGAGAGCATCTCTACAATAAAGTGCGTTCCGGCATATAAGAAAAAAATGGAGATTTCTGCCATAAAGAAAGCTCATATTGAATCACTTATCTCAGCAAAAAGTATTCCCACGTTGTATAAGCCCATTTATGACTCGATGTTTGTATAAATTGTGTACTACTTTATTTTCATGTAATATTTTGTATTTTAAATAAGCTAATAAAGCACTTAATTTAAACTTCCTTCTTTTATTCTAATTAAGTGGGCTTGGAAAGTGACATAAGTATTACTCAAGGGGTCACAACAAAGAACAACTGATTTTAGAAAAGCAAGAAAAGTGACATAACTCAGAGACCTGACCTAACCTGACCTGGTAACACCACATATTTAACAAAAACTGATTTACAGGTCCATGATATTATTCTATAGATTATAATTGAATTTACTACCAAAAATAACTACTTGAAATTTAAAAGGATCTTATACTATTTCAATATGAGTTTTGTAGTTTTCTTTTATTTGTTATTTCTCAAATACTGCATTTTTGAGTTGTGTCACTGTTCTTGCCGGGGTGCGATATATATATATATATATATATATATATATATATATATATATATATATATATATATATATATATATATATATATATATAAAGTTTGCTCGAATATGGGTTCTAGAGGCCTAATTCTCGCTTATTTGATAACAATTTTCGAAAATTCAAAAGTCGTTACTCCTAAACAAAACTTTCTTAATGAGAATTCGTAAATAACGACCGATTCTGAATACACTAAGAAGGTACATATCTCCTTGTATTAGCGACTTGGAGTTGCTAGCCCAACAGTTTTATGGAAAAAACAATTTTTGGTTTTGAAGAATTCTGGTATTTCAAGAAAATAACACCGGGATTAAGATGAAATTTGATACACAAATTGTCCTTATAGAGACTATTCTCTCTGACGAACTTGAAGTTTCTGGATACAAGAAAATTAAATGTTAGCATTGGAACGTTTTATAAAAATCACAACGCGCATGCTTCTTTTTCGTTTTATTTTTTTATGTCATGTTTTAATATCATACAAAGTAACCAACCAAAGTTCAGCGATATCCTCCATTATTGAGACCTTGGTAATGCACGTTCCACCATTGCCAAGGTGACGAATATTATTCCCTAATTAATTATACCTACTAATTATGTAATTTTACAAATATGGTTGTGCATTTGAATAGAAATTTAGTCAAATAAGTCTGTTATTTAGTCAGCCATACACAAAAGCGACAGCAAATTAGCAGAAGATACGCATCACTGGTGTCATTGTACATTTGAATTTATTGGAGCAGTTATTTGGTTTTTACGCGCAATTTTCTAGTAAATTGTCTATTAAGCGTTATGAGATCACACAAGCATGTTAAGTTCGTTGCCTTTTGTTATATAGAATATTAAATGATGTGTGTTTTTATGTGATGGTCCAGTTACCTTACAATTTACGACGGTTTCATGACTAATGGAATAGCAAGAAATCTGTAATTTTGTTTTATGTACAAAATTTTAATACCTTCACGGCAACTAGCTCTTTTCTGTTGACTAAAATTCATGTGTATTAGCAGCATTGTAAAAATGCCTATTCGGCATATCTTTAAACATTCATATCTTGAAAAGCACCCATCTTAGAAAAATTCTGAAAGGAAATTTGGACTCTTATTGGTATCCTCTATCACCACATTAGCACTGGTCCGACTATTTTAATTGACACTGTATATGTAGTACAATTTATTAGTAGATCAGTTGTAAAGTGCGAAAACAGTTAATAAGTATAATACAATAAAATTAGCTTACAACATGCCAGGCTTATTAATTAATCAAAAAAAAAACTAACTGTTAATTTCTAACGTGTCTCTTTTTTGTTTGTTAGTAAAGTGTAATCAGACGTTAATGATTTTCTACTTTTTTTGTTTAGCACCGATTTAATCAGCATTTATATCTTAATTCAATAAACATGAAAGTTAATTGTTAAATTTCGGTCACGGAGAGACCTTGTCGGTTAACAATCAAATTACAACAAAGAACCGAACAATAGGACTATAATTCAGATGTTTATAGATTTTGATTCTGTTGAAGTTTAACAACCAATAAATATAAGAACAGGTGCAAATTAATTTCAGATCAAAATCGTAGTCACAACATATTATCCATGGCTGTCATATGCAGTTTTATAACGTGTTGTTGAGTAAAGGAAGCAGAATAACATTATGTATTAGCGACCTGTCTCTCAATAAAAAACTCTGGACGCAGCAAGTGCATTATGGTAGTGAATTTTCATAAAAATGTTTTTATTATAAATATGTGTGTTTTCTTTTTATTTAAGAAAGCAGGCATCAATTTTGGTTACCAGTATAACCTATATAGTAAAACAATGTGCCATGTTTCATAAAAATAACTTTATTGTGTGAAAATGTACAAAAATTTCCAAAGGTAAACTTAAAGTGGTCCCGGAAAAACTCGTTTCTTGGTCAACCTTATAGGTTAATAGCAAATTGAGCTATTCAAATATGAAGCATTTGATCAAAATTCGCTACCATAACGCTTTTGCTGCATCCAGAATTTCTTTTCTTACAAACATGAATTATATTTCGATGGAAAATGGAAAAGTGCAATAACATAAGGCGTGTTTGATTAAAAAAAAACAGAAAATTTGTATCACCAACGACTTATGGGCAACCCTGTGATTGTAGAAATATTTTTTTAATGTAGCTCAAGACACCCTATAATTAATGTATAAAGATTTTTTTCATATAACGGATATATTGAGATTTATTGATTTTTTACGAAATTTCGAAAACAATTATATACCATTGAACGAGAAACTCTATAGCTAATACTACTGCCAAGCATCAGAGAAAGGGTCTATTTGGAATGAATTTTCTGGAAATATTTTAGTTAAATGAAGGACAATGACGGTTGAAACTAAGAGTTCGGTGTATGTAAAACATTCTTCTTGAGACATTTGATTTCCATAGCCCGTATTAGATTCAAGTTATTTGCCTAAATGTTGCGGATTTTGACGTTTTAAATCGCAACTTTGACGTTTTGAGGAAAACCCCAAGGATATAAACCCGCGTACCAAATTTGATTGCCCTTACTTTGTTAATTTCGGAGATATAAATTTTTTTCGAAAGAAAATACAACATTTTCTGGGAAAACCTAGGCAGATTTTCCTGGCTAACGAACTTATCCAAGCCATTTGCAAAGGGAATTTATTCACCAAATTTAGTCAAAATCGGCCCATTATTTTTTGAGTTATCGGTGTAATACATATATATATATATATATATATATATATATATATATATATATATATATATATATATATATATATATATATATATACATTAGTGAATTGTTTTTAAGAAAATTCCCTAAAAGATAAATAAATATTAATAAATAGAAAATGGCAAAACTTCTTACTTTTAACGCTTGGTTTTAACTTATTTTGACTCGGAAATGGTAATTTATAAATATTTTAGTTAGTGCTTGATAAAATTCTATTCCTATTTTGGAAATGGTTTAAAAGTACCAGTGCTTTATAACAGAGAATTTCAGCGTCAATGGTAAAAAAGTGTGCCCCTGAACCCAAGGGTCCCGGTTTCGATTTCCAGTAGGCGATCATTTCACTTTATCAGTATATACCTACTCGTAATCTAACATCAATTAATGTTGTGTCATTGTGTGAGCAAGGTGAATGTCTGCACGATTCGTCCTGCAGAGGGGGCTTAAATCGATCGCTCCTGGATACCAGGTGATTTTTAACGCCCTCCTTACAAAAAGGCACGGGTTTGGTAAAATTTCCAGGATGGTAGAAGAAATTGCTCAGTGGTTTCGGTGATTGGTTGTAGTCTCCGAAATAAATCGACGTTAAAGTAACAATAACACGAAAGAATAACAGGAATTTGGGTTGCATTCGCGTTGCCCAATGCCAGATACCCATTTGTCGGATTCAAGCAACGTTAAGAGAACTAAAAAATCAAGTTCCACTTGGCACAATGTATGTCTGGTATTTTTGTTCTAATGGCCCATCTTTTTGCATCTTTCTTAAGTGAGTGGATTAGTCAAAAATTCACAAGACCTGTTGCATTTAATTTTTGTGTGCACATCATGTTTAGTGGCGTTTAAATAAAGCAATCGATGATACATTCTTTTTACTTCCACATCGTCACAACTTATGGAAGTATCATCGCATCAGCGACAAAAATTGAAAAAAAATTGTTTTTGCTTAAACGTCGTAAAAAGTGTAAAAACATATAGAAAACATGATTTGGGAACGAAATTTTAGTTGGTCTGTCGCGCTTTATGGCTCTCTGTGGTCACGATAACTTTAAAACGAATTGAGATATCGTCTTCAAATTAGGTAGGCAGTTAGCACCCGACAAACGAACGGTTCGAGTTTGTTTTTGGGTAAAATCGCTGCAGGTGGTAGGGGATGAATTGGCGAGGGGAGGGGGGGGGGTATGTTGGTGTAATTTCGGCAAAATTTGACATTTGTTCCTTAAAACTTGAGTGATATAACATTTTGGGGTTCGTTTATTAGAAAACTTTCAATTTCATCGAGCATCTGGTATTGAACGCTGAAAATAAATTAGGGGTTGAATGTGTGGGGTGGAATATCGGTGACAAAAGTTTCGAATTTGTTTGTTGCTAAAACGGCGAAAAAATTTTCAAAACATATATAAAACTTGATTCTGGAATTATTTTTTTTTCTCTGTCGGTCGGTCCTTCTGTCGGCCTATCCGCCTGTCTGTTAGTAGGCGCAATAATTTCCGAACAAATTGAGATACAATCTTCAAATTTGGAATCCAGTTAGCAACCGACAAAGAAACACTTTTAATTGTTTTTGGGTAAGATCGCTTCAGGTAGTAGGGGATAACTGGGGGGTGATTTGGTGAAAATTGACATTTTTGCATTAAAACTCGAGGAATGTAATATATAATATTATTGCCTTTTTTGTATATTTTTTTCTTTTCGCTTTCTCATTTTTTTCTTACTTTTTCCCAAGTTGGTTTGTGCATTTTTTAATTCTCACATTGTGAAAATTTAGGTTTGGCGGATTTTTGCTGAAATATATTATTATTTTGAAGGTGAAAAAAATTCAAGTAGTAAAATTTAAAAGCTTCACGAAAATTCGCCACCATAACGCACTTGCTGTGTCAGGACTTTTTTGTTTGTATTTTTTCTCATCACCAACCATGGATGTAATAAGACCCCATGGTGCATTTTATGGACGCCACAATACTATGTTAAGTTTTGCGGCTTTTTCTAAATTAAATTGCCTTATCAAATTAAACTATTTTTGATGATAACCATAAAATTGTATTCTGGCGAATTTGGTTTCTGCAACGCATATCAGGTTTTAACGTTGCGGTTTTAAAAATTATTTTTCTTAGTATCATTCTTACTTAAATCAAAGAAAAAACATGTATACGTTTCAAGTGAAGATTTGTTCGTTGAAATAATTGAGGTTTTGTATTATTTTGCCTAAGTAAAAGAAGTACAGAGATGTTTAAATTTATTTTGTCTACCATCTTGATATTGAAACACAAAACAACAAAGTTAACAAAGGATTAATTTTACGCTTTGTTTCTCGGTTTCTTTATGAAGTACAATCGAGTCGCCACAAATCTCTTTTATTTATCTGGGGAAGGCGTCGATAATGAAGTTTTCCATAAGACATACGTAATTAGAAACTCTCTGATAAATTGGCAAACAGTAAAACGTTTATTTCCCACGACGCTTGCCATTCCATTTAACCTTTGTTCATGATATTCTTATTCCTGTAATAATTAAAATTTGTCAGGTTTCTGATCTTACACGTATTTCCATAAATATTGTCATAAAGTTAGATACCAACAGCCGTCTAATTACAAAATTCACAATGAAAGACTAAGCGAAATCACTTTTTGAGGGTCGTAACAAGAATATGACTTGCAGGTACTAGTCCCTTTCAAAATTATTCTTAATCACGAAAAAAATAGGAAAAGGATGTACAAAAAACGTTATTTTATAGATGATATGTTTATGACTACTACATGATATCATTATCAAATGAATAGATAGGAAATTTTCGCTTTATTATTAGACTACTATTTTTTCACATGTACTATTTGTTTTAAGAAAACAGGTAATTTCAATTTCTTATCGACCCTTTTATTATCTATTACGGTCTTTTCATTCTTCTATAATTTGAAAATAATGTGCCTATCTCCACTACCTGAAAGAATATTTTCCAATTCACATAGAGAAAGCTTTTTTCAGATTCACAAAAGTAATAAACGTTTTTTATAAGCTTTAATTAAGTAGCTCACTTTTTCTGCCCCAGACAAATTTCAACTAGTTCTAATTAAGCTAGAGCTTTGAAGATTGACAGCCATGCATAAGTCCGGTGACAATGCAATATACTTTATCTTATATTGTTTTAAATACAATAAAATTGTCTTGATAAGTCTTTGATTAAAACAAAGAGCGTCGACCGCAAAAATCGTAAATTTTAATGAATATATCAATGTACTTTAGTTAAGATATGTTTATACATCATTGATAAATTCTTGATAATTAATTATTAAACATTGTTCCATACACACATTGTGATATGTTAAAAAATTCTACACTAACATTTAAATATGGGTCCTTTCAGCTTTAATCAAGAGCCTCGGTGGATCGGTAGCAAGAACCTGTGCCTCTGAACCGAAGGGTATTGGGTTCGATCCCAGGGTTCTCCTTAAACTTTTTCAGTACATACGTACATAACATTAACATCAACCGACGTTGCGGCATTATATTTCAGCAAGTTTAATGTCTGCACGCTCCACCTTTTGGATGGAGCGTAAGGCCATCGGTCCTGTGTCCATTGTTGGGCACATTAAAAATCCCTACCCTCTCTACAGAAAGGCAGGGGTTTGGCAAAATTGCCAGGATAGTGAGGTGCTCCCTGGCGTCGGTGATTGGCCATAGTAGCGGAAATAGATTGACGTTAAAGAAACAAAAATAGACACACGCACACCCTTAGTCAAATATCATAATATATACAAAATACCAGAGATAATACTCAGCATACAATAATAATAATAATGAAAAGTACTCGTTGAAAAAATTTTGAATTTGATGCTTCCATTTCCAGTGCCCATTCGCGAAGTATCTTTGCCAAATCCAGATGCAATAATTGTTCATAAAAGGATATGTCACGAAACTTATTCTTGCTAATTTTTCTGGTTGTAGAGCGATATATATATATATATATATATATATATATATATATATATATATATATATATATATATATATCGATTCTCCTTGATATCATTCATGAACTGGTAATTGGTTCTGCTACTACCGATAGCAAAACATTTAACTGTGCTTCATGACTTGTGCGCTTCGTTCTCTCACATATTTCACAAGATACATTTCAACCTAACTATATATATATATATATATATATATATATATATATATATATATATATATATATATATATATATATATATATATATATATATATATATATATATATATATATATATATATATATATATATATATATATATATATATATATATATATATATATTTAACTATCATATTAACAAGTTCATTTCTGTCGAAATTCATTTCGATGCGAATGAAAGCACTTGAATCACAGGTGACAATTATTTAACGTCAGCTGTATTCACATTACGGCGAAACCATGGTTACAAGCCTACTTACAACTTAATTATCAAAAGTCACCGAAATAGTAAAAATAATTGTAAAAATATTGATTTTAGGCATGGAACATTACTCATGAAAATTATAGGCAATAAATATATGAACTCAGTTGTCAAATGAAAAATATGTCTTCCTTTTCTAGTAATAAATTTTTGTCGTTGTCCTTTATCGATTTGCTTTTGGTTTGTAGTTTATATTGTAATCTTCTTACCTCTTGGTAGGTCTTGATCAAACTGTTATTTCTTTATGTGGTTTTCAATTTGTTTACGATTTGCATCCATACTTCTTTTGTTTTCCTAAACTTTCGTTCGGTAATTTTTTCAATTTGGTTATGTTCACTATATGCCTCTTTGTTCTTAAGTCTTTTTCACCTGTTGCGTTCTTGTATAAATTGTAGTATGTTGATTCTAGTTTCTCCTTGTCTAGTATGTTTGTCCACGAAGGTACTATTTAGTTATATCATTTCTTAACGTCACACTGTCTGGGATTACCATAATTAAACGTTGAATGTAGCGGCTTCTCCTCCAGACACCAAAATTTACTTTACTCCCGACGCGTTTCGACACTCAAAGAGGTCATCCTCAGGGGAAAATCTAAAAACACAAACAAGACAGGTCTGTCAGAAAAACATTAGTTTTTCCGGTAGGCAATTGTGCATCACCGAGCACAATGATGACACGGTGATCCTCACAGAAAAGTCAAAGGCCACAAGTCACACAGAAGAAACACTGACCAACAGTCAAGTCAAAATCTAAAAACCATAGATACAGTAACCACAGTTAAAATATTGATTTGAACATGCAAACTACGTTAACAAAGTTAAAAGCATCAAGCAACTAAAAAAGCACTGAAAGATACAAAAACAGAGTCACGGAACACCTTAGGAGCAGAAACCAGCTCAACAATGACACATCAGTATTTGGTTGCCATTTGAGGGAGAGTAGTGTCAAACCAGTGAAGTTTTGAACTTGTCCAACACAGATTTAA
Organism: Tillus elongatus; assembly: GCA_964006375.1. Classification (NCBI taxonomy): domain Eukaryota; kingdom Metazoa; phylum Arthropoda; class Insecta; order Coleoptera; family Cleridae; genus Tillus; species Tillus elongatus. Next base: position 115,555,189 of record OZ023265.1, read on the forward strand.
CGAACTTTCCTTTGTTCTATAGCCAATTGGTGTAATTAGTGCTGCTGAACTCTATGGTTTTTCTACATGACCATGAACATTGTCTTTGAAGATGGCTGCTCTATGGCTCCCTGACCATTCCTTGCTATTTTTGTCGTTGACATTTCACTTCTGACACTTCTGTCGCACCTGCGCCGGTGCACCCTGTTCGTTTCAAGTTCACATAATGGCCGCCCTTCATCTTGTTTGTTAAAATCGCCGATCTTTCGCATTGATTTTTGTCGTTGAAGTCAATTTTTCTGGCATTATTCAGAGGTATTATTACACGCCCCCTAGCACAATGGATGAAGTTGTGACCTGTGGAAGCCTTCATGTATAGTTCCGAGTTCAATTTTTTGAGAATTGTTCAAGTGAGTATGGTTCATTTTTTCACTTGTTTCTTTGCCCTAGTGGTTCTCATTGGGTTTCTTGCTTAACTTTGCCTGCCTGCTGTGTTGTTTAACTTGTCAGTTTCACTCATTGGCTTTGCCATTGCCTCAACAATAGACTTGCTTATTTTAGTGTTCAAATTATCAGTTATTACACTTTGACAGTTTTTGTATCTTTCAGTGCTTTTTTAGTTGCTTGATGCTTTTAACTTTGTTAACGTAGTTTGCATGTTCAAATCAATATTTTAACTGTGGTTACTGTATCTATAGTTTTTAGATTTTTAGATTTCGACTTGACTGTTGGTCAGTGTTTCTTCTGTGTGACTTGTGGCTTGTGACTTTTCTGTGAGGATCACCTTGTCATCATTGTGCTCGGTGATGCACAATTGCCTACCGGAAAAACTAATGTTTTTCTGACAGACCTGTCTTGTTTGTGTTTTTAGATTTTCCCCTGAGGATGACCTCTTTGAGTGTCGAAACGCGTCGGGAGTAAAGTAAATTTTGGTGTCTGGAGGAGAAGCCGCTACATTCAACGTTTAATTATTTAGTTATAATTTAATAACAATAATAATAATAAACCACAGTAGTCAAGCTCCGCACCCAAAAGTCTCAGAATTGTCCGTGGGGGGTTATATATATATATATATATATATATATATATATATATATATATATATATATATATATATATATATATATATATATATATATATATAGAGAGAGAGAGAGAGAGAGAGAGAGAAAGGGCACCCCAATAACACATCAGACGCCGCTTTTTCTATATTCTAGTGAAAAAATTGACTGTGCGAATACTGCGAACTCCCGACCCCCAGTTCGAATTCTAGAAGTTACTAGCCTCATGACTGGACTATCGGCCTGTCATTTACCTCGTTGGTTTTCAGTTTTCTTTGCATCTCTAAGCCTGTGAACCTGCCATTTTTTAACATGCTAAAGAGGTAAAAAAACAAGTTTTTACTGGCAACAAAGATGCTTTGACAAAGCTGGGATTGGGCAAAATTAAAAGTGGTGGTTAATAAAAATTATTATTTTTCTTTAAATTTATTTATATGTGTATGTATTTTACATGGTAATTTTATAAGCACAAGCTAAGGCATTTGTGCACAACACATTGTATAACTTTATGTTAAATATATTATTATTACTATAACATGATTTCCTTTAAACTTAAGCCCCCCAAAAAGTTGAACCTAGTTACGGCTATGCACATCCTTCGAAAAGTCGAGTTCAAGAATCTTTAGAGTTTCGAAGAACAATTGTATCTTTATGGCGAGGGTTGGACGAAACGACAGGAACTATGTATGGAGTTTTTATAAATCTGATCATAATAAGCACCTTTGATGTGTCGATGAATCAGCACCGCCTACTCAGCATTCACATTTAACTAAGTGTGAAAGATATCGTTATACGTGAAATGTTTATTATGCATGGCCTTAGTGATTGGTGTTCGTAGTAATGCATACTTTGTTCTATTAGGCCATTTAGTTGATCTTGATGTGTTTTTATTATAAAATAAATCTAATTATCTAAACATAATGTTGTATAAACTGGTAATGATATACAGGCTGAGGCATTAGTAGGGCATAGGCTGATTTATTCGTTACTATACAAAATATCAAAAAAAGTGATCTACAGAAATTATAGACCATCTTAAGCTACATACTTTAGAATTATGTTAAACTATAGAGTCTTCCATATCTTCAGGGCAAACCAAATATACATGTTTCTAAATGGAACCACTTCTGCATTATGTTATATTTTGATTCAGCTCATGTTTTCTATACTCCGTATATAGTGTCACCGTTAAAATCCGCATCAACCGGGTCATTTTTTATTATTTCGTTTGCACAAATTTAGAGTTCATGGAAAGTCTTTGCTTAAAAAATAATGCAGAATAACGTTAACGATTTTGTTTTTTGATAGGCTTCTACTGGGAATCTAATCCACGACCCCTAATTTTGACGCCCTCGTGGCGCAGGTGGCTAGGTGCCAGCCTGCAAAGCGAGAGGTCCCGGGTTCGATTCCCGGGCGAGCCAAGTTGACTTTGTCTGGAAAATTTGTAAATAATATTAAATGATGGGAAAGAATGTGCTAATGGCCTGAGATGCCGCAGCCAATAATATTAAATTAAAAAAAAAAAAGACCCCTAATTTTTAAAACACATTTTCTTATATAGGGCAAACGATCACGCTGGCTTGTAGCTCCAAAGAATAACAATCTTAAGAAATAAGTTTTTAATAAATTTTCGATATCTTATAGTAGCTAGTACATACTTATTTTCCTAATTATTTTCGCTTCTTTTGCCTTCATAAGACAATTTTGTTAGAATGAAAATTTCAGTTTTAGAGATTTTCATTTACTAAAGTTAACCCGAAGAGCTTTGGCTATGTTACTAGATATATTTGTTGTATCTGAGTATTGCATGCTAGATAAATCTTAATACGGCAATGCGAGGTCGACAAAATGAAGGTGAAACAAAGAAAACAAGAAAACCTAGTGCAAAGCTTCGGAACTTGAAATTAAATTCAGGATCCCATTTCCCAGTAGATCTGTTAACTGAGACTGACTAAACTAAGGAGAGAGTTTACAGAACAACAATTAAGTCTTGTTTTCACAGTTGCGAAAACAGGATGTGTAACATAAGATGTGCAAACTTGAGCTGTTTCGATTGAAGAGTATGTAGAATACGCTGTGAAATATACAAACACAGGATATTGCTTTAGTTAACACATTCACGTTCATAGATCATGTTTTTGATATTTGACCTAGCATTTAGTTTATTGTATTTACTAACGTATAAGGAAAATTTATAAGGAACAGATTATTGGAAAATGATTTTAACGCATTTTTTATATAGTAGAAACAGAGTACCGTACTTTATCAAATTAACTTATTGTTTGAAATTGTACAAATTTTTTTTGAAAATAACCTTACAGTGTTTCTGAGAAAACTCGTTTCGTAGCCAATTAATCTTAAATTAATATCAAATTGGTTTATTGAAATTTGAAGCATTTAATGAAAATTCGCTACCAAAACGCACTTACTGCGTTTCGATTTACCTTACAAACATGCATCAAATTTCAATAAAAAAATGCAAAAATGCAATAATATAAGGGACGTTCGAAAAAATAGTAGGTATCACCAACGACTTATGGGCCAACCTGTGATTGTCAAAATAATCTTATAAGATGCAGCTCAAGACACCTTATCCCTTAATTGCATGATTTTTCTAATTCGCTCAAAAATTTAATTTTTCAAGTCTACATAAAACTAGATTTTATCTTCAGATTTGTTCGATTAATGGCGACAGTAAAAAAAAAATTTAGCTGCCATTTTGTGTGGCAGTGGGTTTAGCACAAAATTTAGACTGCATTTAAATTTGAATAAGCTCGCCACAAAACATATTTTATAAAACAACTTGCTCAGATAATCACAAAGCGATTTTTTAAGCATTCAACTCATTTAGCGCTAATCCGATCAGGCTGGTTTTTCATTCGCTTTTGCTTCCACATCGTCAATACGTGTATGGCATTGCGACAAAAGTTTTAAAAATGTTTTTTCGCTTAAACGTAAAAAGTGTCAAAACATATAGAAAACATGATTTGGGAACGAAACGTTTTTGTGTCTGTCTGTCTGCTTGTAGCCACGATGACTTTATAAGAATTGAGATATCGTCTACAAATTTGGTACACAGTTATCAGCCGACGGTTCAAATTGTTTTTGGGTAAGATCGCTTCATGGGGTATGGGGATAAATGAGGGATGATTTGCTGAAAATTAACATTTCTTCGTTAAAACTCGAGTAGTATAACGTTTCACAAGTGTATGGGTACAGAAACACGAATATTTTTTTGTGGTCAAGTCATGGACACTAAATTCATTCCATGATAATGCCTGTTTGAGGACAATAGATTTATCACAGCTATGTGGAAGTTATGACTCAATATTCAGCACTATTTTTACGCATTTAGGGATTGCACATACCAAAATCGAAGTTAATATATAACTCGGGGCTTTTCTAAGTTGCCGTGTTTTGCGAGTTTTTTTTAGGTTCAGAGCGTTATAAAATAGATTCTTGTGTAAAAATGTTTTCGAAAGGACTTGAGGAAAAAAAAATTCCTCTTTGTATAAATATTTTATGGAAACTGCAGCTTTTGGCGGCTGGTGACATTTATTTACTTTTTACAAATTCATACTGGTTAGTCATTCCCCTATCTAAACTTACTATCTTTGTCAATAATTGGTTGGTACTGTAAGGTGATTTCTTGCAGGTATTTTTTAAGGTTGAATTGAAATTGGGGGTACTGTGCTCACCCAGGGTTATTTGTAGTTACGTCTCCTTGTCATTTAATGTTAATCATTCGTATTAGATTAGTTATGAAAATGTGTTGCCAGTTATTTATACTTTTTAGTAACTGAAGTTTTTGGATAATAAGGTAACTATTATGCACTTTGTGAATACAGAGACATTTTAACAACAAATAAGAAACGAGCATACCTATATATGGATTACCTAATGAATAAAATGTCCTAGCTTCCGCTGATGTAGTTTTTTTGGCAAAGCAAAAATTATGTCAATGTAGCTTATTGGGAAGTGTCCTTGTTTAACAGAAGCAAACAAAAACCTTCAATAATCACTCAGGAAGCTACCGATGTAGTCTGTGAAACTTAAAAAAAGTTTGGGCACAGCAAGTGCGTTATAGTAACGATTTTTTATAAGATTTGTAATTCTAAACGCAACTAATATTTCCTTAGGATATTATTGGACCTCTTTCAACTTATTTATGTTAAATTTAATTAAAGGCTTATGGATAACCTTTCCATGCCATCTTTTTTTCTGGCCATACACATACACACACACACATTTATTAAATTTAGTTCTCAGATTTTGTATAAACAATTGGCTTTAAAGCATCGGAATTTTTTCTATCAATTTAATTTGAAAACTCAAACCGTGTGACATTCTGTTGCTTAGAAACTACTATACCATTTAGTTTATTATGTTTTGTTTATTTGCTTTGCAGTCTATTTTTGCATCAGTCGGCTTCTGAAGGTTAAGGGAGAATGATTTAGGTTAAGGTACAAATAAGAATCATGAGTTGGTGGATAATATAAGATAAGCATCAGAATTATTTTTAAAGGATATAAACAAGTCATGTTGACTTAGATGTCCAAAGAAAAGCTTGCATTGTTCTGGGATTGAGAAATATTTATAGTTGTTAAGTTTTGCATATGATATGTTATGTTGCTAAATGAAATAAATTTAAATTGTAACGGAAATATAAATTTCGTAAAAATAGATTGATGTATTTCAAAGATATGGCGAAAAAAACATTTCAATTTTTCAACGAAAAACTTGGTTCTCAAATTTGGCTAACGAACTCAGTCCCCGGAGAGAATTATCCAGTGTAATAAAAAACCGAAAAAGCGTAGAAGATTCACAAACCAACCATATTAGATATATATATATATATATATATATATATATATATATATATATATATATATATATATATATATATATATATATATATATATATATATATTACAGACATATACGGTCTGAAAATGACCTTGGATATGGATCCTAGAGTTCACGCTTATATGAAGAAAGATATTCGGATATTCGAGTAATAACCTCTATATGCAAAACTTTTATTTTGAAAATTCGCCAAAATGTATCAAAGTGAATAACGTGCTGCATTTTTAGAGACATTAGGTTAATTACTTGAAAATTTGAAAAGTAGAAGGAACTCACTTCAGGTCTGGTAATAAAATCTTTTTAAGATAAATACTCCATGATGAAAACTTTTGTGTACACTTCTAGAGCAGGTAATTGACATAACAACGGAATTCCTTCCTTCCTTTCATTCACGCTTATATCTGCCAAGAAACATTTTCAAAGAAAAGAATCAGAAAATAAGTTTTCCTCTTGAGAGTAAAAAAAGCTTTTCACTTAATCGAATTAACTCACTTAGTGCAGCACCACTATCGAGAAGCGTTAGAGATAAAGTGAGCACCCCTCAGGCGACCGATTTTACTGAGCCGTTAGCCTAATGGCCTGGAAAGAATAAAAGCTTAATTCCACAAATAAATTGTGCTATGTGAAGCCACTGTAGAGAGTTGTAAAGTTCAACGCTATTTATTTGCCTCATAACAGACGATATCATTTCTCTAATTTATCTCGTGAACTTTTGCTGATCTTCTATTTTATATTTATTCGGTGATATTTGGAGAAAATAAACAATAATAAAATAATTTAACGTTACAATATTACCAACCTTTTAAGAAGTGTTTCGTGGAATGTATTGTTTTTTCTTTATTCACCGCCGCCATATGTCTGATAGTATAGCCAGTTACCGATGACAGAGCAATTTTACCTAACCACTGGCTTTTGTATCAAGAAAAGGGATCCGCTGTGTGCCCATCATTACATGGCTAATACTATCCCCCGGGGGAGGGAATAATTTGCGCCAAAAAATTATGGCCTTAGTAGGTCTTATTTTGAGGATGCAGTGAATAAATTAATGAATAAGAAATGTATAAAATGTGAGATATTTCGGCAAGAAGCGAACTTAAGACTCTTTAAATCACAGTAGTTTCTTCAAATTTTATGGTTACATGTCTTAAATGCCTTTAATAGGCAGCATATATCTTTTTAAAATTCAACACTTTATAAGAGAAGTGTGGCTGCCAAGTAAAATGTATAAAGATTGTTACTTCTTAGGACCGTCCATCGGGACTGATGGGTTAATCAGGATAGTTCGGCACCTTCAAAACACTTGGTTAGCAAAGCAGAGAACTTGGTGACTAACAAAATAAAATCAAGCCGTTTGTTGTCGCCATTATTTTCGCGTATGTTATCAAGGAGACAATTAAAAAGAGGAACGTAGTACACACACACACACACATATATATATATATATATATATATATATATATATATATATATATATATATATATATATATATATATATATATATATATATATATATATATATATATATATATATATAGATTATTAAAAATGTTTAACAATAAAGACACAATCACATATTGTAGCAGTTTTCAAAATAATGTTAAAACTGTTAATTTGAAAGCAAAATGGAGGATAAATTATACATATTAAACAAAGTTACTTAACGTGTGATTGCAGTAGAGATTGTTTGAGATCTTTTAGCACGTCTAGGGCTTCTATTAGAATATTGACGACTAATCAAAGCTGCCGAAACTCTTCTATACTTTGGTTCATTGGGCCCCCATAGATGATGTGTATGTCCAGAAGCATGACGACACTGGCTCCATTTAACGGTGATGCTTCACATAACATAAAAACAGAATCCAGAAAGGAAATCTTAGCCAAAAACGTAAACACTGCGTAAAAACAAAACGGTGTTTAAGCGGTGGAAATGGTGAAAACCTGTGAAAAATTGTGGAAAATGGAATAGCTGAACGAAACAAAGGTATTAACTTCTTAGCGCTGCATTTTCTTATTATTGATGAACAAAATGACGCAAAAGAGGAATATTAATGAGTTTCTGGTGTTTGTTATCAACAGGCACGCCCTATAACCAACCGTCAACGTTTTAAAATGTTCTGATGCATGTAATTATGGCATGGAATAAACATAAATAAGTCTATCGACAAAAGTAATGGCGTCGGTTTATGTTGGCAAATTGCCTTGACTAAAAACCTTGATAAATTATAATATACGAATAATTATTAATATAAAAATAAGCGAGTTCCAAAACGTATAACATGTTACATTCTCTATAAACGAAAATTTCTTTATGAAAATCCTCTAAAATTGACGGTCATTTGGTCAGCATAGTTGTATTTGATTAGAATCCTAAACGGGTTCTGGCTTGTTATGTTATGTTTAAACTTACTTCTTGGGTTGCTAGACATTTCGGCATTCTGTTTCTTTAAGGGCCACAGTAAGGTTTTGGCGCTATCAGGACCACTACGAGAGCATTTGTGTGATATACTTTGGTAAACTATGTGGTGGGCAGTTGAGTTATTACCTTATGTGTAGTGTGCATTTTCAGACAGCGTGAATCTGACTCTGTCTAACAAGCCATGGCGCCTCGGTAACTATTCTGGGAATTTTACTCAGAATGATTTGGAGAGTTTCGATGTGGATGTTTGCAGCAGTGACCCAAGTGGGGATCCAAGGAAAAAGCTGGCCGGGTTATGACATTGCACATGAGCAGCTTGTTGCTCTGAACAGTTTGCAGTTTCTGTTAGGAAGTCGAAAGAACTTTGAGATGAACATCGAATTTTTTTTCCGGGCATGCTGCACATGGGGCACTATGTTTAATGTTTAACCAAGATAAACCTGATACATTTGCCGGTGTCCCCGAGGGTATTTAAGTGTTATTTAAGACATACGACGGTTAGGCGTGTGTCCTCTAAAAAAACGGGGTGTATAATTAAACATAATTTTTGGCACCGGTCTTGTAGCCCAGCAATGGCAGTTTGGAGACCTTGGGCTATTATCCTTGGTTGAGTGGAGCTACTTAGGATGGTAGAACCCTCGACGTATAGTCACGTTTTAACTGGTGCCAGCATATCTTCGAGAAATATATTGGACGGCAGAAACCCGCAGGAGGCCAGCTGTAGTTGAATGGATTAGTGATCTGGTTCCATGGTGTTTACTTGACTCTTCTTAGTTTTTTTTTTGTATGACATGACGAGGAGTATGAGAGGATGTGGGTTATTGACTTATAAAAGTTTGTTTACGAGGCTTCGGTGCCAAGCCCTGCCAAATACCTGAGCAGGTCGGGAAATATTGCACCTGTTGGCTTTGGTGATATTTTCGACTTGATAGAGAACTTGGCTTGTGATGGTTTGAACTGACATTTCTCTAGTGACTCCTTTTATATCTGCGAAGGAAATGATTACGTTACTGTAGATGACCCACAAACTGAAGGGAGTGGCCTTGTTGTAGGTAACGTAAGCGTCGCTGATAAATTTAACGATATCTACTGTTGCTGGGGCTTGTAGAATTCTCTTTTTGTTCCCTTTAGCGGTTACTGATAACATAACAAAAACTATACTTGGAAATCACCGTTCTAAAGTTTTCAATTAACAGTACCATTTTCCTTCCATATAAGTTTAAAAATTCCTTAAGATATATGCTGTGTAGCAAAGTTATTTAAGGCCCAAATCAAATAGGTTATTAGAACCCACTATTGTTTTCAGTTTACAAAATGACAGAAAATGTATTACCTTTGTTTTCATTTTAATTTTAATAATATGTTCCTACCCTATTTTAATTTTAATTCACGAGCAGCTATGTTTGATTAGCCTGTGAATATAGACCTTTTATAGAATTATCTAGTTGTTACGGTCTCTTAAGTTTGTGAAAATTACATTTGAACGGAATAGCTAAGATCTGGACGTATTATGATGAATCTGTTGTACTACTCAAACCACCGGTGGAACTGATTTTGTGATACGGCTACTGTTAAGAGTTGCATGTGTTACCGTATTTATTGCAGTTAGGAGAAGTGAGGCCTTGAGCGTTATAATGGCGTCTTAGCAATCGAAATCAGAAAAATTATCACCAATTTTATGCCACAAAAAACTCCACATTTAAAAGCTCTTTGACTATTTTTCTCGTTTACCGCTTCTTTCATAGTGATACAACTCTTTCTAAAAGTAATTATTTTGAAGACAAAATTGCTCTTAGGCCTTACTGCGTTTTATACTTGCTGTCTGCCGAATGGTAATTTTTAAGTCGAGTACTTGTGAAAATTGGTATTCATATTCTATCATTTCTTTGCTAGGTTAGTACCTTTTCTTGTACATACAAATTTCAGATTTACAGTCATCATTTTTCATACAGAGTCTCACTGTATTCTGATAAGTCTTTTTAGCATTCCATTGCAAGCATCCACCATATGGCCGAGTCTGGGTTACAACAACAAACATGTTTCCATTATTAAAGTATGCACATATGCATGATGTGCATATGACTGTTTGTAGTTCAATCACGTTTTGCAGAACAAGAGAGTGTACACTTAAAATCTCGTGTTTTATGCACGCAAAACATGTTCACTCTGTTGCACCGACAAAGAAACCATAGGCTTGGTCAGGATCACTCACATTCTCGTATGCCTTCTGTTTGAAATGATATATCAACTAAGTCATTTATTAACTTAGCATAAAAAGTGCATTTTCTGGCTATATAGTAGTTGTAAAAACTTGCACATAAATACATTGATGACCAAATTGTCGTTCTACTTCAAAGGCCAGGAATGTTAAATAGACAACGTGTTTCATTAATCAGTACAAAACTTGTAGGAAGGGGTATCATGTAAGACATTTTATTCCACAAGTCCACAGACCTATTTGTATTGGCATGTTGTAAAATTGAAAAAAAAATAAACAGACTTCAAAATATGCACTAAAACGCGAAAAATAACTGGATTACAGGTTAAGTTCAGGCGACAAAAATAATTTTGATGAAATGCTATTATATGCGCCACCTACTTATCTTTTTGAAGTCGGTGCCCAGCCCAAAACAAAATAGTATTTAGCGATATCAACAGCTTAATTAATAACGAGTTAAAATTTTAATGAAATGTTGGGTACATGATTTTTGCTCACTTGGTTATAGCATTTACCTCACTGGAGGCTACTGATTATGTTTGGTATTTTTTTATTTTGTTGGAAAACTTTGCAAGTTTGATATCAGTTATGCTTGACTTTATAACTTTAAAAAACCAATTTGTTGACGGTTGTCAATATATTACTTTTACATATAGTATTTTATCTATTTGTAACCACAGAAGAAAATAAATAATTAATACATAGCAACGCAAAACATTGTACATTATCAGAATTTTTGTTCCAGAAAAAATGCATTTTTTTCGTTTTTTTTAATGTAGTTGTACATGTTCAATTTGGATTAAAAGTGTTGTAGTTATAACAATATAAACAGCTATTTCTACGGTCTGCTCTAATTTAATAGGGCATTGCTTCTAAACCCATTTTTCTGCAAAATGTTTAGAATCCAGCAATTAGGTTTCTACCGCATAAATAATAAAATAGAAATAAAAACATTTTGGTTAGCAGATCCATGTTGCTAAGGTCTGTGTTGTTTAAAATTTACGTTTCCGTAGGGTTTTTTTTGTTGAAAATAATTCCCTAAGTTGAAATGAGTCCGTTTTGACACCTGTGTCAACAGTTGCCATAGCAACCCTTTGGTTTTAATAGAACATGTTATTAAAGCAACCACATTTTGTTTAATTCTTTAGAAGCTGAGTTATTAAGAATATTCGTACATAAAAATTTATATATATCTACCCTTAACTTACTTATATCCCATATTTTAAAAATTTAATCAACCTTTTTACAAAACCAATACTTATTATATTACTCTTCCCAATGTAGATACGAACTTACATTTTGTGTCAGAATAATATTTAAGATTACACTGAAACTCGAATCACAAGAGGTCTCGAGAACATTTTTAAGAAAGCTTATTTGCAGCAACTTTTTAGACAAAATCTACTTTAAATTTTTTTTAGGTAACACAAAAGATAATGATAACGCCACTTAAATGTCAGGTATCTACGAAAAAAGTTGTACAGATTGTAATTTTAAATACGCTGGGCAAACTTACAGAACTATTGAAACCAGATTTAAGGAACATCTGGCACAGCTGAGATACGGTAGTAAAGTCAAGTCAAGCGTGGCTCAACATACTTGGGATAATAATCACCACATAGAGAAAGAAAATCTGAAGCCTATCAAAAATGATAGACAGCCGGTGAAATTAGACGCCAATGAGAATATTTATATATCAAAGGCCATAAACAGCATAATTTGCCTAAAACGAAACCCGCCACTGATTAATGGTTCGCTGCTCGCATTGCCTCATTGTTAAAATATATTCTGAAACTCTGTAGGAACAGTTACAACGGGATTTCAAAATGACTTTCGGCTATTAAAATCTAAACGTAAAAAGTTTGTTCTTTGATTTTTCTCTCTCTGGGGTCGTATTGGTCTTTTACCTAACACGTAATATAAATACAATATGTAGCTGTTAGGTAGTTTAAAATTTTTGATCCTTTGATGACGCTGACTTTGTTAGTGAAACGATCGTCACGTCTTTACAAGATGTGTTGTGTTAATTTCGGTCCTCCAAGCGTACTTTAAGATATCAGTTCACACAAAAAAAAAAACCTTTAAAACACTGTACCCTTTAGTCATCAGTAGGAAGCAAGCAGCTAAAATACTAAATTATCATAAAGTAACGTTCAAAAAGTCGGAGAATTCTCATTATACATTGCATATAAGACACGCTATTTAGTGTTTATGTGCAGGTACAATAAATACTTACACAAGCTTTGCTTGTCATTTAGCAAAGCACCAGCTTGAAAGGCTCACGTTTCTGTTAATTTAATAAGATATATTGTTGAGATGTAAAGATATTTGTCCAGTAATTTATCTGTTACGTTCAAGTGGAAGGCGTAGTAACATTTTGTTGGCTATTATTATTTTCACTAATTGATCTACTGGTCTTATTTGATAAATTGTTGTTACGTTAAATTTTTCCAACTTGATTATTCTTAAAGTTAGACAAATTCAAAGCAATTTTTTTTAGACAACACACTTTTAACTCTTTCAATCTATGTGATTACTCTTACAAAAATATCATAACTAGATACATATTAAAAGGAATGATCATCCGCGCAGTCTTTAGGTGATGTCGCCTTGACTGCCTGTGTACAACAGTTCTTATTTCGCTGGAGCTTCTGCTCTGTATCAATTGGGGTAAATTTTCCAGAAGCTTTTCTCTCTTGGCCTTCTCATTTTTTTTATCAAGTATCAGGTGGCTGATTTTATTGAGAACATATCCAATTTAGTTTCCTTCTGCCCGTTAATCTTCTCCAATAAGCAGCTTTCTTTTTAGCACCATATTATTTGCAGACCTGAGCTTATTAATCGGTGTACCGCTGATTCTAATACCTGCCTCTGCTCATGCCAGTGTCTCCAGAATTATTGGCTTAAAATGCAAGTTAACTAGTACAGCAAAAAGTATGCATCCCCTTTTCACGCCCTTCCTATTTTAATATTTTCTACGAACCCGTTGTCTCGTTTGACAACTGCCGATTGTTTGTAAAAGAGGTGACTAATGATCTAACATCCTGCATGCTTAAATAATTTTTTCGTAGTAGTTCGATGACGCTATTATAACAAACTATAGCAAAAGCTACTGAGAATGCAGACATAGAAGGGCTGATTAACATCTATACATCTTTGTACCAGTACATTGAAGGCAAGCAAGGCGCCTCTCGTTTCTATACATTCTTAAACCCGAATTAACCGCGTTTCACTAATGCTTTATTCCATTTTTTCCTCATCGTAAGAGACATTTTAAACGTGTGACTTATCAAGCTAACTGTTCGCTGATCACCAGATGGTCACGCATTGATTTTTTTGGTTGTAATGTCACAAATATGGATTGATGCCATTCTGTACGTATGACCTTTGGTTCCACTAGTAATCCTGTTGGGTATTCCTTGATAAGCTTAAGTCTTTTATTTGAAGTTTAATCAGGTTTAGGTGCTTTTTTGGTTTTCGCTAGTTTTGTTGCATGCGTGACTCGTTCTGTTGTTCTTTTTGGGCAATCACCTTACCTTGTGTTGCCACTTGTTGAATGTTCTTGTCTATTATCATCGAATAATTGTTGTATATTCTTTCCAACTTTCCAGTCTGCTGCTCGTTTTGGGAATCATTTTGGCAACCTTATCCAGCAATAAATAAATATTTGTAACCTATTGTAATGATCTGGGGATCGAAAAGTTTTCCACAGCAGCGCCGTCTACATCTGTGCCAATAAAAATATTTTTTTCCGCAACGTGCAAGCCTTTCACGTCCTCAGTTAAACAGCGTTGACAGATTTCAAACATCCTATTTAGTTTTGAAGGAAATGGAATATTTAATTTTAAATGGCGCACCGTATACACACACACACACACACACACACACACACACACACACACACACACACATATATATATATATATATATATATATATATATATATATATATATATATATATATATATATATATATATATATATATATATATATATATATATATAACTGCGTTTTTGGCACTGTTCAAAAACTACCTACTTCGTTTTCTCTTTGCATGTAACTCTAATATACTAAAGCTTGAAAAAAGAGAAGTTACAAAAACAAAAGTTACATTGTCTCAAAATAGTTTCTATATTTTTCTCAGTTCACCTGCGTACGGGGTTTCGGCCCCTTCCAGTCTAACGTATTAAATTTTTGACTTGAAATGACGTCACAAAGAAAAAGTTTGAAGAAAAAAAATCTGGCAATTATGCAGGTCATTTAATATATCCCTTCCTCGCAGTATATAGTCTAAAAACATCAGGTCCAACAACTGTCTAACAGGTATTGGATAATCAACTGGACCTCCGTTTGCTAGAAAATGCTATTTTCAATCTGTTAGTGGTCCTTGTATTGACTCACAGCCACTAAAGCTGAAATAACATAATTTGTATGAACTTTAACAAAGTTCCCAGTTAATTTTACGGTTTTTATTAACAATCTCTAGCTTAATATACAAAAGTGTAACGTTGCATCAAGTATTGGATAAAGCAAATGGCTGAAGTATAAACGGCACATATTTGAAACGACATGTTTTGTTTTCAAATTTCTACTTCAATAGTTATCACATACTTAGGAACAAAGAGTACACCGATAATATAATAGCAAGTAATGATAACAAAAATAATAATAGTAATAACGGGAATAAAACTATAGTAATAATGATAAAAAACATTTTATTGATATGTAGTAAACACTAGGTATGATCTGAAAATATTATTTCTGCTTTTGACTCAGCCATATTTGAACCTCCTATTTTTTGATCCATTAATTTGTGTTCCTTACTTGGTCAAACCGTTCCTACGTAATAAACATGTAGAAACCTGGTCTCTGGCTTGACAAGTGCTTGTTTTTTCTCTGAAACTGGCCTTGCGTTTTTAGCGTCGTCAAGCACGACGCCGTAAAATGAGAGACTTGGTACAGAGAAAAAAGCACTTGTCAAGCCGGAGAAGAAGTTTCCTTATCTGTAACCCATTCTTCGATTTATGATGTACAATGAACACAAAGCACAAACTAGACCATTTCTCATGTAATTCCATCCGAAAAATAACTTACATATTGTATTTACAATATGTAAAAGACAAAAACCGGTTCAATAATTGTTGCGTAAATGACACCTTAAAAGAGAAATCTGACAAACGTTCTATTTTTGTTTTACATTTTATAGCACCCTTTAGTTAGACTAGGCAAAATGTAGGAAAAAGACAAATCTGAAGGTTATTTTCAGGAAGCAGCCGAGCGCTACACGGATACCAGCTGGCAAATCCATCGCCAGAGTAAAAGAAAACCACCAACACCAACACAACAAAATGATGGTAAAACATCGGAAACAACTAACACTAAATCTACCAAAATTGTTAAAGCTAATGGGATACCAAACGGTACTCTTGAGAAAATTCATCCAAAACAAAAACAGCAAAGTCGACAAATTGTCCAAATTGAAACCGTGGAGACGAAATATGAACCAGTACCAAACCACAATGTTGAAATAGTAAAACTGGTAAGGGATTTCGGAGTGCTTAACCCTAAAATAAAAAGTTTTCGTTACTAACAAATATGTAGTCATCCACATTGACTGGATCATGTAAACTGTGTGGTTGAATAATGGTTTAGACCTTAATTAAACATTTTCCTAGATCACTAAGAATTTATTTCATCAAATTCGTTAATTCTTCACAACAGCTAATAAACTTTCTCATTTTCGTCTATTCTATTTCCGTGCATTAATTTTAATAGTCTTTTAACATAAACATGAATTTCACATAAGTTTATGTTAGGTAAATCTTAGATAATCAAAAAAAAAATGTTTGTAATTGACAATTGATCGGTAATAGACGTTGCCGAAATATGTTCTTTCTTTGATACTATGAAAAAATATACAAATTGTGGATTTGTTTTTATACTTTATTGGTATAATATGTACACAGTCCTCGTTATTCTCACTGCCACCCTCGCAAGAAAAAGTAGTACCTTTTTAAGCGAGCATTTTCCTCAGATGTAGGTAAATCATTGTAAAAAGTGTGTTTGATATAAGGTTAGGTCTTTTCTTACAAAGGAGTGTGTCCGTTTTCAAATAGAGCTGGATTTAAATGCTACAAAAAATTAAAAATCATCGTTAAAAACAAGTCTGATTGGCAATGTCTATATTTTTTCTCTATAGTTTCAACTAAAAGTCCGTTTTTATCCTTGTTGCTGCCTACACTAAATACAGACGTAGACCCTTTCACTCTAGCTTCGTAACATCTTATTATTTTGTCTGCAACCAGTTTCACCTTTACGACATCGACAGGTAAAAATTAAACAATAAATTTATGAACCCGCGATACCTATCAATGAAAACTGGTTCCTACGTATTTTGATTTCGAAATTATTTTAAAAATAAAATAAAAGTTGCAAGGTATGTCAATAATGCAAAATAACATAATCTAATCGTAACAATAATAACCATAATAGCAATAATTAAAAAGGAACTATAAGTTCTATATAACAAAAATATCGACATCTGTCAACTAAAAATTACTAGAGTTAATTTAGATATGGCTAGACGTAATCTGTTTAATATGTTGAATTATAAATTTAGTTAATAAGAAAAGCTCCTAAAAAGGTGAAACCAATAACTCGATATTTTTAGTCGGTATTTACTTAATTTAAATAAATACACCAATAAAATATTATGGTTAGTCTTGGATGGCACTTTCATTTCTGCAAAAAACACAAAGCTGTAGTATGAGACAGAAGATATAAAATTGGTATTTCAAAGCTCAATGTTTGGTATGTCAAAATTTTATTTATTAATGACAATATATTGGACAGCTGCCTTTGCATACAACCACTAAAATTGCTTAATGGACAACCACGAATGTACAATTTCTTTGTCAAATAATGCACTGTATAATTAAACTCCATAAATATTAATATTATTAATATTAAAAACAAAGTAGCTATTGTCGCGAATATGCTTTTTCATCTCCAATGCTTCCAAAAAGTCGAGCTTAAATTAAAAAGATGTAATGGTTCTATGTGGGTGGTAAACTGTACGTCTACGTTTAATATTGGTTATATGTTTTCAAAATGTATATTTGTCAGAGAAGCTAATTGAAAATGCAAAACGTATTATTTTAGGCCAAACTCAATGACTATCTAAAAGTACATCTCTATTTAATGAAGGATAAAAGGATTACCTTCTGTCAAAAATCTGCAAGGACCAAAGATGTATTGTCACTTAAAAATGTATCATTTAAACATTCCTATTAGACCAGTAGTAATATGTTATGTTAATAAAGTTAATTACGGGATAGTTACCAGATTAGTTTCACTTATATGAGATACAATGACGAAATTTGCATAATCGTTTTCCAAAATATTATTAGGGTGTCTAAAATACCTAAAAAATTCTTACTGCTGTTACAAAAACTTTTACTAGAAAAGGAAGCCAATGCTATAAGAAGACAAAACATAACTATGAAGAAAATTTGGAGAACTATTTTGAATTCAATGATCTAATTCATATCCAAAATGGAGTAATAGTATTATTTCCTCTTGATTAGCCAACTTGTTAATGAAATACTATAAGAAGACAAAACATAACTATGAAGAAAATCTGGAGAACTATTTTGAATTTAATGATCAAATTTATATTCAAAATGGAGTAATAGTATTATTTCCTCTTGATTAGACAACTTTTTAATGAAATACTAAAATAATAATAATAATAAAAATTGTACATAATATTGTTTTCTGGTACATAATGTAGACTATATTTTAGCATAATTTCGTGCTAATCATCAATACACAATTAAATAAAAATTTCTTCTTCTGTTAATAACTTTGATACAAATATAGAATTAGCTTGTAAGAAAATCCAATGATAATATAAATTTTCTAAATTTTATCATTAAAGAGTTGTCATTTTTCCTAGTATATATATATATATATATATATATATATATATATATATATATATATATATATATATATATATATATATATATATATATATATATATATATATATATATATATATGTATGTATGTATATATAAGTTCATATGTTATATTTAAAGCTTTTGTTCATACCATTTTTCATAAACTCGAGATTGCGACTTGGGCAAGGGCATGCTATTAAGTTATTTGTCAAACGTTAGATTATCTAATTTGCCTCAGTAGATATTACTTATACTATTACTGTCACAAGCACAGCCTCCTATTAAATGATATATTGTGCTTTTTTCTTACATTTATATGTATAATGTCAATTTTTTATGGGGGAATTTTAATAATCCAATTATTAACCAGAAGTAAAATTTAATAATGGTTACTCTGTTAAAATATAAGACAAATTATTATTATTTTTTTAATTTTTGTAAGGCTTCATTGAATAAATTATGAAACATGTCTGTCCAAAAGACTTAAAATTTGTGTACTACATCAACATAATTTTTAAAGAATTCAAATATTGCCTAAATATTCTAGACCAAACTTTGATACTTTAAATTTTGACATGATAAGCTGTAATTTCCATTTATTCATAGAAAGAAAAAACAAAGGGGCGCTGAATTTTTTTTTAATAATAAGGATGACAAGGAAAACAAATATATTTCGATAACTTATTTTTGAAACCGTTCAGAAATTATTGCTAATACAAGCAAAAAGCTGGGTTTGAAATCTTATAACACAAAACATAACTTTCTACTTAACGCGAATAAAAAAACAAATTTAATGACAATGGCTGGAGTTCATAAATTAGCTTGTATGTAACACAGTCCACGTCAGTTAAGCTTCTAGAGGGTTCAAAACCTGATACAAAGAACACATTCCTGCATTTACAAATAACCACTCTGGCAAATTTAGCTTGAAAAACATATAACCGAGACGCAGCACAGACCCGCAGTAAGTAATATTGACATACCTCATAGAAGGTAACGTAATCTGTCAGTTTTTTTAATTTTTTTTATCAAAAGAACCTAACGCAGACACCGATTTTTATTTATACTTTTGATGGGTGCGTATGAGGTTTCCATCTGCCTGACGACAGCGTGAAGGCGAAACTGCTTGCAGAGTAGATAATAGGCTATTTTGAAGCCAGGTAAAATCATATGCATGCCTATGTAAAGGTTTTGTTAAGTAACCAGATTTTCTCGAATTTTAAATTATACCATCCAGAAACATTTTGGTAAAAATTGTTATAATGCCAGAATATAACTTGAATATCTAAGATTCTAAAAAAATCTGGAAACGTATTACCTGCATAGACAGAAAACATATTATTATTTTATTTACACACTACGCCTACATTGTTATATATCACAATTTAGCAATGACAGAGATCACTATGAGCACATGTATTAATAATGTCCGTGCTTCTGAGGCTTCTATATATTATAAATTGTTTTTTTTTACCATTAGATTCAATCAAAACATTTGATACAATAATTTCTTAGCTTCATTTTGGCCATCATAAGAGACACATACGGGTTTAGATCTTATTAGAGCTCACCAGTGTGACATATTTACGATTACCAAAGCGTAACTAAAACTAATTGGCTAAATATAGTGAAGCTTTAGAACGGTCAGTAAACTAAATTGACATTCCTGTGTACATGCGTACTAGGAACTAGTACATATCACCCATAGTCGTGATGATCAAAAAGCGGACACAAATCAACGATTGTCAAATCGTTGACACTAGTATTGCTTGTCCCTTAACAAATAAAAACCGGAATGTAAAAGTGTTTGTTTAACGGATTTTGGCCCACATACCCGTTTCAGCGTTACTACAGACCATCAATGTGCCAGAACTATGTCCGCCAAAGCGCGCCTAAAACAAATTGACTAAATATATCAGGCTTCGGAATACTGACCTGACCTCACCTGGATCACATGTGACATAGCTGTTGTGGAAACCTATTCATATTGCGCACACAGGGATTTTACTTATGATTCATCTCATTGAGTGTTCGCAAACGTAATTGAATTTAGTCGGTTTGTCTTAGATGCGCTTTGGCGATCACAATTAAGACACTGTGATAAGCTTTAATAAAATAAAAAAACCAGTAAGGGCCTCTTGCGAAGGGCTAATTCGTTATATAGCAAACACTACATTCCCATTCGGTGACATTGGACAAGTAGTAAGAGGACCAACGGTTTCGTAATCGAAGATTTGTTCTACATAGTTTCTACGGTTAGCACTTTGTGTCCATTACGAATGTTGGAAGAATCAAGTCTCTCCCAATTCAGAGAGATGTCACAGCAAACACTACATTCCCACTCATTGGCTGTGGACAAGTAGTGAAAGGACCAACGGTTGCGTGATTGACAATTTGTTCTACATAGCCTCTATGATTAGCACCTTGTGTACATTACGCTTGTTGTGAGAGTCTAGTCGCTCCCTGCTCAGAGATATGTCACTACAATTACTACATTCTCATCCCTTGGCGGTGGGCAAGTAGTACAAAACCAACGGTTTCGTAATCGATAATCTGTTCTACATAGTATCTATGGTTATCACCTTGTGTCCATTACGACCGTTGTAAGAACCTAGTATTTCTCTGTTCAGAGATATTCTACACAAACCCTGCATTCTCACCACTTGGCGGTGGAAAAAAAGTTCAAGGATCAACGGTTTCATAACTGATGATTTGTTCTAGAGAGTCTCTATAGTTAGCACTTTGTGTCCATTCCAACTGTTGTGAGAATATATTCTCTCCCCGTTTAGAGATATCTCTTTACAAACACTACATTCCCATCCCCTGGCGATGGACAAGTAGTACAAGAATCAAGGGTTTTGTAGTCGATAATTTGTTCTATATAGTCTCTGTGGTCAGCACTTTGTGTCTATTACGAGTGTTGTGAGAACCTAGTCTCTCCCTGTTCAAAGATATGTCACTACAAACAGTACAATCCGATCACTTGGCGGTTGATAAATATTACATGAGGCAACGCTTTCGTAACTGATAATTTGTTCTACATAGTCTCTATGGTTATCACTTTATGTCAATTACGACTGCTGTGAGAATCTATTGTCTCCCCGTTCAGAGATATCTCTTTACAAACACGACATTCCCATCCCCTGGCGGTGGAAAAGTAGTACACAAATCAAAGGTTTTGTAGTCGATGATTTGTTCTGCATAGTCTTCATGGTTAGCAATTTGTGCCCATTACGACTGTTGTGACAATCGAGTCTCCCCCTGTTCAGAGATATGTCACTACAAATACTACATTCCCATCCATTGGTTGTAGACAAATAGTACGAGGACCAGCGGTTTCGTAGTCGATTATTTGTTCTACGTAATCTCTATAGTTAGCACTTTGTGTCCATTACAACTGTTGTAAGAATCTAGTCGCTCCCTCTTCAGTGAGTTGTCACGACAGATACTACATTCCCATCCCTTGGCGGTGAACAAATAGTACAGGAAGCAAGGGTTTCGTAACTGATGATTAGTTCTACATAGTCTCTATGGTTAGCACTTTCTGTCCATTACGACTGTTTAGAGATATGTCACTACAAACACTACATTCCCATCCCTTGGCGGTGGACAAGTTGTAAAAGGATCAGTGGTTTCGTAATCGATGATTTGTTCTACATAGTATCTATGATGACACTTTTTGTCCATTACGACTGTGGTGAGGACCCAGTATCTCTCTATTCAGAGATATGTCACTGGTGATTCATTTTACTGAGTAAATATTCGATAGCCACTATCTGCAGATAGATTAGCGAAATAAAAAATTCGAGCCAAATTGTAGACACTATCATATAAAGCGCTTGCTACAATAATCCAAAAATATGCATTTTATTAACTTTACTTGTTTCATAAAAAATACGTCCTATATGTCGACGCCTTTATCACCATTTTACAAAACACCGAAAAGTCACGTCAGCTGTGTGAATAGGTACAAAACAAAAATAAACATTTTTATCGTACATGCATCTTGCATGTTAGTCGTATTAATCATTTACAACTATGAAAGATTAAATACTTGATTGATTACATATTGCAGAAGCAAAATGAAAAAGCTGAAAGAAGAAGCTATTCTGATACAGACGCCACCACCACAACTGCCGATTCTTCAAACACGTTAATTGTACGTCCTAATAGTAGAAATGAAGTTAATTTAGTTAATGTCCGTCTTTATAATAACGATATGCAGAAGTTTCAAGAACGTCCTCGCAGTGTAAATAGCTTAACTTCGGTAAGATAGTGAAATCTAATCAACCGCATGGCACAAGCACCGTTTGCATATTGAGCGCTTTGAGTGAACCTTCGCACATACTTCCAACTGCAAAATGCTACACCAGAAATAAAAGAGCTTTATCCTACTTTTTGTTTCAGTAATGCATGTTACAACTTTTAATGCACTTTAAGATCAAAAGCACCCATTTGTGCAAGTTGCAGTATTGGAAAGTTTTATTTATGATTTAACTAAAGATACTTTTACAGCGAGCAGCTTTGTATTTTCTGTCTTTGTTCTTTGAGATTATTTCACTTACAAGCTTCCAAATAATTTTAAATAGTATAATTAAGTATACATACCTTTTTATTTATCCAATGTATGCCTATAGAACTAAGCTACAATATACGCGCCAGTACAAATAGTATTATGACTGATTTAATCGACAGATACCTAATGAACCAATTTTTTAATGATTAAACTAAATATCTTTTTTTTTTTGTTCTTCACAAATCTATTTATTTCCACAAAGTGAAGAGAGAGCTATTGCGCGGTTGGGCAAATCAGTATAAAAACAAATAGTAAGTCTTTAAATGATGATTTCAGACTTTTACTGTCGGTGTTGCATGAAATACAAAAAATTTCCGCGCTATTTCGCTGTGATCGAACTCACTTCGTGGGCTTTTAGAGATTTAGGTAACCATAGCGACTGGTTTTCTTAGTAGCTGGATTAAAACCGATGAGACATCGCTTTGGTAACCTTTCTCATTCTCGTGGGTGATGCAATCACCTGTGTTAATTGATTGTCGGCGATCACACACGCGTACCAGACATACACATCGTCGCAGTTATCGTCACCATTATTAGTTTTTCGAGTGGTATATGGGTTTCCCAATAGGAAGGATATGTTTGAAAACGTCATGACAGCCATATTTAAAATGGTAAAAATGTCACCAGCTGTCATTTGTGTTTAGTATAGTTTGACAATTCATCATGGCAAAATACACGTTTTAACAACGTTTGGTTATCATCCAAAAAATGTAAAAAAAGAAACGTTTTTTTTTTTGTTCGAAATCAACGTGATCTTCGTGATTTAGTTCCACACAATCGTCCTTGTGTGCCTGCTATTCGTCGAATTGTTGAAAAATTCGAAACAAGTTTCACTTTACGCGATACCAGAACACCAATCGGACAACGAAACGCAAGAGACCAAGATATGATTGACGCTGTAAGTACCAGTGTTACAGCAGCTGCATATCGGTCGATTAATCGACGTTCTCAAGGGCTTGGCCTTTCAAGAACGACAACTTGGCGTATTTTTAAAAATTGGTAAAAGATCGTATTGACTCAAGAACTGCAGTTACTTGACCCTCATAGGCATCGTGTGTTTGCTAATTGGGCTCTAGAGCATCTTCAAATTATCCTCGTTCTTTTTTAAAAAAGTCACTTTTTCAGCACATTTCTGGTTAGGCAGCTCTGTAAACAGACAAAATTGTTGTTTTTGGTGTGAAAATAACGCACAACAGATGCCACCTTTGGATTTCTTTTTGTGGGGTATTTGAAGTCGTTGGTATATGCCAACAAACCTCGAACTAGGGACGCTTTAAAATTGAACATCGAACGCTGCATTAATGAAATTACACCCAATTTATTGCGAAAAGTCACCGCAAATTGTGTTCATCGAATTCGATCCTGCAAACCAAGCCGAGGTGGATATTTGAATCATGTGTAACTCAAAACATAATTGTCATAAGTTGTGCTTTGAAATTTAAAAAAATGGTTTTTATCTCAAATATTATCTGTATGTATGTGCTGTCAAATATTTTGTATCTAATTTAATTTCAAAAATATCGTCCTGGCTGGAAAACCCTTTATATTTGGTGCATGTTTTCTATAAAAACCATTCCCGGTAATTGCGGGGAGTCTGTTTAGACTTAGCGTAAAATCGCCATCTCGGTTGATATTTTCAGGGTAACTCTGTACCTCTGCATCTAGGTTGCCTTTGATCTTATTTTACACTGACAAGAACCAACACTTTTTCAAATAGGACTATATGGTTTTCTGAAATGGTATGCTGACCTAACGCCGACTTTTAAGGTTGCACTAGCGGTTGATGTCGTTGTTGATCTTTGATTTATGGTACACGGGGAAAACTCCAAAAACCACCAAAAGCAGGAGACTGGAGGATCAACGACATCTACGATCATTGCAACCTAAAAATTTGGCGTTGGCTGGCCTTGCTGCTTTGGAAAAAGGAATATCGCAAGAAAATAAGCAGGTAGACGCTTGAAATATAGAGACAAACCAAAAAAATATCATCGAAGATGGCAGTTTTAAGTTAAGTAGAACCTCGCTACCCGCAATTAGCATCAGAAATGATGCCATGGGCCCTGACAACATTACACTATATACCATTGGAAAAATCAGGAATGGTGGGGTAATCTGTGGCGACGTCACTACCTGATACGCGACTGTCATCCACCGCCTCTAAATAAATACAGGCGATTACATAATCTACAGGTATAAGTAGGGTTACCAGCTGTGGTGGGCGAAACGTTTACCAACCCACTAGGTGAGTTCGATCACTGTCAAACACCGCGAATATCATTTACAATGCGAAGGAATGAAAAAAATAGCGTTAAAATTACTAACTTTGTCCTATCCAAAATGATACAAGACTAGGGTTGGACACTGTGGCTGGAAACTGAAACAAAAAGCAGAATTATTTTTATTTCTATCCAAAATGCTTAATTACTTTTAGCTAAACTTTGCAGTTTTCCAGTTTGTAAACTACAAGACGTGTTGCTGCTTTTTTCTGTGATATTTACTTGAAAATGAGGTTTACATAATAAAATTTACATAGAACTATTAGTTCTTTTATCACTTGGCATATTTCTGTTATTGTTTTTTAAAGCATAGTGTATGCCTATTACCTTAGTGGTTGAAGTTGTATTTTGCCTTAGCTTCTGCTTTCCGTAAAATTTTCGTTTTAGTTTCTTTTTTTTTGATTTTACACATTAAAGGTGTCCCTAACTAGTTGTCGTAACGCCTTATTATAGATTTTAAAGGCAACTTTTGACAATTATTGTCAAATTTATCATTTTTACAAGTGTGTCTTGTTGAGATGTTGGTGGATACATCTCCCCAACTAATTTGCCCTGAAACAGTTACTTAAGTATTATTGATAAAATTAAAAATTAAATGTGTTTTAAGTATTCATTTCCTCTACCTTCTTTTGTTTGTGTTACATTTTGTTCCAAACTTAGTTCCTGCGGTACCCGCTACTTACTGTTTTGTTGTAGAGTTCGCTAGTTATTTATTTCTTAATTAAGTGTTGCACTCTATCTAATAATTTGACTGCTGGCTTACATGCATGCTACTGAAATTTCGGTAGCTTTTTAATGCAGCAATTCACTACAAATGTTTTAATACTTATAACCTTTTTTTATCTTTTATTTAAAAAAGTTTTAATTAACCTTATAATTGTGCAACTTTTGTCTCATTTAATCAACTTTGCATCTCTTATCCCTTTAGAGTTGCCAATGGTGTCGACACTCAAAATACCTCATCGTCTATACTTTATTTCAATTATATTTTTAACCCGTAATTGTGTAATAACGACGCCAAACATTTTTTACTGCTTGACTATAATACAAAAAATCACTATAATCCCAGTTTTTATTAGAAAATTTAATTTACTTTAAGGCAATGTTTCTTTAACGATAAAAATTTAAGAAAAATGGTCTTTACGAAATACTCAACTCATAAAACTTCAAGATAGAACCAACTCAAATGATTTACATAAAGAGGGTCAATTTGTACACTGCTTTTATAACAACGGGTAAGTTAGGTTAGGTAGAAAATAAACTTTTTCTGTTTAAAAAATCGTGGCTGTCATTAAGTTAAATATTTTACAAATTTTTAGCAGTGCGTACTTTACCAAGTTGGGCGGCTCAATATTGCAAAAAATGCTGTTTTACATAAAGACCATAGGGGTTATAAAATTTTAATTATTTTTAATAAAGTTAGCTATGCAGAGACTTAAAGTATAAAAGATAAACAGTTTGTAGCCTGCAAAAAAATGGATTTAAATATTTCATTGCAGAAAAAAAAGTATAACCTGTTATTACTAATACATTAAATTCAAGGTAATTGTGAAGGAAGCATATCTTGAAAATTAAAAATATTTGCGACTAACTGCTTTCCAGTTATTTGGACAAAAACCCAATATGGTGCCCTTTTGAGGAACTGTTTTTCTAGATGCAATTTTGCATGTAAGTTACCTTAAATGGGTACATAGATAACTTAGAAATCTGCAACAAGAAGGACCCTCTGTGTAATCAAAATGCCGATTGAATTATTTTTACGTAAGCCTAATCTACAGCTTGCTTTAATGAGGCTTCAGTTTTTATGTAATATCAAAGTCATCGCATACATGCAAAATAACCATTTTCAGACGACATATTCCCTCTAATATATTTTCAAGTAGACATTTACTCGTTACAGAGTGGCAAAGAGAGCCCACAGAGACGAAGTATTGTTGAGATAGAAACCGTTGAAACAACTTATGAACCAGCAAACACCATAAAGAGGAGACCTAGTAATCGGAGGGAAATCAGTTCGGTAAGGATCTAGTGCTCGTTGCTTTTCGCAACCCATTTTCATATTATAACCCCCAAAACAAAATTCATATCAATTTTTCATTCAGGTAATATATCACTTTGCAATAGCAGAAGCAATATTTATTTCATCAACAAGCATGTAACTCACAAAACGATCTTCAGATGTTCGTTCTGTTGCGACCTCTTTCATTCGCAGATTTATAATGCAAATTTGTAACAAGCTTAAAATATTGGTTAAAAAGTACAACCATTTACAAAAGTTCTCATGGCTTAGTTATTTGTATCAAAATGTTTAGTAAGTACAGTTTATGGTTATTTCTCTTGTGCAACTACCCAAGCTCTTCGTAGTTTATCAATGCAGTGTATCTACATTTGTTTACTATTTTCAGCTGTTGTTCCCTAACGTTCTGTTTCGCAACTTGTGTACATTTCAGTTGTCATAATATGCCCCTTCTTTTTGGTAACATGTGATAACTTTACTATAATTTTATAAAAGAATTATTTCGAAATCTGCTATGATGAGATTGTCACCTATGCGTTCACATTTTCAACACTTGTTTTAATTCCTTGGCTAACTTCATGTCAAGCCAACATAAAGATGTTTTTAAAGCTTTTATTGTAAGCGCTTAAAATATCCGATGGTTATCTCAGTGAGAGCTTTATAGAAAATAACTGATACAACACATATAAACAGTGGTTTAAAAACTAAACAATATCGTTCTGTTGATTCTATTCATATTACTCGAGGGAGGTGTACTCTTTCAATTAAAATAAATATTGAATTGCATGGGTTGCATGTATATTCAATATATTCATAAATTAAAAGGCACACCAATTCTTATCAATTACCATTTAGACGCTTTTATCTATCCATTTTAAAGAGGTAAGTGCGCAATTGAGTACACAATTGTTAAAAATTTCCGTATGCACAGATGATTCTTTAAAGAGCACCTGCTTTCTTGGATCTCGCAGATTTGCCCTTTGTCTATAAGAATTTTGGCAGAACTAAGGTTATCATATTACTGTGTCGTTTTTATTTATATTTGACTTGCTTTATTAGACAGTAATGATCTTAAATAAGAATACTAGTGTTTTTTATTCAGTACGTTTATACCACGGGGAGTCAAGCACTACTTGATAAGTGCGATCTTCGATTATTTTGCTCTTGCCAAATCGGCAAGATAAAATACTCAAAATTGAAAACAGGTTTTAAAAATTTTGAAAAAATTACCTTTTGATAGCTGTTTAGCTTGATATTTGTTTTCTCGCGTACCATGGGTTGACTTTCTGTTGTCTCTTAAAAAAATGGCAGAACTAAGGTTGTAGTAGTATTTTATTGTTTTGTGAGCACATTTGACCTCTTGTGTTAGACAGTAATGTACTATTGTATTCTCTTTTGTTTGTCGCAGATTTCAGCCAACAACTACTGTTCTTTAATCTAACCTAAATATTTTGAAAGTATGTATTTATTCTGCTGTTGGTATATTTCCTGTTTAACGTTCTGCATATTATCATTGCCGGGGTATATATATTTTTTTCCCTCAGGGCTCGTCCGCGGCCTTGCCGCCCCGATAGCACTGCAACCTTTGACCAGTGCTAAACCTCATCTATTTTTAATACATTACACTTTGTATTAGGTAATAAGCTAGGATACCTCTGTCACATGATTTAACCCAGCCTTGTCTTTAATCTAACCTAATTATTTTGGTACTATTTATTTCCACTGATGTTGGTATATTTGTTTGGTATGTCTTGCACATTATCATTGCTACGTTACATTCATGAACTTCATCTAGTTCTAAGTCATTAAACTGTTTAAACTGTTACCGCAAACACCCCAAATTAAATCCGTATGTTTCATAATTGTCTATATCTGGTGACTGGCTGCCATGACCTATTTTTTGCATCGCTGTGGTTGCATAATAACTCATATGTAAAGTTTTTGCTGCATCACTTGCAGAGTGGAAACAGCAGTCCCAAGAAAAGAAGCATTGTAGAAATAGAGACTGTTGAAACAACTTTTGAACCCGCCAACACGATAAAGAGGAGGCCTAGTAGTAGAAACGAAACAACATCGGTAAGCAGTGAATGTTTATTTCACATATTAGAAGTAGTAAAAACACATGCCCTTGGAACATGGCTTCTGGAAATTTAGCAGCCGTTAAAAAACACATCTAAACGTAAATCAGAGTGTATTTATCATGAGGACATTCCTTATTTTAGAAAGCGATTCCTTCCGTGTAAAAAAATGCTTTGACCGGTTTGTGATTAAACCAAGGAAATTTATGTCTGCATGATGCACATAGTCACACATCTAAACATAATTGTCATTAGTTTATTCACGAAAACGTCAAAGCATTTATTTTACACAGAAAGTATCTCTTTCTAAAACAAGGTATTTCCCTTTGATAAATACACTCTCAAGAACTGATTCACGACTACAATTTTAAACTCAATTCAACTCCTACTGAAACCAACTTTTGTTGGCAGACATTCGTTAAATCTAAAAATGTGTTGTGGTAAACTGAATTAAGTAAAAGCTACCTATCAGTGCTCATCACGGGTTTTAAGCTTTACATAGTTACCATAAACACTAAGTTTTTTACCATACGATTTCATGTAAGTTTGAAATATCTGCATAGCTTAAAACAGCAGTGGAAGGAAAACATTTTACCCATAAAAACATTTTGCTGCCATCTATCAAGTTTCACTTTCATCAAGCTCAACCAGTCATATGAGGTTGTCATAAACTTTACATTACTAAACCATCCAAATACGAATTACAGAATGGAGGTAGTGACCCTAAGAAAAGAAGCATCGTTGAAATAGAGACTATTGAAACAACATATGAACCCACCAGCACTATAAAAAGAAGACCTAGTAGTAGGAACGAGACAAAATCGGTAAGCTGATGATGATAACCTAGTCATAACGATGCGTTTTGTAAAACATAACTAACATTCTTTCTTATGTTTCTCTAGCTTATATATATATATATATATATATATATATATATATATATATATATATATATATATATATATATATATATATATATATATTATCAAGTTCAAGGTTATTCAAATACCATAAGGCATTTACAGCGTTTTGAGGTTTTTATAAACAACACCTTACTACAAGATCGAAACGGTAATGGATTAAATTGTCTAAAATATTTGGCGAGTGGGTAAGTCCTGGCCAATCAGAAAGCAAGAAGCAAATGTTTATTTTGTCAAAATTAAATGTCAAAATGGCTATTTTTAGACAATCACTCTCGCGCAAATGCAGTTTATAAGGAACAAACTTCATTAATATTGTGCTTCACATGGTTGCTTCAAGTTACTAGTACATATTGAAACGGACCGTTTTTACCGGTTTTGATATGTAGTCACTTTACTTTGAGACTGTCAGTTATCCCTAATTGGGCCACTGGTTGCAACAAAGGTAGATTGTAGATAGCAGATTGTTTAAGAGTTTTTTTTTTCGTTTGAGAGGGAGCGGAAAATCTTCAGAAGACATTTGGCCATCCAACGAGCTGTGCTGGATTCATTATGTCTGGAGAAATGCCTTACTAACTAAAAACCACCTCCCGCAGTGCGAAGCAGACCTGGAACTACCTTTCGGTATTACTTCAGACCAGCTTCTGCTTATGTAGCAGCTGTGCTATTTTGTTTCCCTTCCTGGTCCCTTTTCCTCATTATTTCCATAACTACGCTTTCTATTGTTTTCCATTTTGTTTCTCTCTCTAACATATGATTGACTATGTTCTTTGCTGCCAGTTCTTCTCCAGTCTCCTTTGTAGCTCGTTCTCTTATCTCGTCCCACCTGATGCATTCTAGAACCGCGTGCTATGGTGTTTCATGTTCTCCACAATGGATGCACGTATCTGTGTTCGCCAGCCGGAATCTTGCCAGATAGGATCCGAGGTTGCCGTGCCCAGTCAAGAACTGCGTTAAGTAGTATCCTACTTTTCCATATTTTCGGGTAACCCAGGGCCTTATTTCTGGGATTAATTTTGTTTCCTCTTGCCATTCCTGCTAACATTTGCTCATCGTTTTCTGTTTTGATCAACTCTATTGTTTTCATCTTTCCCATATGTGCGCTCTGCTACCAGTAGGTGTGTAGGAATCACTCCTGCTATGACCTGCGCTGCCTTAGTTGAAACTGTTCGGTAAGTTGTTTAAGGAGTCGTATAGGTCTTTGGCCTCTCAGTACTTCGACCCCAATGAGTCTCTTGTGCATGACTCTGTTTCCTAATAGTTGCACAAAAAGTTCAGGCTTTTTATATAATCCACTCTCTTCTTCGGAGTTAATTTACCTATTTCCTGTGGTGTTAGGGTCACCTCTCCAAGCTACTTAAGCATTTTGTAGAACTGAGCCATGCAGTCGCATGGCAAGTGTTCGGTTGTTCCTACTGCTTCAGTGCAGATGTTTAATGAGTCGTATAGTTCTTTGGCCCCTCAGCGCTTCGACTCCGAAGGGGCTTTTGTGAATGACTATTTCCTAATAGTTGCATAAAAAGTTCAAACTTTTTATGTAGTCCACTGTCTTCTTGGCGGTTAATTTACCTATTTCCTGGGGTGTTAGGATCACCCCTTCAAGGTATTCAAGCATTTTGCAGACCTGAGCAATGCAGTCGCATGACAAGTATTCCGTTGTTTCTGCTGCTTCAGTGCAGCATCTGCAGTTTTCATTGTCCGTCTTTCCCATCTTTATAAGGTGATATCTTACTGTGGAGTGCCTTGTGAAAAATCCTGTGATTATTCCCAAGCCTTTCCTGTTCAATCCAAGAAATACTACAAACTTCTCTATTAATATGGTGATGAACCGTTTTGACTGTCATATGCCTAGCGTTTTCCTTCAGTATGACAACCAGTATGGCAGCATTCGGTTCCTCTCCCAAATATAAAGTTCGTTTCTTACGTGGCTTTTTGTTAGCCCACAGTAGGGGTCTGGACCATAGAATATGGTGTTGTTACTGCCCTTTTTGCAAGACTGTCTGGTTCCTCGTTTCCTTCGGTGCCTTTTTTGTTCGCAGAAGTTGCTTGAAGATGTTTTGCGTTCCCAGGTTAGTTTAGACTCGGTTTTCAAAGATTTCTTTAGTACAGCCTGACTGCCTAGCAGGATGCAGATCTCTCTATTTCTGAGTCTTCTTTGTATGCACCTGAACACAGAGATTAATATCAAGCATTTCTGCTAGACAGATGGTGTAAGTTTTTCCTAGGGATTTAGCGAGTCTAAAGTCGGGTACAACTAATGTCACATTTAATTGTTTGTAAAGGAAGATGCTAAAACAAAGGCCTCTTCTGAAGAACAAATATTGCGTGACATGTCGTGTATGATAGGTTCTTAAATGTATGTTTTCATGATTGTTACATCATTTCATATGCCAGAGCCTCAGTGGTGTTGTGGTAAGAATGTGTGCCTCTGAACCGAAGGGTACTGGGTTCGATCCCAGGGTTCTTTTTTAACTTTTTCTGTACATACTGTAACATTAACATCAACCGACGTTGTGGCATTGTATTTGACTAAGTTGAATGTCTGCACGTTTCGCCCAACGGAAGGGGCGTAAAGCTGCCGGTCCCGTGTCCATGCGATGTGGGACACGTTAAAGATCTCTACTTTCCTGACACAACGGCAGGGGTTCGGCAAAATTTTCAGGATAGTGAGCTGAAACTGCTCCCTGGCTTCGGTGATTGGCCATATTTGCAGGAATAGACCGACGTTAGAGAAGCAAATACACACAAATTTCATATGCCTAAAATTTGCAGAAATGAATCTAAAGTTAACCCTTTTCGCCAGTCTCACATCGAAAGCTCACAGTATTTCATCAATCTCAAAATGTCGAGACGCAGAGAGAATGCGTTACGGTGGAGAATTGTGATTAAAAATAGTTTTCAAAATAATTATTGTTAGTTAAATTAGCTAATAAAAAATTAAATTTTGGTTTACAAAGTAAACATCACCTTTTTAATAGAACACTCTGCATCTTGGTTGTTTTAGCGAATTGTCGTATAAAAAAAAACTATTGGAGAGATTTCGACTTTTGAATTAAAAAAAAAGTCTTTAAATGAGCGCGCACTAGGATCCAAATCAGGGGTTTGTTTTTAATTTATATATATATATATATATATATATATATATATATATATATATATATATATATATATATATATATATACATACACAGAGAAAAAAGATTACTTGACTTAAAGAAATTTTCTTTGGTTCAAATAAATTTGTGCTTTGTATACGGCGAAAGAAATAATTACTTCTTTTAAAAAATCAGTTTTCTTGACTTTTGCAAAGCTAAAAATTCTTTGAGACAAGTAGTTATTTATTAATATTCAGTTTTCTTACTTCGGAACCGAAAAAAATAAGCCTTTAAAACTAGAAGCATTATTCTTGATTTAAATACCGAGCTATTTGAGGCAAATAAATTTGACTATTGTTAAGAAAAAATGATTTTTTTATTAATGTAGCTATAGTCTTGAAATCAGATATTTATATTTTAATATAAACAAATTTTTATTTCTAGGAGATATCTTGTGCTTTAATGACAATCTATCTTATCTTAAGTTAAACAATACCATTTTTCTATCAAACAAATGTATTTTGATACAAGTGTATAAATGTTTTGGACAAGCTGTCTTTTTTTCAATTCAAACAGTTAATTACTTTGGTTTAAAAACATTTTGGTAAATTTGCTTTGGTTTAAACAAATGGTTATCTCCAGAATAGAATTAATATTTAAAAGCAAAAATATATTCTCTTGATTCAAAGAATAACATTCTTGTTCTAAATAAGTCTTTTTACATTTAAATAAATCTTTGTTTTAGACAAACACTTCTATTTCTACAAAAAAAAAATAATATTGCTTCAAATGAAGACACTTTTTTCTTATAGTAAAATCAGTATCTCACTAAGTGAAGATTAGAACCTGTGATGAGCACTGGTAAGTACACTCGGAGAACCCAAATCACCACAACACATCTTTTTAAAGACCTGACGATCGTTTCACAACTTTGTTAGTGAAACGATTGTCAGGTCTTTAAAAAGATGTGTTGTGGTGATGTGGGTTCTCCAGTGTACAAACTTAGTATCTGTTATGAATGAATAGTTCATTTCACTTAAAATCAAACTGCAAGGAAAAAATATTTTTTGTGAAAATATTGATGTCATGCAATCAACTGAGAATATTCTTAACGTACTTTTGTTTTCCTCATTTTGATATTATGCACCAAATATTATAAGTATAATCAGTTTTTACCCAAGTTTTATACCATGTTTTTAGGCAAAAATTAAACTTAGTTATTTCTCTCTGAAATTATACGACATAGTCAGAAGTGTGATTTGAAACCAGGTTTGTTGAAAAATTCTAATTTAAAAATTGTAAGAAAAATATTCAAAAATTTGTCAAACATTTTTTTTTAATTTTTTTTATTCTATCGTCTCTTGTGTAAAGTTACTTTAATTTTTTGCTTATTAAAATGTTTGCCGTAACAGTTCTACTCTACTTTATAAACATTGATTTTGTTGAAAAGTTTGACACATATGGGAATTAGGGAACCAAAACTGTGTTTTTATTTAATAAAGCATTCTATTGAATACACATAACATTTTTTGGGTAGAAAACAAATTGTGTTTTAATGCCGTGTATTTTTATGGGCCGCAAAATGAAATGTTACATAATAATACATTACTGCTGAGTTTTTCTGTTTATTGATAAAAAATAATACATAGAAACTTACAAGGGTGAAAGAAAACAACAAAGTATTAACAGTAAAAGTAAAATAGTATGACATGTACAAAAAATAAAAGTAAACTTTGTATTTTTTTGGCATATAACAGACAAATGAGAGTTTTGCAATAAGGAAAAAATCAGTTTCAATATTGGTCCCAATTCCTAATTTAAACTTTAAAATAACAGGTTAATACTATAAACATAAGGTTCTAATGTGATAAAACGCACTCCATTACACTCTTGGGCAATATTAATAAACGGAAATGAATTACAGTCATTTTAACAAATTATTAACAAATTTTTAGTCCGATTTATATACCTTTTCTTAAGGAAACTCTGCTTGGACAAATTGCACACTACTTGGAAACCTTCATACCTCATCGCCCACGATGTCTTACTGGTCCAACTCTAGGAATAGTGGCCGGATAATGTAACAAAAGGTGATGCTTTGGTTTTAAACTAGGTACTCAAACTCAAACTCAGTGGGCTACAGAACACAGAACACAAACACATAATGCGCAAATAGAACTTAATTACTGAATTAGCTGGCTTTAGTTTAGGTATATAAAGGAAGAATAATGTTAACAAGTCCCTACACATCCGCACTTTCCATAAAAATAGAATATGATGACTGACGACGACGACCCTTCCCCCTTCAGCCAGGCGATCGGGGAATGACAACCAACCGTTTCAAGGTTAACTAGTTTATGTCATGTGGAAGGGTGCTATAAAAAGCCAAATAAACTGCTTTTTGGTCAAACAAATATTTATTTGAATTAAACTGTATTTTTCTCAAAGAAATATCTTATTTGTTTTAGAAGTAAATATTCATTTTAAACTAAAGGATCCAGAAATTCCAGAAACGGAGTTTTTAATCAATTCAAATAAATATAATTTTCCTTTAAATCCTTTCTGTTTTTGCTCCCAGAATAATTGGATTGTTTGAATAAAATGTTGACTTAATGGAAACATAAAATATTTTCGTTGTATGATGTTAATTTTATTAAAGGTAAACAAATGTGTGTCTTAGACCAATTAAAAGTTTCTTTGGTACAAACAATTGTGTTAAAAAATTTCAAATAACTTGGTAAAAAAATTCAAGAAAACCATATTCTTTGTTTCAAATAAACTTGTTTTAAAGTAAAATAAAATTTCTTGTTTGAAACAATTATTAGTCAAATAAATCAAATTACTAAAACCAAAGAAACTGTTTTCTCTGTGTGTATATATATATATATATATATATATATATATATATATATATATATATATATATATATATATATATATATATATATATATATCCACCGATAACTCAAGAAAAAATGGGTCGATTTGGATAAAATTTAGTACGTATCTTCCTTTTGTAAGTGGCTTGGATATTGTTAGCCAGGAAAATCGGACCAGGTTTTACGTGAAAATTTTGGGTTATTACATATTAAAAATTAAATTTAATTTACACGATTTATTGCCATTCTTGAACAGTTTGCAATATTTGTTACGTCTTAAGTACACTTGGAGAAATCAAATTACCACAACACATGTTTTAAAGACCTAACGATCGTTTCACTAATAAAGTTGGCATCATCCGAAGATGAAAAATTGTAAACTAGTAACATCACATTTATACTACGTGTTAGGTAAGAGACTGTTGCAAAGAGGGAAGAATCCCAGGCAAATATTCCAGCCAGACGTCCTTTCTAAAATCCTGATATAATTTGACCTACGAGTCTCGGAATATCGTTTATATCAAAGAGGCAGTGCAAACAACGAGCAATTAATCAGTGGCGGGGCTTGGCGTTTTATGACCTTAGCGATATAAATACTCTCGTAGACATTTAGTTTCACCGATTGTCTAACAATTTTAAAAAGCTTAAGGTTTTTCTTTATCTATGTGGTTATTATTACCCCAAATATGATGTGCCACGCACGACTTGTCTATACTCCCGTATCTGAGCTGTGCCAAATGCTCTTTAAATCTGGTTTAAACGGCACTTTTAGTCTGCCCAACTTATTTGAGATTACAATCTTTTCAACTCATCTCATAGATACCTGACATTTCAGTGACTTTATTCTTATATTTTGTATTACAATTTTTAAATTATTTTTGTCTAAAAAGTTAGATACAAATCATCTCTCTTATAAATGCTCTCGTGACCTCTTGTGAATCGCGGTTCAAATGTTAAGCAAACAAACTCTTTTCCACTCTGTCTTTCCTGAATATCGTAGATTCAGCTAAGATTTTCTTTGTATGTGTCTATTAATTGATTTTTCCACTAAGCAATAGCGAGTATCCGTTATATCTAGTCACGTTTTTAATGTAGGTTATCTAATTATCTGCTATATCTACTTTTACTTAAGGAAAATTTTAATAATCTATTTACTAAAAACTTTAAACTAGCCGTTTTTTGTGTAAAAGTATGATGTGAGTCATTTGGAATGTGACGTAGAGTGGTGGTTTCCTTCGTGTGGACATCGAATTCAATACAGTCATTATTTTAATAACCAGTATATCTAAAAAAACTTCTAATTCGTGGGTGGATTTTATTGAATCAAATTGACTGTTCAGTCTATTGATAAAGTCATCTACTTTGCATATGTGTGTGCATGTGTATTTGTTTCTTTATCGTCGGTCTATTTCTGCGACTATGGCCAATCACCGACCCCAAGGAGCAGTTTCACCTCAATGTCCTGGAAATTTTGCCGAACCCCTGCCTTTCTCTAAGGGGGTAGGGATCTCTAACGTGCCCCACATCTCACGGACACGGGACCGACGGCTTTACGCCCCCTCCGAAGGGCGGAACGTGCAGACATTAAACTTTCACAAATACAATGCCACAACCACGAATGATGTTAATGTTACAGTATATAGTGAAAAAGTGAAAGAAGAACCCTGGGATCGAACTCAGCGCCCTTCGGTTCAGAGCCACACGTCCTTAGCACTGAACCATCGAGGTTCTACTTTGCATATGTTTGTGTTAAACACCGCGAACATATCGTCCACATAAAGAAACCATACTGTGGGAAAATACTAACCTTTGTTTTCTAAATCCGTTTCAAATCTACTTATGAAAAGGTCCGCAATGAATGTAGACGGAGAGAGAGAGAGAGAGAGAGAGAGAGAGAGAGAGATAGAGAGAGAAGGTTGCACATTGTCATGTCTTGGGGTTGTTCAAACACACATTGTTAAATTGAAAGATATTTTGTTTTATACACAGGTTAGTTAAAGTTAAATATTCTTCGTAAACCTCCACTTATGTTGTTCAGTTTCAACAGTTGTTGTAAACACGTCAGCGTTTGTTTCGTGGGCATGCTAGGAAACAAAGATGCTAACAAATGATATTAAAACCTCACCTACAACCAATTTAACGTCTTTAATTTTATTAATAAATTAAAGTGAATTTGACACGGAAAAACTGTTTAATTTGACAGGCAATCATTCAACTCACTTTGCTAAATTATAAGACCGAGAATGTATAAACAAAATAATAAGACTCATCGCTTTTATTGCTATATGAATTTTTGGGAGACATCATACAAATTTGGCATAATAATCACCGCATAGATAAAGAAAATCTGAAGCGTATCAAAACTGTTAGACAACCGGTGAAATTAGATGCCTACGAGAGTATTTATATCTCTAAGGCCACAAAAAACAAAAGTTCCTTAAACCGAGCCCCGCCACTGATTAATAGCTCGTTGTTTGCATTGCTTCTTCCATATAAAATATATTTAGAAACTCGGTAAGTAAAGGTATAACGAGATTTTAGAAAGGACGTCCGGCAATTAAGATAAAAGCGCAGAAATTTGCCCGGGATTTTTCTTCTCTGTATCGGTCTTTTGCCTAACACATAGTATAAATGTGATATTTGGTAGTTGAGTAGTTGATAACTTTTCGGCCCCTGATGACGCTAACTTTGTTAGTGAAACGATCGTCAGGTCTTTAAAAGATGTGTTGTTCTGATTTTGCTTCTCCAAGTTTACTTATCAGTGCTCATCACAAGTTCCAATCTTCACTTATTGTTAACTCTTAATATACCTGTTATGTGTTGCTTATTAGCTCATTAATACATGGCTACTTTAGCTACAATTTGATTAACAAAGTTATTGTGTTCTATGTCTCAACAAAAAATTACAGCTTGAAAGAAGCGATTCATTAAGAAATAGCATAATCGAAGTGGAAACTGTTGAAACTGCTTACGATACTCCAGACAGAACACTAAAGAGGCCGACGAGTAAACATTTCGAAAATGTAAACAATGATATCGTTATGGTGAGATTTTGTTTGTGCAAATATGGTTGTATATATAACAAGTATCGGCTTACAGTTTAGATTATATAAATATAGCTGCTTTGCTCTTTTTCTCTTGCAAAAATAAAACATAAAAAATAGTGTGATTTTAGCTACCAGTATTAACCAAAAATAACAGTAATAACAAGCAAATTTTTTACATTAGATTTTAACTACTTTCTAACCAGCAGTTAGAACCATGTGCTTTGATTTAACCCCAAATTTGCTATTTGGGCTGCTTGATCGTTTAGATATTTCAGCAGTCAGAAATTTATCCAGGTTTTTATGCACTTAACTTACGCAATAGAAAAGTACTTGCATTTTTATTTAATGGGGGGGGGGGGTGTTAAGCTTAGACTTAAGGGGAAGCTGACCATTAGGCTTTCAAGATCTTTTGTGACGTTCCTATGTAAGTCTATAGAGGACTCTGTGAGATTTATCTCTTTTATTAAAGTACACAACCTAGGCAGAGGGTCCTTCTGTGGTTTTCCTCCTCTGGTTAGTCTTTGCCAAGTAACTGGAACCTCGACCTCGTTAGTTATTCGCATAGGCACAGTAACTGAGGTGAAGTTTCATCTTCTTCCTGGCAGAAAATTGCTGAAGTAGAGCCGCATCGATTTCCTCTTTTTGTAATCGTCGACACAGTACAGCCGAAGCAGCCTTAGACTATAAAAATTACTTGCAGGAACTCGATATATCCGTTAGCTTAGATTTACATCACTGATCAGCAGGCCTATCACCTCTAAAGAAATTATTTCCTCTTGAGTTATGTACATAATTTATGGACTTGTATCGGCCGTAGAAGCCCATGTTACTTAGGGCCTCTGTCTGTCCCTCCTGTTTTTTATTACATTCATTAGGCCATCCCTCTATCTTTCTAATATCCAGTACTTATGTGGTGCTTTTGGACTGTGGTGTTCCCTGTTGCTCCTAACTTGGACGAATTGCAGCTCTTCCTGCGAGGACTGTTAATATCTTCGTCTGGATACCCGTCAACTTTTATGCTTTCTGGTTTTCTCATCGATTATTATTTTAATGGCCACCTTTCGCCTGCAAGTAGGGAGGCGGATAATAGGTCTGCTCTAACAGGGCCGTGCATGTTTGAGTGAGAGATTTATACAAAGGGGTGTACCAAATGTCCCCAAGAAACCAGGTGCGACCGCTTGTGCCCCTGCGACAATTCAGTCCCCACACCTTGGTTTGTTTTCTATTTTTTTTTAAGTGAGATGACATGTAAGTGTCAAAAAAGGAACAAGAGACGAGCAATGGTAAAAGAATAACGAGTTTGAAAATAATAAAAGACAAGACATTTTTTGTCACTAGTTCAAATAAAGTCATGCTAAGAAGGAAAAAACATAACCTTTTTTAGGTACCAAGAACGCGGTGGCCTTTTTAGAGAATGATAATGTTCTCAATGGTAGAGGTTATTAGGCAACTGTCTAAGGCCCGTGATATTTGGGGTCTCGTTGCCATTACCATCAGGTCTTGTTAAGATAGCACGTAGTGCTAAAAATTATTAATCTAAATTCAATAATCTGAACACAACGGACTATGTGTCGTGAGATTTATTATGTATTGCCGTATCGATTTTTTGCCTCACAAATTGTTTCTTAGATATTCTCTCGCAGTCAGAATGTCATTCTCTTTAACCACCAAAGATTGATGACGTCCCCTTTTCAAACCTGAAATGGAAGCAATTCGGCCAACCCTATTCGAGCTCTGCAAGTTACAAAACACAAATTTATTATTTTGTGTTTAAATAGAAGTGTTAGATAGAGTGTGTCCTTGACCGTGATATTTACACGGTAAAACAGCATAAAACCGAAAGTATTATCCCAAAATCAGATACGGTAGTTCTCCAGGATATCATACTTCTTCCTGTAAAGAATACCGATTTGATGCACCATAACATGATAATTTGGGACTTCTCTTATCCACAATTTCCAGCTCACTCATGGAGAGTTAACCATGGTTGCCCACTTCCAAGCGTGTTTTTGAACCATACTTCAAGTATACCAGGGAGGTCAGCTATTGAAAAAAATACTTCGTTTTCTAAAACTTCGTGTATTATGTTTTATCATTCCACAGCTTCTACAAGGTGTGTTCTTACAATAACTACTTTAATTAATACATGGTGTTAAGTAATCATATGGCAAAGAAATCAAATAATGATACCGGAGTATTTATGGATGCTTTCCCTTTTATAATTTTCGGAACACTGTTATGTTTTAAAGATACAGAGCGATAAAGTTTTTCGACAAAAACAATGTTGATATTGTAAGAATTATTAACGTAGCCTGGATAACAGTGGGGCGTTATGCATTGGGGTTACCAAGTACAAAACATTTTCAAAATACGTCTTTACTTTTCAGCAACATTCGGGGTACTAAGAAAGGCTATTTTTATCTAATTTTTATCTTTAATAATTAACGTTTTGTTAGAGAATTTTTCTATCATGCACTGCTATACGAACACCGAGATATGTAATAAGATAATATGTATGGACTTGCCAATGGAAATTCGTTAGAAGCTAGACGGTTGTAGATTGGACAATACCCAAACTGCAACGTTCCTAATGAAAGAGCCTTGCAAAATATTCACGAAGGTCTTTATTAAACAGATGCATGCAAAATAAATAGAGGATCAGGACGGCCGATGACAGCAGGAACTGAAAAAGTGAATAAAACTTGCTGGATATCGTAAAAAAAGATCCAGTATTTCTACTAGAAACATTGCAAACTCCTTAAATGCAAGTAATAAGATTGTGGAAAATTTTTAGTGAGTATTTGTTGTACTCATACCATCAAATATCTGATTTCTTAATTCGTCCACATTTTACACTCGGGTAGGGTGCGTTGGTGCGACATCGCGCATAAACGACATGGCATTTCATATTGCCAAGGGCATATCCTCTAGTAGCTCAGGTGACGATTGTTCTAAAAAGTTTTGATACACCTCGTTGGTAAATGTAGTAGAAATATTGATCCAATTAACCAGTCACCAGAAATTTCGACTCAAACGTTTAAGGAAAACTCAGCGAAGCAGTAGAAAAATCTCAGTTGAGTGCGCTCAAGCACTTCTTCCTGCCGATTTCCTTCATGTATTGCATTTTGCCAATAAGTTTTGCACACGGTGGTTTAGATTTTTTTACTGCTGTCGCTGACTTTTCCCTAAAAGCTTGGGTCGAAATT
The DNA here is from genome assembly GCA_964006375.1 of Tillus elongatus. NCBI lineage: Eukaryota > Metazoa > Arthropoda > Insecta > Coleoptera > Cleridae > Tillus > Tillus elongatus. Next base: position 115,597,788 of record OZ023265.1, read on the forward strand.
TCTGGTGACTGACTAATTGTATCGATATTTCTACTTGATTTGCCAACGAGGTATATCAAACCTTTTTGGAACACTCGTTACCTGAGGTACTAGAGGATATACCATTGGCAACATGAAATGTAATGTCGTTTATGCACGACGGCGCACCAGCGCGCCCTACCCGAGTGGAAAATGTGGACGATTTAAAAAATCAGATATTTGATGCGTGTAATTCAATAAGAAGCAACCCTGATGTTTTCAACAGTTCCTTCAGATCAAACAGCTATGGACATGTTATTTAGGTAAAAAAATAGCGTTTCTGTCAGAAATCAATCGAAATAAAGCGGCTCTCCAAAAATCATCCAACGAGAAACTGTTCTTAGAATAACCTGGGGAATAACTCGTTAACATTTTGCAATATGTTCATTAAACACCTTGTATATCTTAAAACCCTATTTGTATTGAAAATACAATATAACAGTGGACATTCTAAATACAGGCATGTATGTTTGTGTAAAATTCTTTTACGTCGGCTTGTTTTTTTTTCTTATTGGATTTTTTTGTGGATTTACTATTTCGGTCTTCATCGATTAATTGGTTATATTTTAATCTATTAAAGCTTAATGTTGAATTTAAATAACAACCGTCATGCAATGTGTTTTAAGTAACTTGCTTTTAAGAATAAGTGCGTTAAATTATTATTTTTAAATGTGATAAAAAATTGTAGAGGAGAAAAGATAATGCTTCAAGAAATACCATGACGGAAGCAATATTTTTGGAAAGCTCACGTCAGCCGCAAGGTCTAACTAAGAAAAGGCCAAGCACTTTCCATTTTGAAAATATGAATACCAGCAGAGATGCTTGGGTAAGCTTGTGATTATGTTAACACACTTTGATTATTGTGTTGTTTATGAATTGGTTTTGCTAGTCTAGTATCAGGAAGAATTTAATTTTTGCGCTTGACCTCGCTTCGCTGTTTTTCTTGTTGCTTCTTCATTTTGTGACGACAATCTCACTTGCATTAAAAAGCAGCCTAATATGTGTTACAAGAACAAGCTCGCTTTTTATTAGCGGTCTAAAAAACGAATTTTACCGAGAGTACGTGGTTAAGGGGATAATTTTACACATAATTAATACAATTTTCAGATAACAAAGGATTTTGCTGCAAACTCGTCTCCAGAGGAAAAAAATAAATTTAAAAATCAGCATCGGCGACAGAATAATACAAACATTAGACCAAGCAGTTTTCATTTTGAATCTGTGAATAATAGCTTCTTACTGGTAAGAGTTTAACTAAAATGAATAATTATTTTTTTTAGTTCGGACAGTGACTAATTCTGTTTTGTCAGCTTTATTAGGTATGTGATTTGAGTTTCACATTATTTTATAAAACTGAGTTTTTTACATTTTAATATTTGCTGTTTTTCGTCAATATATTAAAAGTTTATCAGTTTTCGTTGTTCCTTTTCATTTCGTCTTAAAGTACGGCTTTTGTTTGCTTGTTTTTGAGAAAGAAATTAGTTTTTCATTAGCCGCTATAATTTGCTTAATTGAGAATACCTCTCTAATAAATCAGCACCTTAAAGTGAGAGATATTTTCAGACTAAATTACTTACCAGCCTCCTAATATGTGTAGTAAATTTGACAATGCATTTCAGAATAAAAAGAGTAATACTTTAGGTGCAAGCTTAGCAGAGAAAGAAACTATTAAAACTTTACCACCGGTACAAAGTTGTGCAAAAAAGAGGCCCAGTAGCTTCCATTTTGAAAATAGAAACAACTATTTCATTACCATGGTAAGATCGTGATTGCGCTTTATGAAAATTTTTAGCTTCTTTTCAATGTTACTAACATTATTGCCAAACTTAATAAAGAAACTGTTTTTCGTATTTGTGGTTTATTGTTAGCTCTAGAACGCTTGTTCTAGCTTCATAAAAATAAATCAAAAGAAACTTGAAAAGCGAAAAACTCTAAAATAGCTTAAATTGTGTAGTGTAGAAGAGGACCAGCTTTCACGAAACAGGTTTTATGACCCTCTTGTGTTTAAAGTTTTATTTTGCTATTGTATTTATTTTTATCCCTTATATTATTTTAGGATTTTCTTTAGTTTACTTTTGTATAAGGTATCTATTTACACTAACCGTTTCCGATTATATATTAAAGCTAAAATAAATGTTTACTAATTTTTTTGTCAAGACACATCCTACAACGTTTTGTCATATATATATATATATATATATATATATATATATATATATATATATATATATATATATATATATATATATATATATATATATATATATATATATGTGTGTGTGTGTGTGTGTGTGTGTGTGTGTGTGTGTGTGTGTGTGTGTGTGTGTGTTTGTGTGTGTGTGTGCGTGCGTGTGTGCGTGAGTTATGTTATGTTATGTTATGTTATAGCAGATGTTTTATTTTGACGTTTAAAATTACAGAAACAGAAAGAGCCGCAACTTGAAAGGTCGCAACAGATTCAGAAACAAATTGAGACAGTAGAAAGCACTTATGAGACCCTTAAGAACAAAGTCCACAATGAACCTGTGCGAACGAAAGGTCAAATTAAACTGGTAAGCTAAGTGGGGGCCTTAAATCTGTCTTTTGATGATCTATAGTGATCTGATTCAGGGATGTGTATTATACAAGGTTTCGCAGGGTACATTTGTTTGAAAAAATGTTTTTGTTTTAGTATTTTTTTTCCTTTTCAAGAATCATTAACCAACTTATTATATAAGTTTCAATTACCGCTTAAAATGCATATAAAGTTGTGGTCAAAGTCCACTAAGTTATCAGTAAATTTGTGGCTTATATTGACGGTACCTTCTAAGCTTTCTAGGGTTATCTAAATATTACAAGAACTGCTTACACAGGCAATATTTTTAGCAAAAGTGAGAAAAAATTTGCATTGAAACCGAATTTTTGCAATTAAATGTCTTTTAAGAAAACGTCTACAAAACATTTGTTTTTAATGCCGATTTTTTTATACGTTTGCAACTAACATTATTTTCTAGATGAGCTGGCATGTTTTTATAGAACCAAAAATTATTTATTTAGGTCAGAAAGATTACTATATTCCGTGCATTTTAAATAGAATTTTAAAAACATTACAGTAGGCATTGATTCTAGAACCAAAAAACTTGCTTCAGAGGGTTTCTTAAAATAAAATCAACTGTAAATTGGAAATTTTAGAATGAAAGTTGTTGGACAAAGCTATATAAGAGTAGACTGTAATATTTTATGATTTTTTGAAAGTACAAGACAATTGGGGTTAACATCTCGGATGTATTTCCCTGTGTGTTACTTATGGTTAAGATTTAAAAAAAAGAGAGCCAATGATATTTAAAATGAAATATTGGATAGAAAATAAATTTGTAAAGTGTTTTGACGATGTGGCTTTATTTTGTCAATATTTTTTTTTGCAAACTACCTAGCGAAATCGGTATAATTACAATCTTATATATCTGAAAACTTTAATAAACTAACAAACCAGACTGGACTTAACTTTTTCCGGTAATTTTCTCTACTAACACTATATAATAAGAGCTGAGCACGATTCTAACCCAACAAAGTGTTTGCATGAATTCAGTCATTAAGTGTGATCCTGTTTATTAGTAAAGTATTTATTGTCCTCGTCAAATATAATACAAGATTGACAGCAGAATGCTGGTAAATAATGGCATTCTTAATTATCTCACTTTGGGGAGAATTGAGTGATAGTAGCTAATCGTAATTGGTATATGGTTTCACTTATGTAATAGCTACTACAGGACAAACTTGTTAAACAGACATAAAGCCATTGATTTTTTGATGCACAAAATAAAATTTGTTATCTGTTTTTGTTAGCGAATCTTTTTTAATAATAAGGAAAGGTTACGTTAATAATATTTATTAAATGTTTTTGTGAGAATGATGCCAACAGGAATGTGACTAGACACAAAAGAAATAAATAAAAGTGAGCTTTTTTTTTTTGATAAATAAGAAAAGGAGCGATCGAATTTCATTCATCTTCCCTGATAGTGTGTTTAGTACACATACTAAAATCTATTATCTGTTTATTATTTTACTAAATTTAGATGTATATACTATTTCTCTGGCTTCTCTGGCATCATCAGATCATGCTGTAAAACGACGAAACCGGTTACAGAGAACAAAACAAACACTTGTAAAGCCAGAGAAGCAGTCCCTAAGTCTGTATTTGGTATGGAATGGTTTCACCAAGTAAGGGCAACCAAATTAATGAATTTGTTTGCTAATTTCAAAGCAAATATACACCTTTTTTTTTCAAAACAAGGTTTAATTATTAGCTTGTCACCGTTCTATTGCTTTAGAGAGAAATAACTGCTACCATGTCAAATTTTTAAATTTCCTGACTGAGCAGATGCATTATGACAATTATTGTCTGTAAAAGATTGTTAGTCGAAAATAGAAAACAGATACGTATATATATATATATATATATATATATATATATATATATATATATATATATATATATATATCGGTGCTGACAAAATAATGTAAGAAAAAAAACTTGCTTATACAATTTGTCGACATTTCGACGCTCACCAATGGTATATCAAGTGGGGAATGTTTTGCAGAGTTCACTGCTCGCAACAAATATAATTTCAAATTCATCCTGACTGTCTTCGATTTTGATATATTTTAAAAAAACTACAAGTTGCCGATTGCATTTTTCTTCGGTAACTCAATAACGTTTTATGCGACTCCTTTTGAACACATTGTTTGAGACACTTTTTTATGCAAAATTCACTAGTGTTAACAGAAACCCCCGATTTTCATTTGTTTTCAAGTTACCAGCATTATGTTTTGTGTTTATTATCGCGGATATTTATAATTTTTGGTTTGTTAGATATCCCTAGAAAAGAGATTTACAAGTAAGTACGACATGTCTGAAAATATCTTCATTTACACGAGATATATGAACAGAAAATAACGTTGACTTTAGTAGGCTATGAAATAGAACGAGAGTGTGATATAAATGACAATATTTAACAGAATAATCAGAGATTTAGTGAAATTTGGAAGCTTTGAACAAAACAGACCTAAGTACCAGGTTAACAATGCTGATATACTTAAAAAAGGGACATGAACAAAAAATAATAATGAAACACCAATACGAAATTAAAAGTTCAACTTCACTTAAACAAACTGTTCAATATGGCTACTATTCTGCTCCACACACCTATGGCACCTTGTTTTAACATACTATGTGAAAACTGGAACCTGTGATGAGCACTAATAAGTACACTTGGAGAACACCCAAATCACCACAACACATATTTCAGAGACCTTACGATCGTTTCGTTGACAAAGTCAACATCTTCAGAGGAAGAAAAATTCTAAAGAATTAAAGAATTTTTCTTCCTCTGAAGATGTTGACTTTGTCAACGAAACGATCGTAAGGTCTCTGAAATATGTGTTGTGGTGATTTGGGTGTTCTCCAAGTGTACTTATTGTTTTAACATAGTTTCAAACTCTGTGTAATGTGTCCCTATTTATAAACTAAAAAATATAGTACATGGTGTAAACCAAATTCGCCTACAAAAATAACTGGATAAAAATAAGTATCCCAGAGCAGCAAACATTGTCCAAAATATAAAGAATTTTTTCGCGGAAAAACTGGTTCGATATGCTCAAAATTTGATAGTTGTTGTAGCATTGTTTTTGAACAAGTTGAATGTCTGCACGTTCCTGCCGTTAGAGAGGACATTAAAGCACCGGGCCCATGTATCATGCGATGTGGGACACGTTAAATATCCATTCTTTCATTACATAAAGTACGGGATTCGGCAAAATTTCCAGGGTAGTTGGTTGAAACTGCTCTCTGCGGTCGGTGATTGGTCTTAGTCGCGGAAATAGACCGACGTTAAATAAATATTATACGTAATATAAACAGATTGTTGACAAACTTTTTTAACAAATGTTAAAACTAAGTTTGAACGGTCAAATAAATGACCTCTATATGAAATGCCTCTGTAAACTTGTCTAAAACAGATACAAGTGTTCTTCTTTTTATCTAGATTTATTTTTGGTTGCAACCTTATCAGCAAGGATACATTACACTTTTACATTTTTTTTCAACTATCAGCTTTGACTAATAATTCTTTTAAGAGAAAATATTTTTCTGCAAATTTGCAAGCATAACGCCCTTGCTAAGTCATATTGTTTATTATTAATTTTACTTCCATACTTGAATATTTTTACGTCTAAAACGTGAAAGGTGCGTCTCATAAAAGCAATCAATAAATTTTCTCAGCGTTCGTCTATTTGCATTTTCCGGAGATAAGTGCCTCATGTACAGATATGTGATATCGATATCCGGTACTGTACCACACCTCTGCTTTTCTAGGTCAACTTAGCAAATTAGGTTAGAAAGCACTTTGCTAATAAAGGTCGCATAAACTCCCAGTTTTACTAGCTCCATGCTGTATTGTTACATGTTTCATTACCCTGGGGAATTGACGACATAATGTTGTCATCTACAAAACGTTTGCGGTTTGGATCGCTAATAAAATAAAATATATCTTAATACAATTGTGTATAGAACGAAACGTTCAGATGTTTCTATATGATTATATCAACAACTGCTGCGATTATGTTCCAAGAATTCTCGCAAATGCTGAGACAAACCTTATCCGTGCGTAATTTAATAACGTATTTTAATAGGTATAAGCTTCCAGTGCGTTCTGCTAAAAAAAGTATATAACTTAACATATATGGAAGATCTGGTGAATACAGTTTCAAAAAGCTCAAATCACTGCAAAGGAATTTTTATTTTGCACCTTGTTACGTTGTTAAAATAAATTGGCCTAAGGTATGCTAATAGCAGATACTAATATAATAAACATAAAAAGAATCACTAACAATGCTTCCTGTGCTGAATGGTGTGCTAAGAAACAAAATTTAAAATCAATATACCGAAGACAAAGATAATAAAGATAACTAAGGAGGGGGATGGTAATTAGAAAGCAAGCACACGATAGACAAAATAGCCAATAGACATTTTCTACTTGGACCTGACCTGACCTGAACTGCTAGTCTCAGTGGCGCAGCGGTTAGTGCATTATACTGATATACTAAAGGTCCCATGTTCAATTCCCAGCCGGGGCCGTGAATGTTTATTTAAGAAATGTCTAGTACAGACTGTAAAGGAACATATACTGAGGCGATTACATTTAGTTTGAGCAAGTTAAATCTGGTCACGTACCGTCCTTCCGAGATGGCGTTAAGCCGAAATCCTGTATACATGCGATGTTGAGCACGTTGAAGAGCCCTGCCCTCCTAAAGAAAAGACAGGGGTTCGGCAGGCGGGTGAAGTGAAGCTGTTCTAAGTGTCGATATTTTGGGGTAGCAGCGAAAATAGGCGGACGTTAAATAAAGTCCATAAAGACTTGGATGTGATGAAGTGGTTTAATAAGTTATATGTCTGAGTCATTTTAATATATAGGACCTGAAGCTGGAATCCTAGATAAGTCCCATCATCATCATTAAATTCTAAATGCAAAGTCGCCTTTTCGTCGCAACTGTGACTGCATGAATATGCAACCATGGAAGCATGGTTATTGTTTGGAAAAGGGTACAATGCGGTAGTTTCCAGTTGCCTTCCACACAAGCAAAGTAAGTAGGCTACAAACAAAATTCAAGCTTTTGAAACGTTGACATGAAAAGAGGCGATTCTACTAAAAGAAAGAAAGCCAAATTTGTTGAAATTTTCTGAGACACAGCATCTTACAACAATGCGAGGGCGGCCACGCCCCTGACATATTATGAAAGACTAGGAACAGTTATTTATTACATTTTTCAATACAGCTGTTCTAAGCTTTAACATAGTTTTCCTAACAATGCTTTAATTTTTACAGCTATCAAATAAAATGTTTTCTGATTTCTTCAAACCACTCATTTACAGCCATTTCTATTTCATTGTCGAAAATGTCTTTCCCTCAAGTATTCCTTAAGTTTCTGAAAAATTTTATAGTCTCTTGGTGCCAGATCTAACGAATAAGGTAGATGCTTTAATAGATCGAACCCATTGCTATTGATGGCAGACATGGCGACAACTGACTTGGAACATTGTGTTGATGGAACACTACCCCTTTCCTAAGCTTTCCGAAGCGTTTTTCTTTTATGGCTTCACACAACTCAATTACGAAATTGGCAGTGTATTGGCAAAGCCTTTTTTCAGGCAATCAATCAAAATTTCACCTTTAGAATTATAGAAAATAGCAAGCATCACCTCTTGTACAAATTAGTAAACCATAAACATTCGAGGAGTTTAGAAGCACTGTATCTTTATTACATACTCTTGGCTTTGGTCTTAGGATCAAAGTAGTGAACCCGAGATTCATCGCTATTCACAAAACGGCCAAGAAAATTACTTACGTCAATTCAGTAACCGTCTTATAACGCAAACATATGAAAATACTCTTTTGGTCGTTTATTAGCATCCGTGGAACCAATCTTGCAGATAATTTTTTATATAAAGCTTTTTTGATATAATCTTACTGTGTGGCAAACAAGCATGTTGCTTTCGCTATATGTCTGATCCTAAAGCGTTGTCATGGAGCAAAACATCATGAACTACATTTTTTTGGGTACTATTATGGAAGTCGACTGGGATGTTCAGTTCGCAATAAATCTTACCACATCCGAATTCCCAATGCCAACGTTTGACTACACTGTAAGATACTACAGTTTTCTCCAATGCCACCACAAATGGTTGTAAATTTGAGCTAGAGTCACTGATTTTTTTTTGTAGTTATTTATTCACCACTCACTGCTCAACTCTATCAATTTCCAACTGATAGCCTGTAATCGCTTTACTTACCCCCGTGCAAATTGATAACTATTTGACCTAGAAATGTTATACTTTGGCAGAAATATCAATGCAAACTTATAATTAAAATATAAAAATATGATGACTATAGGTTATCTTTAAATAGGCCTGGAGCTGAACAAAATGATCGTCGCATTTTATGTAGACATACTTTGGGAGAAATGGAAAAGGTGGTCCAAGAGGAAGGTTTCTAGAGAATCGGACACAATTGATGAAATGCTTCAGTAGCGAAAGTTACTACGAAATGGAAGGTGACGAATTTTCAAAAAGCCTTAAATTCGTTAACATAATTTTCTTTTAACCTAAAGTCCTCATTTTTTATTTTTTGCACAAATAAAGTCTGAAGCATGTTCGAATTTCATCAAAGTTGCATTATTATCGAAGGTCTAACTTTCCTGTAAAAACATTGATTTTTTAGCTGGCCCCATTGGGTTGGCCTACAACATGGTTTAAAAGTTTTACAGAAAAGATAACGCGCCAAGTTCGATCAAAAATGTTTATCGCACGGATACCTGCTTGTATCAAATTTTAAGGGCGCTAACTATAGGTTCTAGTGGCTTCGATTCACTTTAATTTAAAGAGGTTGATTTAAATGACGTGGTCTTTCCACTAGAGATTTTTTAATGAAAAACATTTGCTAATATAGTCATGGTTACGATGACAAGGTTAGGTCAAGTCAGGTCAGGTCAGATTAGATTATGTACCTGAGATTTGAATTATTAAAGTGAACGTCCTAAATGTCCTGCTGTTATTGCCTGATATCTACTTTTTCCATTTTACCTTTATGCGAAATTTATAACGGGTGCTAAGTGTTGACTAAGAAATAAGTGATTACATTCCTTGGTAACACTGAAAATATATTTTTTTAAATTATTTAACATGGCCTTATTTCGGCGACTATCGGCAATGTCGAAACGTTATCTTTTGTAGGTATGGTCAGGATATTGTGTGTAACCAATATCGCATGGAACACATGTCCAACTCCTTCACGACCTTCTCCGATTGGTGAAACATGCAGGAATTTAGCTTGTTCAGGCACAGTGTCAACTTAGCAGTTGCTATTTTTCAATGTTTACGGAATTATTTGTTATGATTGATTTATAATTAAAGTGGAAGGCTCTGACGAGAAGCAAACGTCGGAGCATTTACCAGCGAGCTGGTGTTCTACCCGCTGAGCTACTAAGACCCACAGTAACAAACTACTGATTAAATTATGATGGACATTTTATTATTTATCTTCCTAGTTAATATATTTACGTAGCCTTGTACTATATGTTATATAGGAAATGAAGTACGTGAGTTTAGCTCAAAAAAGTTTGGGCGCAGCATGTGCGTGATGGTAGTGTATTTTCATAAAATTATTTTTATTATCAAATGTATCTTTTTGTAATGAAAGCAGAAATTGGTTACCAGTATAACCTATATAGTATAATAATTGTACCCTATTTCATGAAAATAACTTTATTGTTTGAAAAAGTACAAAAGTTATTCGAAAATGAAGTTAAAATGTTCTTAAAATTTCAGTAAATTTTCTTTTAAAAATATTCACTGATCAGGAAATCCGGACACTTGAATTTTAAAAATGAGGGCGAACTAGCCCCCTAGAAGCCATATCCAGGGTCAGCAATTTATATATGTTTATATATATATATATATATATATATATATATATATATATATATATATATATATATATATATATATATATATATATATATATATATATATATATGTGTGTGTGTGTGTGTGTGTGTGTGTGTGTGTGTGTGTGTGTGTGTGTGTGTGTGTGTGTGTATGTGTGTGTATGTATCACACGATAACTCAAAAGTTCGTTGGAGGAGTGACTCTAACACCTCAGGAAATAGGTAAAATAGCCCCCAAAAAGATAGTAGACTATATAAACAGTCTGAACTTTTGGGCATATATTAGAAAATAGAGTCATGCATAAAATCTATTAGGGTGGCAGCGCTGAGGCTCCAAAGGCCTATATGACTCATTATGCAATCTACAATCTACAAAAACCATAGTGTTCGGCAAGATTTCCACAATGATGGTGTGAAATTGCTCCCTCTTTTCCCTATTGACTATTGTATAGCTTAGGTTTTGGTTTACATTTTTCGATTATTTTTTTTTTGGAGTTTATATTCAAGAATGGATGTGTACGGAGGGTAAGTCCAGCCATTCCTTAATTTCAGTATTTCATTGTTGCTTTTTAATTTTATTGTTGTCAAAATCCAAAAATATGTTGTTGGAATTTCTGTTGGCTCTTGTATAATTCTTTATTCTTCTTATATTATTAGCGCTTCCTTCTCTTAAACTAAATTATTTATATTCCTAACTGTTCTAATTATAACTTTGCGAATTCATTTTTAGCCCTGGTATATTATCTTTCTACTAAATAAAACTCCCTGTAACAGTTAGGGGAATCATTTGGCGGTACATGATCCTACAAAATATATCAGTCATCTCGTTAAGTTCATCTTACCCTTTCTCATCACAACCCTCATGTTAATAATTCCCTTCTCAACATTATAGAGCTTGTTTCTACCAAGGAACGATAGTCAAGGAGGTATTATTAAATCTATCGTCGAACACGGAGACTACTTTGGAAACTCTCAGCTGGGATTTGAGAGTACATCATAACTTAGTATGCAGCACTTTGTTTTAAACGTTGAAGACACGCGAACCTCAATGTAATACACCTTGTTATATTGGTACTGTGTCTTAAGCGGGGGAAGAGGTGCTCTCAGTAAATATTTTCTTTAACTAAATATAAAAAAAAAGTTTATATAACTAATTTAAAAACAGCATGGTGTTTCAATACGGGTTGCCAATTGTAATAAATACATTAAAGATTAGTATTTTGTGATAAGTGCTTAAATTTATTAATGTATTTAATCAATAATATTAGTCACAGCAACGGCCTTACGTTATTATTAATATCTTAACAAAACCAAGAACGTATTTTGTTATAATTTATGCTTGTTTGGACCATTCATAAAAAACTTTTCAGTTTTTCGCCCGTTGATGACGCTAACATCGTTAGTGAAACGACCGTCAGGTCTTTAAAAATATGTGTTGTGGGGATTTCGGTTCTCCAACTAATATCAGTCATGTTCCTAGGCACGCTTGTTCGCGTAAGAAGCTACGTGTTTTTTTAATGGCATTTTAAAAATATTTATTGTTTGTTATTAGTGAATTTTCGTAGAAAATATTCACTAGTGGGGAGATCCCGATTTTTGAATCTTGAAAAAAATTTTGCAAATCAGCACGAACTAGGACCCCTAGAACCCATATCCGGGTTCAGTTTCAATTTATATATATATATATATATATATATATATATATATATATATATATATATATATATATATATATATATATATATATATATGTATCACACAGATAACTCAAAAAATAATGGGCCGATTTTGATAAAATTTGGCAGGTACCTTGCTTTTGAAAATGGCTTGGATACGTTCGTTAGTCAAAATTTTCAGTTTTCATTCGAATTTTTTTTTAATGTCAAAACATAAAAAAGCTATGATAACCAAATTTGGTAGATAGGTTTACGATATAAAAAGTAAACTATACACCAAAATTTCGATTTATGTTACAAGGAAAAAAAGTTCTTTTGTGTCAGGTTATTTCTATGAAAATTCACTACCATAACGCACTTCCTGCGTCCAGGCTTTTGTTATTACCGTTTAAGCAAATAAGGGTCTCCATTTATATGTTCTCAAAATTAGCTAACAGTGGTAAAAAGGCAATAATCTCATTATAACAATAACCCCACTAAAACAATGGATATTAGTGAATTTTCTTAAAAAAAATTTTATTAGTGAATTTATTAATATTTTTGAATTTTTTTTAAGAAAATTCACTAATGAGGAGATCTCGACTTTTGAATTTTGAAAAAATTTCTTCAAATGAGCGCTAATTAGGACCCCCGGAACACACATCCGGGGTCAGTTTCAATTTTTATATGTTTATATATATATATATATATATATATATATATATATATATATATATATATATATATATATATATATATATATATATATGTATCACACCGATAACTTATGGGCCGATTTTGGTTAAATTTGGTGAGTACCTTCCTTTTACAAATGGCTTGGATAAGTTCGTTAGCCAGGAAAATCGGCCCAGGTTTTCCCGGAAAATTTTGAGTTTTCTTTCGAAAAAAATTGTAAAAAATTTATATCTCCAAAATTAACAAAGTAAGGGCAACCAAATTTGGTGCGCGGGTTTATATCATTATAAACTACCTACCAAAATTTAGCTCTGTAGATCAAAAGACAAAAAAGTTATAGGCATTTAAATAAAATTTTATTGGGATTTTCCTCAAAATGTCAAAGTTGCGATTTAAAACGTCAAAAATTGGCAACATTTAGGCAAATAACTTGATTCTAGTACGGGCTCTGGAAGAAAATGTCTCAAGAAGAATGTTTTACAAACCCTGAAGTCTTAGTTTCAACCGTCATTGTCCTTCATTTTAATAAAATGTTTCCAGAAAATTCATTTCAAATAGACCCTTTCTCTGATGCTTGGCAGTAGCCTTCGCTATAGAGTTTATCGTTTAATGGTATATAGTTTTTGTCGAATTTTCTTAAAAAATCAATAAAGCTCAATATATCCATTATTATATAAGATATGAATTTTTTTTATATATTACTTATAGGGTGTCTTGAGCTACATCTTAAAAAAATATTTCTACAATCATAGGGTGGCCCATAAGTCGTTGGTAATACAAATTTTGTTATTTTTTTAATCAAACACGCCTTATGTTATTGCATTTTTGCATTTACCATCGAAATATAATGCATGTTTGTAAGAAAAGAAATTCTGGATGCAGAAAGTGCGTTATGGTAGCGAATTTTGATCAAATGCTTCATATTTGAATAGCCAAATTTGCTATTAATCTATAAGGTTGACCAAGAAACGAGTTTTTGCGGCAACACTTTAAGTTTACTTTTGGAAATTTTGTACATTTTCACACAATAAAGTTATTTTTATTAAACATGGCACATTGTTTTTACTATATAGGTTATACTGGTAACCAAAATTGATGCCTGCTTTCTTAAATAAAAAGAAAACAGACATATTTGCAATAAAAACATATTTAAGAAAATTCACTACCATAACGCACTTGCTGCGTCCCGAGTTTTTTTTTAATTTTCCATCAATTTAATTACAGTCTACTGATGTAATATGCCCTTGAGGGCTGTGAACAATTTAGAAGCTTTCCCAATAAAAGATCCGTAGAGTAGACCGCAAGAGTACCAGTCAATTCCGCCTTAAGAAGGTCAGGCAGCATCGTTAGCTTGATGGGTGTTCCCTTGTCGACTTCGTAGAAGAGCTAAAGACTGTAACATGTGTAATATGGCTCACATACGGGATTTGATAGCTTCCCTTTCTCATTTTTGTAAAGCACGTGCTTCTTCTCCATTGTGACTACCTCGTGATTGTCTGTTACCGTGTTATGCTTTTGACTTTAATGAACTTCTTGTTAAATTAGTGTGGCAACAATATACCAGGACTTTACAAATTGAATTAGCGATTATATTATGTTGAAGATGATATTAAAGTAATGGTTTATGAGAAGTGAAATGAAATTAACTTGAGCTTTCAGTGGTCTGGTGTAGTGAAATATCACACGTTCGCGATATGCGGATTTGCAATGTTAATTTGGTTTCTGGGATATGTATGTGACATGTTTAGTTGCTGTTTCAGCAAGGGAATGTCGTAAATTATTACATCTGAGTAAAATATATGGACAGCATTTAAATTGCTAATAGCTTGTGCATCCAGATTTATGAATAAAAATAACCCCTTGGAAAGCCTTATTTGAACAGAAGTAATAAGCCAGATCTTATTGGAAGATAAACGCTGACAAATTTTTTATGCAGGTTACAAAGTTATATTTATTATGTAAGATTTAGTATTAACACTTTTTTTCGTTGAATTGATGGACTAAACTACTATAAGGTTAATGGGTTACTTAGCACGCAGTAAACAAATTAAGTTGATGATGGTTGCTAGTAACATATGTTTTTAGTTTTTCCCCATAGTAAAAGTATTTACGACAGGAAATAATAATTACGATTTTAAAAGAGTTCAGTTTTTGCAAGATAACTCGAAAACACAAAAAGTCTGGACGCAGAAAGTGCGTTATCTTAGCGAATTTTCGTAAGTTTTCTACTTAATTATGCAACTTATCTGAACCTGTTTAAACTTTTCTATGTTAAATATAGTCTGTTGATTATGTAAAGATAACCTTTTAATGACATGCCTTTCTTTGCGCACACATCCATGTTAAATTAAAATATTTATACAAACCACTTATAAAACAACTGATTTTTTTTTTCGATATTAATCTAATTTGTCAAATACTGCGCTTTTTGGCGCAAAAGGGACAAGAAATGCCAGAAAAATCGCTTTGAAAATTTAATAACTTTTCCTCTTAAAACGTCAGTTGCGATTTGAAGCGTCAAAATTTGCAAATTTAGGCAAATCACCTAAAATTAATAGGGGCTATGTAAAGAAAATGTCGCAAGAAGTGTGTTTTAAAAGTCCGTAAGTTTCAGCTTCCACCGTCATTGTCCTTCATTTTACTAAAATTTTTCCAGACAATTCATTTCAAATAGACCCATCCTCTGATGCTTTAGCAGTTTTAGTTATGGAGTTTATGGTTTGATTCTCTAAAATTTTTAGCACATTTTCGTAGAAGAAATTCGCTAATGAGGAGACCGCGACTTTTGAATTTTAAAAAGATTTTTTCATATGAGAGCGAACTGGGTCCCCTAGGGCCCATATCCGGGATTAGTTTCAGTTATATATATATATATATATATATATATATATATATATATATATATATATATATATATATATATATATATATATATATATATATATAGACCTGCATCTTATACAAATTATTTCGACAAGCACAGGTGGCCCATAAGTCGTTGGCGATACAAATTTTCTTTTTAAAATCGAACACCCCTTGTATTATTGCAGTTTTGAATTTTCCATCGAATTGTAATGCATGTTTGTTTTCGGGTTATTTCAATTGTTTTGCAACTTCTTACATTTATAGCACATCAAATTGTTTTTTTTAATTGAACGTCAGCCTATTTCCGCGACTATGGCCTGTCACCGACGACAGGGAGCAGTTTCACCTTACTATCCTGGAAATTTGGCTGAACCCCTGCCTTTCTGTACGTTGGATAGGGATATTTAACGTGTCCAACATCGCATGGACACGAGACCGACGAGTTTACGCCCCCTTCGAAGGGTGGAACGTGCAGACATTCAACCTGCTCAAATACAATGCCATAACCTCGGTTGATGTTAATTTATAACAGTTCGTACTGAAAAAGTGAAAGGGAAAGCCTGGTAATCGAACCCAATACCCTTCGGTTCAGAGGCACACGTTCGTACTCCTGAACCACCGAGCTTCTATATCAAAAATTGTGTACGTCGTTTTTACCAAGAAAAATCGGAGTCTAGCAAATGACGCATGCGGAGAGGTTTCCGTTTATATTATTTTACGAAAAAATCGAGATGCCGTATACAGGACGCTCTCAAATAATGACTCAATCAAAAAAATCAAACTGTAGTAACTCAATATTGTTTTAAATAGAACAGTGTGTTGTGTTTCGGAAGTGAAGGGCATAATAATTATAAATGTTTAATAAGTTATTTACAAAAATGTTTTCGGATTTTCGTGAACCAATTTCAAATTTTTATGCAAAAAACTTTTCTGAGAGTTTTGTGTAAAGTCTTATTTGTTGAAATATGGTACATTTTTCTACCATATTTGTTATACTGGTAACGAAATTTGATGCCCAGTTTCATTAAAAAAAACGTATTTGATATTAAAAATATTTTTATGAAACTCCACTACCATAACGCACTTGCTGTGTCCAGGCTTTTTCTCGTTTGGTGTGGCTCTTGTTCAAGTATTTCCCTCCTGTGTTTGTGTACTAACATTAATGAGTTTAATCAGATTTAACTTAAAATATATTACTTAGCAGGCTCTATGTGAATCTATTTTACATAGACCTATGTAATCTTTCAGCACGTAGGCGTACAACTAGGGTGAAATTTGTACCCTACTTGCTAGGTAATTGAAAAATAACTCCACCAATAATTAATTGTACACGGGTTTCGTACTCTTTAATGAACAGCCACACATTGTCAACTAGATAATCTATTGTCGATTATATATATATATATATATATATATATATATATATATATATATATATATATATATATATATATATATATATATATATATATATATATATATATATATATATATATATATATATATATATATATATATATATATATATATATATATATATATATATATATATATTATTGTCGCGTTGTTACAAAGTACTCTGGCTGTGCATCGCAGGATTAGAGAATAGATACTTGGAATAGAAGGAAGACGCAGACCACGCGGTAGCTTTTGAAAAATCTGCCCCGGTTAATGTTGTACGTAAACTAAAGCGAAATAAAAAGTTGCTGAGGACATAGATTTATTGCTGCGCAACGAGGCAACATAGCCTATAGATTCTAATGATGGGCCTGCTTGCTAATATTGTTTACTTATTTTACTCATCTATATTCATTGGTTCCATCATATTACATTCATTATAAATGTAGCTGTGTCCAAATAATAATCACGTCAAAGAATTAAAAATTACGGACGGTATGTCAGTTGACTATGTTAATTGGCTTTGCTAATTAGTTAACGTATAACTTATTAATTGAGTCTGGGTAAGATTAAATTCGCATATTTATGATTATATTAATCATAATTTTAATTACTGGTTACAACAAATGACCAAAGTTTTTCAAGTTACGACAATGTAGACCAAATAAGACATCGAGTGTACCCAATTAACATAAAATGATATTTTGAAATTCTTGAGCTAAATTTTCTCTGCTTTATTGATGTCCGCTGATGGAATAAATATACATAATTAAGAGGTTGTCCCGTTCCTACACTCAGCCAATTCAGATAAGCATTAAAAGAGGCTGTAAATATTTTATGACGCGACACTGCCATTCAAAGATAAAGAGGTACCAATTTGGCGATATCTCGAATGAAAGCACCTTTCGGTACTTCATCATCACCTTATGTAAAAAAGATTTTTAAATCAGCGGCATGTTTTGATATGGTCAAAATAGTCCGGTCAAATTGTGTTTTTACCAGCAAGCTTGCGGGATAGTTTTGATTTCTTAAATTTTATATGTTTCTTGGGGTACTGAATGCGAATCTTAGGTTTGCTAAGAAAATTTAATGACGCAACATTGAAAAATGCAAAAAGGTAAAAAATCTTCTTTTTTTTTTTTCATTTTTTTTTTGCCTATAACTCGAAAACTATCAACTTTTCGTAAATTTTCTTCCTATTCAAAATTAAAGTAGATAAAATGTTATACAACTTTCATTATTTCGGGTTTCTCGCCGATAAACTGTTTGGGCTTAAATACTAGTTGAAAAATCACGTATTTCGGCTACTTCCCCAAAAGCCCATTTTTTCCACTCCAAAACTCTAATTTATTATTAAAGACTGTCCTTTAGTAAATTCCTCCCAGTTATTTGCACATACCTTATTTAGATCGTATACGTAAAGGTACAGGTAATTTTTTCCAAAATTGCAAAATGTTCAAGTTATTTCATGGAGTCTGAAATTGTATAAATTTAGTTACAAAAAAAAGTTGAAATCCCAACGAAAAATCTTGAAAATTTATTACATATTATTATTGTATATTACATATAATTTTATATTAGTGAATTTTCGTAGAAAAAATTCACTAATGGGGAGATCCCGACTTTTGAATTTTGAAAAAATTTTTACAAATGAGCGCGATCTAGGACCCCTAAAACCCATATCCGGGGTCAGTTTCAATTTTTATATGTTTATATATATATATATATATATATATATATATATATATATATATATATATATATATATATATATATATATATATATATATATATATATATATATATATATATATATATATTATATATATGTATCACACCGATAACTCAAAAAATAATGGGCCGATTTTGATAAAATTTGGCATGTACCTTTCTTTTGTAAATGGCTTGGATAAGTTCGTTAGTCAGGAAAATCAGATGAGGCTTTCCGGGAAAATTTTGAGTTTTCATTCGAAAAAAATTCTTATCTGAAAAAGTAATAAGCCGATTTTAATAAAATTTGGCATGTACCTTCCTTTTGTAAATGGATTTGACAAGTTCGTTAGTCAGGAAAATCGGATGAGGTTTTCCGGGAAAATTTTGAGTTTTCATTCGAAAAAAATTCTTATCTCAAAAAGTAATAAGCCGATTTTAATAAAATTTGGCACGTACCTTCCTTTTGTAAATGGCTTTGACAAGTTTGTTAGTCAGGAAAATCGGACGAGGTTTTCCGGGAAAATTTTGAGTTTTTATTCGAAAAAAATTTTTATCTCAAAGAATAATGGGCAGATTTTGATATAATTTGGCATGTACCTTCCTTTTGTAAATAGCTTTGATAAGTTCGTTAATCAAAAAAATCGGACGAGGTTTTCCGGAAAAATTTTGAGTTTTCATTTGAAAAAAATTTTTATCTTAAAAAATAAAAAATCTATGATAACCAAATTTGGTAGGTAGGTTTACGATGTAAAAAGTAAACTATACACCAAAATTTAGATTTCTATGTTACAAGAAAAAAAAGTTATAATAAAATATTTTGTGACAGATCATTTCTATGAAAATTCACTACCATAACGCACTTGCTGCGTCCAGGCTTTTATGATATTGTGGAGTCCGATACTTCATGTAAATTCATTGTCAACTTAAATCAATTTGTTGCTTTACCTAAGTTGATTTTATATTACACTATATGAGCAAAAATTATATGAGCCGTTGTGGTTTAGAGGGTCCTGGCTGAGATTCTTCGAAGGCGACGGGTACAGGTTGGGGTTGTTCTTTCGTAAGCGTCGGGGCTTATTCACCTGGAAAATACAATAAGTGGTGAGAAAACACCAACTGGGGATCATATCTCAATAATCATTACGAAATGGCTTGTGAGATTAGAAGTACTTTCCGCATCGTGTAAGCGTATTTTCTCCGAATGTTCTTGGTCTCTTTCCTCGGCGTCTTCTCGCCTATAATAGTGCTGTCTTTCGGAGCTCAACGTTTATCACACATTCCTTCGCACTATGTGCAGATCGGAAGCAATGGAGACCTGCCTTTCTACATCCACAATTGCGTTGGCAGCCTTTTTCACATTGACAAAAAACGTGCTGGAGTATAGAGTCCAGTGCAGAGTTCAAAACGATTGGCACACGGAAGAGGCCACTCCTTGTTTTTTTCACCCCCACTTGTTCGGGTCTCTTTGTTGCTCGTCGACTGTGGTTTGACCGGATAACCATTACTGCACCTGAAAGTAAACTATCAGTGGATTTTGTCGTGCAACAGCGTTGGTGGGTGGTAGTGAGGTAATGTTGGCTTTACTTTTGTACGTAAGTATTTCCTGTATCCTAAATCGTCCAGGAAAAGTGTTTTTTTTTTCGGGGACAGCCTAAATATGTCAATTTTCAACTAGTGCTTAAGCCCGACCGGTTCGTCGCAGAGAAAAACCTAAATCATGAAATTTGTATAAAACTGTATGCACTTGCATTCTGGATAGATAGGTTATTTATAAAAAATGATAGTTTTCGAGTTATAAGCACAAAAAAAAAAAGAATTTTTAGCTTTTTTGCATTTTTTTCCCGTCATTCTCCACGAATTTTTTTAGCAGATACAGCGGCCCAAAATTCAATTATAATGGAGGAAATCAAAACTACCCCACAACTTTTCCGCTAGGGGCCCTTTTGAGAACAAATTGACTGTATTTAACGTTTTTTTGCGAGGCACGTTGTCCAAAAAAAGAATATTCAACCTCAGTTATTGAAGAAGATCAAGTGAACAGAAACTTTCTGTTTTACATATTCTTGAGGAAAAGTGTAACATCTGAATCCTAATCACATTGAAGTGAAAAACATAAAACTATAATAGGTATCTAAAGCACAAATATTAACAAAGTGAAGATTTTATTGTTTTCTAAATCATCAAAGACTTAGGAAAACGTTACAATTTGCAAATCCTAAAGTCACCAAAAAGTACGGTCTTCCAAAAATTCATAAACCGAGAAAATGAATGAGACCTATTGTTTCGACTATAGATTCCCTGACATAAAATTTAGCAAAGTGGTTTACAAATGAGTTTGAAAGCTTGCCCGTCAAACAAAAAAGTTTTTCAGTAACAAATTCACTTGAATTTATTAAGAAAATTAAAGATGTTTAATTGATTGGAGGCGATATTTTAATTTCATTTCATGTAACCTCACTGTGTCCTATCCCGCGACGCAAACGTTAACGTATTTAGAAGATTTGTTAAAAATTAGTAACATAATTGAAAATGTCTGCAAAGAATATTTAACGTTAGCAAACCTTTGTATTAAACAATATATTTTTCAATTCAACAATGAGTTTTTTGGACAAACCCAAGGCACGGCAATGGGCAACCCGCTATCCTTATTTATTGCAGTACTTTTCGCGAGTAGATTTGAAAGAGATTGTGAAAGCGGGTATTTTCCTAGAGTGTGGTTTCTTTACGTAGATGACACACACATTTGCAGAATAGAAGATTTTATTGCCAAATTAAACAATAAATTTGTGCTATAAAATTTATACACGAATTAGAATTAATAATAAATTACCCTTTCCAGGTGTACTAGTTATCAAAAATGAAGACACTTTAGAATTCGATGTCCATCGAAAAAAAAACACCATTCTAAGCTACATTCCGAATGACTCACATCATACGTATGCACAATAAATGGCCAGTAATTAATAATAAATTACCCTTTCCAGATGTACTTGTTATCAAAAATAAAGACACTCTAGGATTCGATATTAATCGAAAAGAAACCACCATTCTAAGCTACATTCCGAATGACTCACATCATACGTACACACAAAAAATGGTCAGTCTGAATTCTTTGTTAAACAGGTTACTTAATTTTCCTGTAAGTAAAAGTAGATTACCAAAAATTAAAGTATATTAAAAACGTGTCCTAATATAACGGATACACTGCTTGGCTAGTGGAAAAATTAATTAACAAACAGAAAACAAAGAAAATGTTAGCGGAATCAACGACTTTTAGGAGAAAGCAAGCCAAAAGAAAGTTTGTTTGCTTTGCATTTGAACCTCGAATCACGAGGGGTCTAGATAGCATTTTTTAAAAGCCAAGTTGCAACTAAGATTTTTGACAAAAAAATACTTTTAAAACTTACTAGGTAACCCAAAACACAAGGATAGTACGGCCAAAATGTCGGCAATTTATGAAATAAAGATTGTGATCGTAAATACGACGGCCAACAAAAAAAGCTATTGGAATTAGATTCGAAGAACATTTGGCACAATTAAGATACAGTACTACAGATAGATCTTCCGCGGCCCGCCTTCTGGAATAATAATCACCACGTTCATAAGGACAATCTGAAACTAATAAAAAATGTTAGACAACCAGGACAGCTAAACGCCTTCGAATGTATAGATATAGTATAGTACTAATAAAAAATATATGAATCTCGCTCCGCCGCCTATGGACAGTCTCGTGATAGATTGCTTTATAAAATAACTACCAGCAGAGGCACGTCCGGTAGATAATAAAAGAATACATATATTTCCGCCAAACGAAATATGTTCATTTCGGTGTTGTTGAACCTCCCTAAATCGTTGCTGGCCGACTACTTGCAGAAGAATATAAATAGGGTTGTGGACATAAGCTATTTAGAATTATTCATCATCTGATGACGTCCGCTTGGTTAGTGAAACGATCGTCAGGTTTTTTTAATGTGTTGTGGTGATTTAGGTTCTCCAGGTGTGCTTAATAGCTTTCAAATTATAACCCAATTATATTTTTAGCATTTTCATCCAATATTTTATTTTAGGTGTGAGATTTTGTCTTACCACACCATACCTTTAACGTTTGTATGTATTAGAAAGCCGTAGCTCTTCCAGCTTTTGCTGAGAAGCGACATAAAATTGTAAAACAAGTAACTTACGTTTCTATTTAAAAAGCATGTCTTACTCGTAGTAACCAGTAATTTGGATGTACTTTTCTGAAAAATGATGTCAAAATTGACACCATAGCGTCAGTAAACACCAAAGGAATGAGGTAAGCAAACAATTGACCGGTTCGACGTGTTATTATATGTATGTATGTATACGAGGAGTCTTACCTAATTCACGAAAGTTTTAAATGCCACCAACAACACGACTGTGACGACAGGTAAATGCTTTGAAAATGTGCGAATGGCTAAATTAGCCGCAGCCAAGCAATTACGACTATCCATACATATAATATAACACGACTGTGACTTTACGTATTGTTATGTGTTATTTAACAATTGTTGACTATAATAGCAAACATACCTCTTAATTACTAATAAGAATGTAAAAATAAACCTTGTTTCACTAACGCTAAAGTTTCATAGTTATGAATGCAATAATCCCCGTCACTACTTTAATGTGATGTTACAGGCCGAATAACCCAGTTTGCGAGGAGGGTACCCTTTAAAATTGGGATATGGTGTCAGGGGTTCAAGTCCTGTATTCAGACAATCGGTATTTTTCATCCAAATCTGGAAAAGTAGACTTATAAAGAGTTATGGTGTCATTTGTCTTAATATGTGCGTAAGCTCCTCCCGCACAAGTCTAAAACTTTAAGGATTTTGAGTTTTCTTACGGAAATTTTGTGTATTTTCTAACCCGCTATGGCAACCAAATTTGGTAGGCAGGTTTATATTATAAAGTGTATACTATAAACCAAAATATAGGTGTCTAAGTTAAAGGAAATAAAAGTCGTAGGCATTTAAAAAAAGTTCGGAACGCCCGAAGTGAGTTATGGTATCAAATTTTCATCAAATGCTTTAAATTTGAATAACGCAACTCTCTATAAGCCTAGAATGTTGAATTTTGGTGCGTAATAAGGTATTTCCCAAGGGCAACATGTTTGCCAAAGTCTTACCATCGATACTTCTTTTATTTATTTTTTAAGATAAAAATTCACTAAAATTGGGTACCATTGATGATCAAAGTATGGTTACAAAATTAAAATATGTATTGTGTGTGGTTAACAAAACATATTAAACATTACAGGCATAATTTAACTGTTTTGGCGCATATATTTGTTTCTTAAAAAAATTGTATATGATTTCCATGAAAATTCACTACCAACACGCACCTGCTGCGTCCAGACTTTTTAATTATTATTTATTAAATAGTCTGACTTTATCAGAAAAACAAAATCTGTGTCCAACAAGCGATTATCATCACAAGTAACTGAAACAAATAGCAGAATTACCCCAAAAACCACAAAAATAATAACAAAGAGTTATGCGCTAGATACGTATTTCGACAACGAAAATGTCTTCATCAGTAGCTGTCACTAAACAGTTTAGCGACAGCTACTGATGAAACAACTTCGTTGTCGAAATACGTTTCTAGCGCAAAACTCTGTATTATTTTTTTGGTTTTTGTGGTGATTATCCTTTTTGTTTTAGTTTCCAGCCACAGTGGCCAACGTCAGTCTTTTATCACAAGTAACTCGGCTCAATTGAATGGTTCCTAAATCCCATCCTAAATCCCACTCTCCACTTAAGACCAACCACGTAAGATAACCCAGTATTTCAAAATGGCGACCAATGTGTTTACATCTAGAACGATATTGTAAATCTGTCAACTGTAGAATTTTGTGTAAATACAATCCTTGTACTCGTAAAATGTAGTTAAATATTAACTTCGACATACTTTTTGCTTTCTTTATTTTTTTTAAGAAACTAACACCCCTGTTATTATTATTTTTAAACGTCATAACGTCTGGGTTTGACATGGTTAAAGGAAATTAAAGGCTTTTACTACCAGACAAACTGATTTATTCTGAAAAACCCTACGCGTTTCAACACATTAACGTGCCATCTTCATGGGTTTAGGCAAATTTCCTGTCTCAATTACATAAGGATGCTGTATAAAATGTTGTCAAAGTTTGGCTTTTCATCCATTGTCCTCAGGATACCAGGATCCATTGTCCTCAGGAAACTGCGTAAAACAGGATAGTAGGAACATCACAAGACTTGAAGAGACCAGAGGATGAATGCAAAGACGCTTGTTTTTTAGTTTAATTTTAACGAACGAACAGAGATTCATGGGACTCCATTTTGTTCGTTCGTTAAAATTAAACTAAAAAACAAGCGTCTTTGCATTCATCCTCTGGTTTCTTCAAGTCTTGTGATGTTCCTGCCTTCCTGTTTTACGCAGTTTCTGTTTGGTATCCTGAGGACAAAACCAAACTTTGACAACATGTTATACAGCATCTTTCTGTAATTGAGACAGGAAAAACCCCTGAAGATGACACGTTAATGTGTTGAAACGCGTAGGGTTTTTCAAAATAAATCAGTTTGTCTGGTAGTAAAAGCCTTTAATTTCCTTTAGCCCCTGTTATTAGTTTATAGAGTTGATAAGCAAAATATTTATTCTAATTAATATCTACTATATTCTGTGATTTTCTTGCTAAGCTTATTTATTCCAAAACGGAGTAAATCTTTTAAATAAAAAAAATACCGCCGTTGTTATTCGATCAACTTTGAAAATATAAGATACTTTTGAGTAAAATCGAAAAAAGTCAAACTTATAGACTCTACATATTTCTCGTGGGGCTCAAGCATTTGAACATGAAATTTAGGACGAGTCGCAAACACGATAACTTCAGCGAAACTGCAGTTATACGTTCAGTAAAATAGTATAAATCAATTTTATATATATATATATATATATATATATATATATATATATATATATATATATATATATATATATATATATATATACACATGTCCCTTATAAAAGGTTACACCAGGGTTTTTCCTAGAACTTCTGAGAATTTCTAAAAACCCTAAAAAACGTCCATTTTGCTTATGTGGCGGACACTTTTTTGAACCACAACAGAATTTTGGAGCATTTAAACTGTAGACTTTCACCTGCTCAATTAAATAGGGCAGGTAGGTCGAGTGGTACCTTTTTGGAAAGTTATTCTGATTCGCTATTCAAAGCTGCAAGTCTTAAATCTACTGATTAGTTTTTTAGATATTTGCTTTCAAAACTTAAGCTGCAATTTTCAAATCTTCCGATTGTTTTTTTTTTAGATATTTGCTTTCAAAACTTTCAAATAATACGTCTAACACAATAGCTCTCTTAAACACGAAATTGATACAGCCTAATAATTACAGGTTGTTTTCCTAATTTAAAGTCTAGGTGTGGGAAAACCCCAGGTCATGGGATGAACAGACATCGCATAGCGAATATTCTCGAAACGTGACAGACAAATTAAATGGCGGAATTTTGCAGATTGTTGACAATTCAACCAATTATCAAGGTAAAAGAAGAAAACTCACATCACAGTGCACCCCTGCAGACTTTTACACTTATCTTTTGTATGCCTTCTCAAATAAATCAACTAGGTCCAGCCCCCACTCACTTACCGCAAAAGTTAAGGCTTTAAAATTTGCATATTACAGAAACAATGTAGCAAGCTAATAATCTGTCATCAGTCAAGACGCCATACACGGTTTATCCACTACAATACTATGAACAACGGTACTTAATTTTTTTTTAACTATTCATAACCTGAAACATGAGGTTCCCAAGTAATTACCCAGTCTCTGTGAGTTCTTCTACTAAAAATAAACCAGCAACGGTGACTACTATAAACATAACTACTTGTGAAAAAACAATTACCGCACAGGCGAGCAGAAAAATCTAAATGTATATAACTCAGCAAAAGGTAAAAATAGTGTCAACATGCATGTACAATATCAAAACTGTCCGGGAGGTAAACTGCAAATTCAGCCTAAAATATACACCGGTCAAATTTATTTATTGAATTCATTTGCCTTAGCTTTGTTTTAACCTCTGGTTTGAATAATTAGTTAATTTCTATAACTAATTGACCATACCTGGTAAATACAAGGACTTTTAACGTTAACGTTGCAAACTGCTGTAACAGCAACAACAGCCTCCGAGTACTAAGAACGGCAACACATCTTACCACCTCAGCATCCTCTGAGTGAACAGCAAACAGCAGTAGGCCGCAAACAGAAACAGACGGAAGAAGTCAGTGACTTGCCGGCTCGTATCAAGAGAGCGGTATATACTCTACTCTTGGTGTATCGTGTGTGCCGTGTCCGTCGAGGCGCATTTCTGAGCGTCGCGGCGTCATTAAAGTGTAAACGGTGCAATTTCCGGCGGCCGCGTCCCACTTCTCCGTCCTCCAGAAGCTCCAGCTCTAACAGAACACCATAAGCTCTGGATTTAAATAGTGCATGGTTTGTTTATAAGTGTGTATGGACTTGTTTATGTAGTGTAAATTGTGTACTTTATACGAAATATGTGGCTTCTAGGAACCCTGAAGTTGCTGATTGTGGGGGTGCAGGCTTTTTAAAAGGTAATAATGACAATACATGCTTAAGGCTAAATATCTGTATAATAACTAAATCATAACATAGCAGTATAATAATAAATTATGATATTGTAATATACTATTACTTATTAAAGTTTTTTAAAAACTATAGGGTATGAAGGGTTCTTATTGTACAAAATGTTTAAAACTTATGTTACATTATTCTTCTCTGTCTTTTCTCTTTGAGTTAATTTTTATTTCACCTATAATAATAATAATAAAATCATATTTTACAATATTCATTTGAAAATGTGTATAGTATATTGGTGTATTTAACGTCGTTATGCTTTTCCCGATTATCCCAGTCACGGACGCCAAGTAACAAATTTACCCCACCAATCTAAAAATTTCTCCTAGTCCCAGCCTTTTGTAAGGAGGCTAGGGTTATTTAACGTACCTAACATCGCGTGGTACGCTAAAACATCGTATTTACGTCCCCTCTGAATGGTGGAAGTTATATGTATTTATCTTTCTAACGCACAATTTTACGACTTAAGGAGTCTTTTTAATTATTACTAAGTAAAAAAAGGTGACAGGTTGTAATGAAAAGTCATCCCGCGACTCTTGTATAGCAAGCTAAAATAATTATATTACTGGTGAGCTACTGAGAGTATGATAACTATGAAACATTGTGTCAACAAAAAAATATATATATAAATAAATTGGACGTTGGAAAACTATGATTTTTTTTATATAATTTTCGACCTACCAAATCTATTGCTGCGTTGAAAGTGTATTCAATCTTATAATTTAAAGGTTATTAGTTTTTAATTGTTAACAAGTTTGCCATATCGCTAACATAGATTACTATGACGAAAACACAATTATATTTTGATATCAGTATTATCATCATCACAGTGTAAGGGAGACGTTGCCCTTTCGTCACAATCATGACTCTATCTCTAGCAGCCCTCTTCATTTCATTGTAGCTTCCAAACTTGCAACAGGTTCTCCAGAAGTTTTCCTTTTCCTCTGCTTCATTCTTTTTCCTTGTGTGCTCCGAATGATGTTGTTAAAATGTTATGTCTCAGATATATACACCTATATATATATATATATATATATATATATATATATATATATATATATATTTATATATATTTATATATATGTAATATAATCATGAGGAAAATAAAACTGTGTAATTCGTCAGAATCTATGGTGTAGTAGTATGTATGTAGAAGCAGAATGAACTGCCACATATTCCTAAGTCTGTTGTGATGAATTTTCATTTATCTGCGAACGTGCCACTACAATAGGAACGCTGAGAAGGGTTCATATCCGGGAATGTTTATGTTAAGGTAAGAAATTTTATTTGCTCCTATTTTTTCACACATGATCTTATTCAAGATTGCATGGCCGGCACGGCAGCTTTAAAATCAACCCTCTAGTTTCTATTCCTCGCACGCAAATTTAGACTTAATTTTACTCTCGAAGGCAAGAAACGAGTTAGCAATCAAATTCAAAATTAAGAATTGCAAATAAGTATACTATTATAGTTCGAAGAACATCCTAAATTGTTAATTAGTGATGCTGTCCAAAGACCCCTGAAGAAAAACAATGTCAAGCCATATAGAATCATGCCGCACACATTTACAACAGCAAGCATATTTAGCAGAAAAAAATCCATTTATAGTCACAAAATAACACCCATGTTACAGAATAAAAACCATTCCAGGACCGTAAAAGCATAAATGTCCGTTGTGGTATACTGAACTCTCGTATATATTATTTTACGTATCATGGAAGCCTAACGGGTTAAAGATACAGGAACTTTCTGCAAAAGCGTGTAATTTTGCGACAAGACGGCTTTTTGTCGTAATCCCCAAGAAGTGAGACAGTCTCTAAATCACAATTTTGCTGAATGGATAGGTGTGGCTCAGTCTCATGGCCCCCTAGCAGTCCAGACTTGACTCTCTTACATTTTTTTCTGTGCGGTTATTTAACAAATAAAATATTGTTACGTTCTTTGGGGTTCTGGATTTGATTTGTTGACTAAGAAAATACAGCTTTTCAAACTACTAATTTATTATAACCAACTATTTCTTTTCTGCTTGCCTCTGATTGGGTAATGGGATCATCTCTTCCTCTCACAGCCCTCTTCACTGGAATGGCACTTTCACGGCAGACGTTTCTAATTTCCTCTATGGTGATCTTGTTACGTTCTTTGGGGTTCTGGATTTGTTGACTAACAAAAAACAGCTTTTCAAAATACCAATTTATTATAACCAACTATTTCTTTTCTACTTGCCTCTGACTGGGTAACTGGATCGTCTCTTCCTCTCACAGCTCTCTTCACTGGAATGGCACTTTCACGGCAGACGTTGCTCATTTCCTCTATGGTGATCTTCCGCACTACCAGGTTACTGCCAGGCGACGTTATTATTTCTTCGTCGTTGATAGTCAGAATGTTAGTGCCAAGTATGGCGGCGACTATGGTTTTTTGCTTTGCCTTCCATGTCCCAATTTGCAGCTCGATGTCAGTTTCGCCAAATACCTGGATCCGATCACCACCGGCTGCATTTACTCTGTACACTCTGTCTGGCTCTCTTACTCGCCATCTTGGTACCATGTCGAGGCGAATAATCGTCCCAGGTGCGCCTGTATCGACGACCATCTAGGTCTCGTTACCGCTTACGTACCCATCTAGGACGAGAGCGCTACCAGAATCGCTAACCTGAGAAACAGATACGGGCCTTAGCTTTACTCTATCCCATGCCCGTGATCTTAGAGCCCAACATTCGCCTCGTATATGTCCCACCTTGTCGCAGTTCCAGCAGCGCAAGGCATTGGTACGGTGAGATCTTGTTGGGTGCCCATGAGACGTGGGACTCATTTATTCTGCTATTTTCTCTAGTAGCTGCATGACCTTGGACGAATTTGTTATATCTTCTTCTTGGCCTTGGGAGACTGCGAACTTTTACAAGACTTTCTGACGCTTGCTTGACCGCTTGAAACTCCGAGGAATGCGCCAATGCGTCGTTCAAGTTTTTGTGTCTCAGCGCCTGTTGGGTGCCGGGATCTCTGATGCCGCCAATGAAGATTTGCAGCGACAGCTGGTTTAAAAACTCCATCAAAGTTATGGGGTAGGCTAACCGTGTCAGTCTGACAACGTCTGCGTGGAGATGTTGGACACTTTCGCCCGATTTCTGACAACGATTTTTCAACTGGAATTGGTACAGCTGTCGTAAATGCTGGTCGCTAAACCTCATCTCTAATTGATGTCGTCTAACGCTGTCAAACCTTAAAGGTTCTTCCATGGAAATTCCGTGGAGCACATCTAGCGCATCTCCTCTGAGAGCTACAATTAACGAGGTCGCTTTCTCTCTCTCGCTGCAACCATTTGCTGTAGCGGCGGTTTCGAACTGGCGTAGACAAATACCGCATGGGACTGAGTCATCAAACGTGGGGACCTTAATGCTTACCACGTGGCTATCTTTGAGTCTGATGTTTCCCTTGACTAGGGTATCATACTTATTTTCTAGTGATTGCCTTTTCTGCTGTGCCTTCGCTTCTACCTCTTGCACGCTCGTCAGCTTGTCACGCACATCGTCGCTGATATCCGGTATTCGACTTTCTATTTGTTGGAAGATGTCGTCTTTTACCTGCTCCATACGTTCGTCCACACATGAAGTAATATTCTCAATTCTGCTGGCTTGTTCTTGCAGAATATTCTTTGTTTCTTCATCTCTTCTTATTTCCTCCTTTGCTTTTCGTCGCTTTTTTCTCTTGTCTCTTTGTCCCCTTGTCTCAGCTCTTCTTTCACTTTTTCATCTATTTTTCTGGCTTCTTTATCTTTCTTTCTGGCTTCTTTATCTCTTATTCTGGCTTCTTCATCTCCTTTTCTCATTTCTTCTTTCTCTTCTTCGTCTCCTTTTCTGACCATTTCATATCTTTTTCTAGCTTCGTCTCGTGGTAATTTAGCCTCTTCGTCCATTTTTTTACTCATTTCTAATAGCTGGGTATCCATATTGGCTGTTGCGCTACGTGTCTTAGGCATAGACGTACTTAAAGCTGGTACACAGTTTATTCTGTTTCAAAAACACGCCCAGTTCTGCTGACACAGATCTTCCAGAGATTTTAAAATTTTCCACGTTCTTCCACGAATATTCTGGAAAGTATTTCCGCTAGAAACTTGAAAATCCCACTTCTGACATGAGTTGTCACGTTCCTCGGGGTTCTGGATTTGTTGACTAACAAAATACAGCTATTCAAACTACTAATTTATTATAACCAACTATTTCCCAACCATAAACACACCAACTAAAATATTTCTCTCTATTACTAAATGTCTATAGTTTATTCTCGCCTCTGTTAATTCACACTACGCTAATTCATTCAATACTGACTTCTATGATCGCTTGTTATACACCAACACTAACCTATTACTGACTAACTCACACTATGTGCGGTTCGCCTATTTATAGTGTCCATAGAGATTCTAGACCTTCTACACTGTTCTACATCTGTCACTTCTGGTCCCTTCTAGAAATATAATTCCAGAGTGTTCGTTGGTACCAACACACTTTACAAGCAGCCTCTGATCATAGAAGTAACAAAGTTCATGAATTTAATTCTCATAGACGGATGTGATAATATTTTTTTTTAAAGTCTGACGCAGGAAGCGCGTTATTGTAGTGATTGTAGTGAATGTTTATAGAAATGATCTGGCACAAAAAAAAATCTATAACTTTTTCTCTTGTAACATAGAAATCTAAATTTTGGTGTATCGTTTACCTTTTATATTGTAAATGGACCTACCAAATTTGGCTACCATAGCTCTTTTATTTTTTGAGATAAGACATTTTTTCGAAAGAAAACTCAAAATGTT
Source organism: Tillus elongatus (assembly GCA_964006375.1). Lineage (NCBI taxonomy): Eukaryota > Metazoa > Arthropoda > Insecta > Coleoptera > Cleridae > Tillus > Tillus elongatus. Next base: position 115,630,075 of record OZ023265.1, read on the forward strand.
CCCGGAAAACCCGGTCCGATTTTCCTGGCTAACGAACTTATCTAAGCTACTTACAAAGGAAAGGTACATGCCAAATGTGATCAAAATGGGCCCATCATTTGTTGAGTTATCGGTGTGACACACAAATATATATATATATATATATATATATATATATATATATATATATATATATATATATATATATATATATATATATATATATATATATATATATATATATATATATATATATATATATATATTGAAACTCACCCCGGATATATGTTCTAGGGGTCTTAGTTCCCGCTCATTTGCACAAGTTTTTTCAATTTTAAAGTCGGAATCTCCCCATTAGTGAGTTTTTTCTACGAAAATAAAGTAGAAAACGTTAAGGAACTAAAAAGACTAATAATTGACGCAATCACACAAGGTAATAATAATCCGGAAAGACTTCAAAATGTTTTGAGAAGTATTAGGAAGAGGTACGAGACCTGTATTCAACAGAACCACCGCCAAATAGAAGAATGGTTGAACTAAATAATTACTATTTATATTTGTATTGTGTTATTTCAGTTATGTTATTTGAATTTTTCGTTACCGTTTCTTACTATAATCTATAGGTCGTTAATGCTGAAATTAATGCAGTGTCAATATTATTTTATTGCGTTAGAAATGTCAAAACAGTTCAAGACAAATGTTATTTCATGGCAATCTCGACATTGCGTATTAATATGTGCGAGTACCAGTCTGAATAATTTCAACAGATTTTAATATCCTATATCTTCCAAACGAACTATGCAATTACATAACATAATGTATATATATATATATATATATATATATATATATATATATATATATATATATATATATATATATATATCGCTGTTTTAGTTACAGAATGTAGTTTTAAAAAATCGAAAAATATACCGTGTTCCATTTAAAAAATATAAGTTTGAATGGCTCTAGTTTTATAAAACACCATGTATATTTAGAGATTTTATCATTAGAACATTTATAAAATCCTCAAAATCACTTTTTTGGAACAACTTTATAACACTAAAAATAACGAAGAAAAGTGGGGTGTGAAAGTTGAGTGAATCACCATGGATATAAAGTCACATTACAATTAGGCAAGAAGTCGAAAAATTCAATAATATATATGTGCTCTTTATTCAAAATGAAAAAGCTGAAATTCTGCCAGGCAAAAACTGGCCACTCTGTATAGATAGCTGTATTTTTGTATGGTGTCGGCTATTGATAGAAATAGAAGCGTGTGGAAAGACTGCCTGTAAATATCATGCCCAATTTAATGTGAAAGATTAGTTGATATAATATTTCGATATTTTCGCTATATAGAATTTGTCTTTATTACTGTTATTATTATTTAGCTTTTTATTATTGTGATCCTTGTTAAGGTTAACATTTTATCAATGGTTGTTATGCATGCGTATAAATATTATTACTTTTCTGCTGCCTGATGACGTAATGACGCAACCGGTTGCTGTGAGGATAAGTAGCTATTGTAAAGACATAGGGAAGGCCCTTAAAACTGCATTTATAATAGAATATTATAAAGGAATTGTCTTAACTGTAGGTTATTTGTTTATCAATTTGCTGTTTATTTCAACAAAGAACCTTAATTATCATACACTGCTGTAAGACATTAATAAAGACGTGTTTTTATTATATGTAGCCAACACTTTGTAATTACATCGTGAAAATTATTAATTATAAAGGGTACAACACTTGAAATTTCCTCATTAGCTCCTTTTCTCCCTTGTGAGCTTAACATTTGCTTAACATTTTCTTTGATGTAAGCATTCGCCTGTTTATAATTTGTGATACAAGTAATGCTGTGTAGACGAACACCAGTATGGTAGGTCTTAATTAAGGTAACAGTGACATGAAACATCCTACATCTAACGTAAGTAGCTCAGAGCTTATCAATTACGCTCACAGGTACAGAATTTTAAATAAATTAAACACTAGGTGACCAAGTTCATTAACCACATGAAACAGATGCCATGAGCGCGTTGGTTTGTTAGTTTCATGGAATTGTTAAAAAGTCGTTGCCACCCATTAGCACTTAGTTAAAACGTTAGAGTTTCACATAAATTTAATACTTATAGTATGTAAAAACATTACGTTTAGCTATATATCAGGCTGCATGCTGAATTAACTAACTGTATTTGACGAATCTTAAAATGACATTTTGTCAATGCTAATTACAGACATAAATGTTTATTCTTTCTTTGGTTTGTAATATGTATTCTGAAAAAATGATGCTTAATTCACAGCTACTTTTAGCTTACTCATTCCTCACTCTGCTCAATAACCCTACCATCAGTTTCGTCTTTAAAACATTTTCAGAAAGAATAAAACAAAACGTTCTACTGTTTATCGTAACAAAGTTACAGTTTGCTGAGTTTCCTGACGTTTTATCAACTGGAATTTTCATGTTATCTAGATGAATTATTGTAACTAATTACCTCAACATGTATTTACCTTATATTGTGTTCGGAGTAAAATTGTATTATCTTTTAACTGGACTTAGAATCTGCATAGTGTAATATTGGTTATTCACACTTATTTTTCCCTATCTTAAAGCATACCTTGCATCTTATGATTATCTACTTTATAATCATTTATCTTACTGCCTTCCTTTATCTCACCGTACTGTTACTTCCTTTGTTACTTGCATTTCTCTTGTCTATGGATTTTACCTCATCTTGCCTTATCGGTTTTATTTGCGTTTCTAGTCATCACGGTAAAACATAGTTGTTTGTGGTTATCACCACGTGTGACTGAGGGTTGCCCTCTCTGCTAATCCAATACAAAATATAATGGCTCGGATGTGCAGCAGTCTTCAATGTGTGTGCACCTGCCTTGTGGTGTATATCATCAGGTATATATAGTTATTGAGGATACTTTATAAGTTCGTTTTAAGTATACAGGCTGTTAATTAAGTACGGGGAAAAGTTACAGTATGCGATATCTCATCAAATCCTAAGCAGAAAAATGGATGCAAACATGTGTCCTAAACCCCTTTGTTTTTCAGGTACAGGCTGTTGATTTTTTTTTTACAGTTTCTGTCTTGCATCGAAAAGACCGCAGCCCGTAGAAAATTTTAATAGTGTCAATATAAAAGCACTAAACACTCTTTTATAAATATAACCAGTGCCATGATTGAGTGTTACCTATAGGACGAGACCCTTATACGCTTCCACGATCAAAACTAGACAAAAGCCATTTTTGACATTTTTGTTCAAATAAGCCGATTTTGACACAAACGAAAAGATTGTAACTTTGGGGTAACGATTTTTTTAACTCTTGATTTGGTACGCGACTATGGGGATACCTTTCTAAATAATACACTGTTTTTTATCAAGAAAATGATCTGACTACCCCATACATTTCTTAATACATATATTTTTAAAATAATTTATTTTAGAATTATTAAAAAAAAACTATGATAATCTGCCTAAAGGGTAAATAAGCAATGGTAACAAATAATTTTTAATGTAACAATCATTGAAGATCTATCAAAACGAAAATGGCTCGTTTAACCAAAAAAGAAAGGAGACAACTGTTATCTACTTTTGATCGTGGAAGCATATAAGGCTGTTGATTTAAAAGGAATCAGTGGCGTACTGTATGTTTTCAAATTAAAGCCCATAAGTAACCTTTAAGCAAAGCACTGGCGATATTTTGAAAATAGTGTCCCACCTAAATTATGCCATTTAGTGCATTTATAAGTGTCACCAGTTTCGGTTTTATACTAGATTGGGTCTTTTTGATATTTGGAAGGAACTTGTTTTTTTAGATAGACATAAACATTCTGGAAAACAAAGTGATTTGGGACCTATGTTTGGATAAACCTTTCGGCTTAGAGTTGAATGACGAAAAGCATCCTAGACTTTTACTGCGTACGCAATTAACACTCTGTGTATGTTAATAAAAGGTAACTCCCCCCTTTTGATATGAAATAATATGGGTGTCCCAGGAGTATAAGTAATTACCTTTTTTTGGGAACAACTTTTCAAGCTTTAATCAAGCTTGACTGAATGAATATAATAGTATTTTGTCTTAATTTTGAAACTAGTATCAACTCAACAATCAATTAACTTAACAATGTATTCTATAAAGCGTTCTTGAGCATGTCCTGGACAATCTTCCAAATAATTTTTTATTTAGGTGTCGATCTCGGCAGATAAACAGCACCACCCAGTAAGAAGGCATTCCAAAATTTAAGATTTAGATTAGACGCATTAATCTTTGGAACAAAATGACTTTTACTTTTTACTAAATACCTGCGCCACCAAATATACCTGTTACTTTTCATAATAAACCAACCGTGTAGGAATGCGCCTATAGTTGTTCTGTGGGGAATTTTAGTCATATCTCAAGTGTTTACATTATGTTCAAGTGGCACGGCTACTGTTTAAAATCCTACCAGACGTCTGTTTCTAATTTTAAAACGATGGGAATGACAAGAAGGAAAACATCACGTGATTTACGTACTTAGAACTGTTATAGTGAAGAAGACTAATTGCAGAAATCAAGTCTACTGTCGGCATAATTAAAACATTGTAATAAAATATAATTTTTAGTGAAGGGGTGACTAAAGCTCATAAGAGCTTATTTTAGATATAAGTACATTGCAGGATTTTAACTTTTATTAAAATATGACCGTATATAGTGTACTGAGATTATAGTAATATATATATATATATATATATATATATATATATATATATATATATATATATATATATATATATATATATATATATATATACGGTGTCCCACAGTCACCGTTGGCTAGAAATACTTAGAGAACCGCAAAAGCTAGCAAATCAAAATTTGGTAGTCTACGTTCTATTAACTGAAAAAAATTCAAAATGGCGGATTTTCCAGAAGTGCCGGAAATTCATAACAACTTGGTTATTTTCATTAGAATAACCATGTTTTTTAATTTTTATATGACTCCATGTTCAATTTTAGATCCACGTTATGGGACATACCAGTAACTTAAAACATCAACTTTCGGACACAAAAACTGTTTGATGTCTAAACTGACAAAAATACTCAGTGTTAAAAAAGTTTGTAACAGTGGAACTAACAAAGATATAACAACAAAATTTTGACAGTGGAAAGTCGAAGCACATAAGATTATTTCTGTTTAATTCAGTTTTGAAAATCATCCACAGAGCGGTTTTACATAAAATTGAACGAGGTCAACACAAAAGTGCCAAAAAGTCACTTTTTTAAATGGAACACTCTGTATGTTATAAGCTTGTTGGATAGAAAATTGAACTCTGCAATGACATGCACTAGCATTACCTAATTACCTAATTTAACAATAGTCTGATCTTATTAACTTCACCCAGCAACCTAACATACGTGGCGCACATAGTGGATTAAAATTCCATTCTATGTTTCTTTTTAATGACTATCTGATGAAACATTTTGATATCCACACTAAAGGAAATGATTTTTCTTCTAAATTTCCACAAAAATCTTAACATAGATGTTGCAGAATCTATGCCAAATATAATTTTACCGGACTAACTGTCGTTCATTACCTGAAAGTGAATCATATATCGAATTCGAAGGTGATATTTTGCCGCCTCTTTTTTTGTTAATTTGACTGCATATCTTCTGGTCAGATAGGCTTCTATTTTGGCTATGCACTGTTCAGCAAAGTTTTCGTTTTATGGAATTCCTTTTCCATGCATGCCAACCGACCTAAAGCGTTAGGTTTGCTATCTGGTAACGGTGTTCTGATCTTTCCATAGATGTCCGATTTTAAAACAGTTCCCATTCTTTTGGTGGTATTTTCCATTGCCCTTTCAGCTTTAGCATCTTCAGCTAAGCTTGTCTCTTTCTCTTTAACTTACATTCCTAATGCGTCAATTCGGAACGAATTTTTCAACAATTTTTATAGAGCTTCATCTTGATTTTCGGTACAACATAAGTGAAAACTGAAATCTATAATGTTTTTATAATTGTAGGTATGATTTATCTTTCCATGAACTGCCAAGCTTAACCAGTTCTTTGATCAAATTGAAAATTTTCACTTCCATAAATCGCACTATTCTTGCTATAGTTAAGCGACTGTTATCTTGTTCTATGAGAATATAAGGTTTGGAATTGTTATACAATGATAATAAGAGGGTATATATTAAAATAAGAATATGATTTTCTAAGCTGATGCCTTTTTCCCCATTCTTTAATTTTTTTCTTGTACTGCAATGAGCTTATTTATTTATTATACAGCTATAAGCTTTGATTCCAACTTCTTGCGGCTTCTAGAACTACTATAGGACTTTTTGCTGGTGGTGGAGGTTGTCCAGGAATAACTGATGTAGGCTTGGATACTGAACTTTCTTCACATCTAGAATGTACTGACCTGTTCTCAACTATTTTATCTCTACCCTTAGCCAAAACCATAGAACCATAATAAGTGCTGTCGAATGAAGCTTTGGCTTCTATTTCACATGGATCAGCTTTATTTGATGAACTTAAAACTACCAATCTACTATAAGGGACATTTTCTTGTAAAACCAAATTCTCTATCTTTTCTTCATGTGTAATTTCCATTAATCCACGCTTTTTTTTCAACCGCCGACTCCTTCTGTCTTCACTCATTTTCCACTGTCAAGTGACACTGCCAGAATTATAAAATTTCAAACATCTCCAAAGTGCTGTTTTTTAACTCGAAGGACCAAATGTACGAGCAGCTTACTTGTACATTGTACAGTGTGAGCCGAAAAACTATACTACAAAACTAAAGAGCAGGTGTACCGTGTTGTGAACTGTAAGTCAATTTAACTTACAAAACTTATCTTATTATTTCTAACAACTGACTGACTGTCACTAACAACTTAAAAGTATGTGCATAAATACATAAACAGGCTTTTACTGAAAGAGTAATCTTTTTATAAAGTTATATGCCTGCAGAGAACCAATGCAATATTATGTATTACCCAAAATATGCCTATTTCCGCTTACGAAAAACATTAATTTGTTTCAGATATAGAAACTTGACTCTATTTACATTAAATTGAACACTTTTTACTATGTCCCTAACTATTATTAATAACAGAGCTAACTTGTAAGATCTCTTTTATTCAATAAATGTCTATTCACCGTGCTATAACTAACTAATAATGGTTTCATAATAATATTGAAAAGTAACGACTCTGTTGTGTCTGCGTATTATAAAGAACATCCGTATAAAATGCCTTACAGTTAAGTATATAAACGTCACAACAAATTGCAATAAATGCATTTAAAATGTTAATTCAGACATGAAATCAAGTTTCAACGCTACTTCATCACTTTCAATTCAATACTGCGGCTGCATAAAGATATAAAACATCTGACTGAAACTACGAAGCAAGTTTCTACTATTATCTAAATTTACTTGCATACTCATCATACTCATTCTGGTTATTTTATGGCATCTATGGCTTCAATATTTTTAATATAACGTGAATCTAAATAACAGTACAAGGACGATATAGTAGCTTAATTAAGCTTAAAAGCTTGCGCCCATTACTGGATATCTAACAGGATCTGTGTCGGATGTAATCCTGGTAGTAGGGCTATTATGGTAGATTCCAATTTCGATATTTAGCCCCGTTTAGTCGCATTTTCATTACCTTTGAGACGCAACTGTTTAAATGAAACATCTGTAAAGTGGTGGGATTGCGCATTTCATCTTCTTTCGCGTCCCTTTTCATAATCCGCTTATAAACTTTAATAAAAGATATTCACGACAGTGTTGAAAAATTCGATAAGAAAAAACCTTTTGCTGTTTTTAAAAGTACCGGAAAAAAAATATTCGCCAAGACTATGTGAGGTGCGTAGTTAATTTTTCTTTTACTTTACGATTCTTTATGTAATGTTCCTTTAAATTGATCATGTAATACACAAGGATCATGAAAATAAAATCCTGAGTCAGCAAGTTTTATTTTGGTAGCGAATATCCATTAAAAAAAATTCACCTGGCAATTACTTAATATTTTATTAAAGGATAAATTATTCTTTTATTTTTGATATAATATTTCATCCAATATAATATAATTTTCCAAAAAACATGGTCTCGACTTTCCCTCTGGCTTTAGAATATATATATATATATATATATATATATATATATATATATATATATATATATATATATATATATATATATATATATATATATATATATATGCAGGTGTCTCTAAAATGTCTTTTAGACGAAAATATCGGTTTGAGTCAACTTACCTCAATACAAAGTTGCTTAGTTTGACCGCTAGACCGCCCTAAAGTTACTATTATGAATTTATTTATTTTTTGTTATAAATTAAACATGGGATTTTGCTAAAATTTGGTATGCACATTGTTTTAAGAGATGAAAAAATACCTATGAAATGTATGATCAGTATTAAGCCATGGGCGCAGAACGTAGACTTTTTTGAAATTGGAACTATCAAGTTTCTCCGCGAATAAAAGAAAATTTTGTGTAGTATCAAATTTAGATAAAAATTTACTACGAAAAAAGCACTATGGATAAAACACGACTACTCTCATGGTTATTTTTACATTTGCATTTTAGTGAATTTTCATTAAGAAAATTCATCGATAGAGAAGTAAGGATGGTGAAAATTTTTTGGAACATGAATTAAAGCAATTTAAGTAGTTACAGTCTGATACCAGAAAAAGGACAAAGCCAGAGAGAGTAGTTAGCTGCCGTGTGTAGATTGATACATACCAGGCATACATCTTAATGCAACGTTAACCAGACGATACAAATAACAACAATCCTAACATACAACGAACGTGCTCGGATTTGTAAAATGTTCCAATATCCTAATCTGAAAATGAGAGGGAAAATAAGGAAGTTTTGTATCAGCTGCTTGAAGTAAAAACCAGATGTCATAGTGTATTTTGTCTATTTATTATGGTTTGACAGTTCTGTTTTGAGGTTAAGCAAATGATTGTATATGCTTCTTAAATTGGAACCAAAGAATATTAATGTGTTTTGTTTATTAGTGAATTTTCTTAACGGAGATCCCGACTTTTGAATTTTGAAAAAATTTCTTGAAATGAGCGCAAACTAGGCCCCTAGAACCCATCTCCAGGATCAGTTTCAATTTTTATATGTATTTATATATATTTATTATTGTTTGATAGTTCTGTTTTGAGGCTAAGTAAATAAATGTGTTATTGTATAGGTATTATGCTTCTAAAATTGGAAACTAAAGAATATTAATATTAATATTTGTTGATAAATTTTTCAACGAAGTAAATAATGAATAGGTACCTAGCTTCTTGACTTTTACGAATTTAGGAGTAGGAGCCTTTTACTTGTTTCCACCTCTTGTGTTAAAAAGCTATTAAAGCGGATCGCATAGGAAATCAGTTCACCTCGAGTGCCAGAACATATACACAAAAAAAAAGAAAGCAGGGTCTAGCTCGCCTAATAGATTTTTGCATAAAATGAGGCTCACTGCAAATAAAACAAAGTCACACCTCGAAAAGCTGCTTTAAAAAAAATTGCAACCATACATCCTTTATACCCTATCTACCCCGTAGCACCCATTCCTCCAGGTCTCGTAACTTCCTTGAGGGTTGTTCCCAAGAAATTATACTTCTCGTTTCTGCATTGAGGGTAGTTATAGGCATGCAAGAGGGAAGGAAAACGTTCATGATGAAATAGCGGACTTCAGCACCGGTCCCCTCAGTCAAAAACAAGGATGAGTGAAATTTGAGAACTGGATAGTGATAAGCAACTGCAGGGAAAGGGTGTACCGGAAAATGAACATGTAACATAGCGACCGAACAAATAGATAAATTGCGAGAAAAAATATCATTTTAACTTACCGCACCAGGCCAGCGAATAAGTTTAAATGTAAATAACTCGGCAAAGACAAGAAATCACAAGGTACAAATAGTGTCAACGTGCATTTAAGAGGCCAAATTTTATCTATCAGCAGTCGATTTATCTAAAATCGTCCGTGGACTAAACAGCAAATTCGCGTGAATTAAGTTTGATTTCTGAAAAACTCTTGTAACGTTAATAAAATTTGTAATACAAGTTTGTTTTAAAGAAACTTGCAGTATCTAGGTATACCAAATTTTAATTTTCTACCTTCTTAAAAATTGAGTCTTGAGCATTTAAATTTTTCTCAAAAGGGGCTAGATCACAACATTTAAATATTTTGTATGGTAGTAGAGAGGTATATATGGTAAAATCTTTTAAAAATTCTTCACATGAGCGTGCATGAGGACCGATAAATCCGATCTTCGATTAGTAATATGCCGTAATACTATTGTACAATTCTTATAAAAATCCACTACTATAACGCACTTGCTGCGTCCCGAAGTTTCAACAATGAGAAACAGTTTACACAAGAAGGAATCCTGGAACATAAATGGACACAAATAAAAAAGTCATAATAACTGTTCAGATGCCTTTCACATGCATACAAAGATTTATTACGTAGACGCAAAAAAACCGATTTGAGTCAAGTTACCTCTGCACAATATTGCTTAGTTTGGCCGCTAGGCGACCCTTAAGTTACAATTTTTAGTCTGTATTTTGGTATCTGAAGTTTAATTTAACATGGCTTAAGCGATTTCGTCAGAGTTTGGTATCTGAACACGGTATTAAGGAAAAAACTCCTCATTAAAATTATCATGAGTAACAATCCATAGGCGGAAAACTTAATTTTTTTAGGAATTGGACCCATAAAATTTCTACGCCAATGCAAGAAAATTGTTTCTAGCGTGAAATGTGAATAAAGTAACACATTTACTAAAAACGTGTCGAAGAAGATCCAAGTGATTCTTCCGCAAAAACTGATGCTGCAAATTTATTTGCAACATCTACCAGATACGTTGCCAGATTTGTTATGGGATTAACCTCTAGAACCCCGGAGAGATATGTGATTTATGCATGCCGACAATAGGCATGGATGCAAAATGATGAAAATGTTTTGTATCCTCCTACTATGTCGAAAATCATAACTACTGGACAATTGATAGTCCCTTTATTAATCTTATTTTTAAAGGGGTAGACATTGATCCAATCCAATCCTTAGCAGGTGGTAGTGGAATTTTCCTTTATGTAATAGTAAAGGATTTTTTCACGCCCGAGGAGGTACCACCCCATACATCAAGGGGCCGGTGAAGTCCCAACGGACGTTTCCGGTTCTGGTGTATGAGTCGGTTTCCCTTATAAGCAAAAATGATGATGGCTCCTCCTTGTATAAAATATTCCGGAGGCAAAATACCCCTCCATTCGGATCTCCGGGAGAGGGGTGTACAGGGGGCGCCAACATCAAGATCTAACATATCCTTTTCGAATATATGTGGCCTAAATTCTAACCTGAACTCCGTCCACCATTTCCTCCAGGCTAACAGGCCCCAACTCCTCTTCCTCACCGAAACCCAAATCAGTGCCAAACCAGCCACTAATCACCTTAATTTCCCGGGGTATGAGCTCCTTACTGCCTTTAGATTGCATGGAGGCGTGTGCGCATACGTCCGTAGCAATCTACCCTGCACCAGACTTCCCAATTTAGAAGCTGGAAGAAAAGACATACTATGGATAAAACTCTCTCTCAGGGCTGCAACTAAATTCATCTGTTGCATTTACCGGTCACCTTCTGACAACAACTTTGTCCAGCTCTTTGACTACCTTTCTGAAAAAACCGACTATCTGATTTCTGAATATCCTTCCTCCGAGGTCACTATTCTTGGCGACTTCAATGTACATAATAAGGAATGGCTAGGATCTTCAAAAACCGATCCACAAGGGAGAGCAGCGGAGGCCTTTGCAGTCAGCAATTCTTTGGCCAATATGGTTCAGCAACCTACTTACTTTCCTCGTATCCCAACACACAGCTCAAATCCCTTGGATCTCCTTCTTACTACAAATCCTGAATGCTATAAGATATCAGTCACCGCCCCCCTTGGTCGCTCAGACCACGGCATGGTCACTGCTTCCTGTGCAATGCAACCCGAGGTCACACAGTCATCACACCCACGTATCGTTTGGCACTACAACTCCGCAAACTGGGACGAAATGCGGGATTACTTTTCCTCATTTCCATGGGCGTCTGTCTGCTTCTCTCATCCTGACCCCTCTGATATCTCACAAAACGTCACCGAAATTATCCAAGCTGGCATGGAATTATTTATTCCACGTACACAGAAAACCTCTTCAGCCACTCAAAAGCCCTGGTTCTCTAAATCCTGTGACAAGGCCAGACTTGAAAAGGTCAAAGCTCACAAAACGCTTCTACACAATCCCAGTCAAGAAAATCGTCAAGCATTCAACGACGCAAGAAACCGCTATGTCCGCATTCTTTCTGAGGCAAAAAACTCGTTTAATAACCACATCAAAAACAAAGTCCTCTCAAGCTCCAACGGCGGCAAACCCTTCTGGACTCTTGCTAAGTCTATTGGGAATAATTTCTGCAAGAGCACGTTCCCACCTCTTGTCTCAGGTGATGAAATTGTTTCTAATGCCCTGGGCAAGGCTGAACTTTTTGCTTCGTTGTTCGCCGGAAATTCTACTCTCAACCCACCTCCAAATGTTCAACCACCAACAGTCCCCAATGTCGCGCATAAAATGACTGATATCATTTTCAAAACTAAAAAGGTACGAAAGATGCTCTCTTCTCTTAATACCAGGAAAGCCTCTGGCCTTGACGAGATCCCAGCAATTGTTCTCAAAAAATGCGCACCAGAACTTGCTCCTGTCCTGACTCGTCTGTTTCAGATATCTTACAATAAAGGCATATTCCCTAGTAACTGGAAAACTGCTCGAGTACAGCCCATCACCAAGAAAGGATCCAAAGCGCTTCCTAGCAACTACAGGCCTATTTCTCTCCTTTCAGTCATCTCTAAAGTGATGGAAAAGTATATAAACACCGAACTACTAAAATTCCTTGAAAAACACAGTCTAATCCACGACAGGCAGTATGGATTCCGTCAGCGCAGATCAACTGCCGACCTCCTTTCCTTTGTCACCCATTCTTGGAACAAGTCTATGGAACAACACGGTGAATCCCAGATTGTTGCTCTAGACATATCCAAAGCATTCGACCAGGTCTGGCACGCAGCGCTGCTTAATAAACTTCCGGCCTATGGCCTACCACCAAAACTTTGTACCTGGACAGCAAATTTCCTCTCCAACAGGAGCATATCTGTTGTTGTGGATGGCCATTCCTCTAAACTGTATCCAATTAATGCAGGAGTTCCTCAAGGTTCAGCTTTAGCCCCTACTTTGTTTCTTCTCCACATCAATGACCTCCTCTCTAGCACATCCAACCCAGTTCACAGTTACGCGGACGACAGCACCCTCCACTCAAACATACAATATTCTAAGCCTGTCTCTTTAGCCCAATTAGATGAGGATCGCAGACTCATGGAGGGTTCTGTCTCCGTAGACCTCCAAAAAATATTAGACTGGGGAAGTAAAAATCTTGTACAATTCAACCCCACCAAAACTAAGTCTTGCTTTCTTTCTCACAAGAGATACAGCAGCCCTAGACCCATCACAATGAACAACCAAGTTATTCAAAGTAATGAGTCCTTTTCTCTTGTTGGCATTTCTGTGGATCGAAATCTTAATTGGCACCAACATGTTACATCAATTGCAGAAGCGGCTGCTAAGAAATTGGGTTTCCTCTTCCGGGCTCGCAAATACTTTTCACCAACTAATCTCTATACCTTATACACTTCACAAATAAGGCCAAACCTCGAATACTGCTCCCACATCTGGGGTGCAGCTGCCGCTTCTACACTCGCTATCCTGGACTCCATTCAAAAGAGATCGTCTCATCGGTGACTCTACCCTCACCCAAAGGCTTCCATCCCTTGCCCACCGACGTGCCGTTGGTGACCTCTCTCTCTTTTATAGATATCTTCACGAGCACTGCTCAGAGGAGCTTTCCTCCATAATTCCCCCACCTGCTGCCCCCAGCAGATCTACCAGGGGAACAGAGCGAATGCACCCTTTTAATGTCCAGGTCACCAGACATAGAACATCTTGTTATGCCCGCTCTTTTGTCCCGAGGACTTCCAAGTTGTGGAATTCCTTGCCGGCACATGTTTTTCCTTCTCCTCCGAACCTCCAAACCTTCAAGTCCAGAATTAACAAGCTGCCTCTTTCCTCCTTGTCAACACCCACGGTACGATAGTATTTAGGCTGTAAGCCCTCGTGGTGTGTTGTTGACATAAAAAAAAAATGATGGAGCTCTACCTAATTTTTTATTAATAGTTCGAAACCAATTAAGTTACCTGTAGATAACAAGGAACAGCCATGGCAACGTATGCAAGATGCAACAATTAGTTTTAGAAGTAACGAACAAGTAATGAAAAGAGTGTTCTTTAATTTGCTTTAAATTATTTAAAGCGTACATATGTTCTGTAATTACTGTAGAAAATAACGAAAAAACAACACCGTAATATATCTCATAATAAATCTTGTAAAACATCGAGTCTGTTAAAACTAAATGACTAAATTACAGGAGCAAGTTTAATTTCAAAATAGAAATTTCATTATTTGTTTCGCCATGAGGTTCTTCTTGCCCTAGTTTTCCCCAACTGTGTATAAAATGTATAGTATGACTGTGAATTATACTTAAGGGTGCATTTCATCTAATAAAAATATACACAGTTTTCTAATTGGAATAGCTGAGTTTAATTTAGTCGCTTTGTAACCATAATACGTTAGAAAAACTAACAAAGGTATTAAATTTAACATGGTTAGTTACAAAAAATGTTATCTAAATTATCTTTGCACCAAATTTATAGGGTGTTAAAAAATGACACATATTAATTTTTGCCATGTACCTCCCAAGCAAAATAACATTTTTGAATTATATCTACGCCGTGATAAGTAACCAAAAGCCGATGACTGAGACATTAGAGTTTGGATAAAGTCTCTGCTTACCAAAATATTCGATGAAAGGATCAATTTGAAATACCCTTTATCAATTAAAGCAAAATATTTGCCTAGGTTATATATATATATATATATATATATATATATATATATATATATATATATATATATATATATATATATATATATATATATATATATATAACATAAACATAAACATATTTAGTCTGAAACTGACCTCGGATTTGGGTTCCGGGGGTCCTAAATAGCGCTCATTTGAAGAAATTTTTTCAAAATTTAAAAGTCGGGATCTCCTGATTAGTGAATTTTTTTAAGAAAATTCACTAAAAGCTAAATCTTTTCACTAAAAAACTTTGCATAGTATTGAAGTATCTTGAAAATAATTCCGCCCATCATACTATTAAACCAACATACCAATGAATTAAACTTTAATCCAATAAATTTTCAATTTGAGCACCACCAACTTCTATACAATTGTATAAATTCTGTTCAAATTTCTGCCTAAGATTTGCCAGCATTTCAGGAGTAATTCTCCGGCCATTATCAATAATGCACTGACGTAACTATTTCAATGAATTGCACTCGGTAGCATACAATTTTTATTTTAAATGCCCTCCTGAAAAAGTCTAAAGGGGACAGGTCTGGAGATGAGGCTGGCCATTCTACAGCACCTCTTTAAACTACACATTGACCAGGAAAGTATCTAGCCAAGAATTCACTAAAGTAACGGCATAATGCGGTGGAGCACCACCTTGTTCGAGAAATAACATTGTTCCGAGTATCTCTCATCGTTGTCAACAATGTAAGTTAGCATGGAGTGAATCAGGTCTTGCAATATTTCCAAATACCGTTCTCCTGATAAAGTGTCGGCTATGATGATTGGTCCAACGATGTGATCAAAAAATATCCGCCCAAACATTGATTTTTTGTGGAGTTGGGGTGTGGACTTCATAAAAAACACGAGGGTTTTTTCATGTGACCAGAGCCTGCAATTATGACGATTTATTACTAGTACTATTCAGAAAAAAAGAACTTGTGTCAGAAAACCAAGTGTTAAAAAAATACCTGTTGCCAACTATTCTTTGACAAATATTTTCGCAAAATTCCAAGCGCTGCTCATAATCGTCTTCATACAATTCCTTAACTAGCTGGATTTTATATGGATGCAACTTTTTTGTTCAGAATTCGTTGAATTGTCGTTCTACGTAGATTAGTAATCTCAACTAATTTTCATGTGACTTTTGGTGTTGGATCTGCACTAACTTGACCTATCACGTCCAGGCGTGTGAATTCATTCACCATAGGAAATTCACGTTCAGGATTTCGTTTCTTATTAGCCCCTGAGCCAGTTTCATAGGAGTTGTGGAGCAACTTTAGCATGTACTTGCGACGAACACGCCCAGCACGATGCAGGTTATTAAATACACGTGCTGTTTCGTTTACGTTTTCAGGATTGAAAAAAAAAATGGCGCCACAATTTCAATTCCTTCGGCATTTGAATACACCATAATGACTGATCATAGAAATTCACTTAACAAGGCCAAGCAATAACCACAACGGAATCTTTCATCAATCGAGTTCACATGTAGACACCAAAAGTTTCTATCAAGAATGCGTTATCACAATACAGATTTTGCTGAGTTTTTTTGGAGCACCTTAATCTAAATGACTTTCTATTACCCACGCAAACCTTTAAAGTATGTATATATGAACATTTTATCAGGATGAGTGAAGATGGAACCTATTTAGCACTGACAAGTATGAATATTATTCATCCCTCTGATTACGCTGACTTTGTGAGCGAAACGATCGTCAGGGGTAAAAACTGTATTGTGATGAACCGGGTTCTCCAACTTGTACCTATTTTGTAGTGATGCAAAGTGAAAAGCATTACATAAGTTGCTAAAATATGCTCATGTGCCTGCCCTAGTTTTTAAGAAAAATCATGAAATTATAAAGATCGCTGTGTAGATTTAAATAATGCTGTAAATCAGAGAAACTTACAAATTAAATAATGAAAAATACGCGGTATAGCTCAAATATTTAATAAAATGAACAAAAAATAATTTAAAATGTTTTTACTAAAATTCTTTGGTGTCTGGTTCAACTTAAGATTTACTACATATTTAGCACATAACTGTCGTTATGTTAAGATACCACTGCTGCTGCTTTATGGTTTAACAAATTATTGTTAACGCAACCTAAATGTAAATGATCATAGAACACAACATTTTACAATTCTGTCTCATTTCCATACACACACCCTTTGTAAACAAATTCCTGCATCTGTCTTCTATTGGCATTTTGAGAGGCACTGATATATTCAGTCTCACTGGCGGTGTTGGATTTCCATACTAAGCATTAAATGTTGTTAAATCTTTGATGAAGAGGTTTGGAAAAATTACGAAGATCGTTTAAAGTGTGTTGGTAACAAATTGTTGCTTAAACTAAGCCTAATTTATGACATAAAACTATTATTTTTGTTTGGTTTTAGTTTATTTGTGCCAGTGTTTGAGTGAAAATGTTGGACTCGTTCCTGCGTCAAAATTTGTTTTATTATCATTGGACGGGGGTGAGTCGCAAAAGAGTACTGCGGTTTATTTGCTTTTTCTCTCTGTTTTCACCCAAACTTTTATGTCCTCTTAGGAAGTCAAACAATTTGATAGTATAATATGTCAAATGTTTAGTGGGTTACATATAATTTTATAATAAAAATGTGTCGGTAACCTTTGCGATGTTTGTTTACTAAATCATTTTTATCTAGAACTAAGAGGACACTCTTTTATATGCCCAAGTTTAAAAAAAATTAAAGACATAAAGTTTCGATATTTTCAGGTTAGTAGGTATGTTTGTCAGCATAGTGCCCTCTAAGAGCCGAGTGGAAACAAAACACATCGCGGTTATACAACATCATTTTTGGCCTTCTATGTCAAAATCAGCTAATTTTGAAAACGTTTTATTTTATGGATTTTCACTCACACTTGTCATGACTTGAAGATGGACGAGGAGAGTTCTCCTCTTATCCCGCAATCATGAGCCGGTGGAATAGACTTCAGTTGTTAGGTGGTTTTTAATCGGTCGAGTCATCTTTGTTATTGTTTGAGTATCTGTTTGGGTCTCTTGATTTTGGAGTTTATGGATTTTGCGTATAAACCTTGACGCAAGAGCTTACACATTTTAGAATACTCAGTGAGATAAGTCACGAGTGACACTAGGAACCACATTCATGATGGACATGAAATGCATGAAAACCATGCAGACTGTAAAACAAACCAACGGTGTGTGTGTGTGTGTGTTTGTTTAATGTATTATGCTCATCATAAGGAACAATTGATGATTGTGCTTTTATAAAAGCTCATCAGTGTACCATTTTAACCTTTTTGTGGCAATTATCTTGAAAGTGTCTACTTTTCTTTTTTGACCTCGAGAATTTACTCAAACGTTCACAAACAAGAAAATAAAAAATGTTAACATAGCAACCACAATTTTATATCTACAGCAGATCTCTTAATTTTATTGTAACTTCCGCACTTCCTAAATTGGGCTAGGTTTTGCGAAAGTTCCCCTGTTGGTCCACCTTTTCCCTTTTCTCTAAGTCTGTGTCGTTCAAATATTCTTGTCACCAAGTAATTATGTCCCAAAATATCTTTAGAAAAATTTCTTACTTCTCAATTTCTTTCAAAATACAATTGATTCTTTTTTCATGTATACAGGGCGTTCGGTAAGAATATTACAATATTTCTCCAGGGCACAGGGGAGGTCAAAATAATACTGGTAGTTCATATAATTATTTTTTCAAATGTGTCTCCTAACAAAGATATCGGGCCCCAAAGGCGCACCTAAAGATTTAACTTTTAAGCAATTTTGTATATTCTAATAAAATTTGGTAATGTTATGCAGCTTGTATGGGCTAAAAAACTCTGATCAAATACTATAATCATTCTTGTACATTGCCCAAATTTTGACAGGTGTCATTTTAGAAAGCTAAAAACCCCTTTTTTAAATACCTTGGCTCTTTCTGTTTAAAAAAATACTCTTCATTTTTTTCAAAGAAATTAACAATTTACGAGATATTCAATTCTTATTCAATCTACTATCAGCAGTATTTATTACAAAATTTTCAAAACTTTTTGTTGCTGTACTTAAAAACATTACAGGAACGTTTCGTATATGTTTGCAAAAATAGACTATGCTCTAAAGCAGCTATTCCCTGGCATTTACTTAGCTTTAGTAAACAAGTTCTCTTACATGACCCTAAAAAATAAATCCAAGGGAATCAGGTCTGGACACTTCGGTGGCTATAGAAGAGGTCCGATGCGATCTATAAAACGATTACCAGAAGTATCAGGTAAATAATGACACACTACGTTGCTAAAATGTGACGGCGCACCATCGTGCGTAAACCACATGTGCGTTCTAGCATGCAAGGGTACATTTACCAATTAATTAATTAAATCATGTTGCAATAATTGTAAATGCAATGCACCATTTAACCTTTTTTCCGACACGAAGGGCGCAACTAAATGATAGCCAATGATCCCCGCGCACACATGTATCGCAAACCTTTGTTGATGCATGTCATGTTTTATTGAATGGGGATCTCTCGTCTTCATGCGAGACGAGGGATGCATCAAGTCAAGTAGCTTGATATTGTAACAAATCACTTGAGTTGACTTGAAAATCAAGCGTATCACAAATCACATAATTGCCTTGATTTGATTTCAGATATTTACTACTTGACTTGATTTGCAAAATGAGGTGATTCCCCGAACTGACTGGAGCGATCTCATAATGTTGCGTATAAGGCATACACGGCCTAGGCGAATAGCGGGTAGTGTTGTCCCAGCGTGTGATTTGTGTACATGTCACTCTGAACTTAAGAATGGCTATGCCAAAATTAAACGTAATAACAAGATGCAATTTAACCTTAGATATGCCAGGATGGGGCCTCAATAAAAAAAAAGTATTTAAACATTTTTTGTGATAATACAGAAAAAAAACATACAAACCACCTGCGGATACGGAATGGTCGGTAATAGACAGAGCTTGTAAATACCTAAACAGTTTCAATACAATTTACACAACGTTGGAAGGTGAAGCATATTACGCAATTCGGATGGTGATCATTTGTGTAATATAGATAAGAAGAATGGGCTATTAAACTCGACAATAATCCAAGCAGAGATAAGACTGATAAACAATTCATATATAGTATTCAAGCGGCAAAAGACAAAATTATCAAATATTACCAAAGAATCAACTGGATGTACTGTGTTGTCTTAATCTTAGATCCCCGATATAAGGTGGAAAGATTTTCTAAAACAAGTTGGGGAAATGACTTGCCGAAGGAAGCAGTCAAACATTTCGAAGAAATTGTCAAAACAAAGTAGTTTCAGACAGGTACATTGGTCACAACAGCACCACCTTTGCGTTTAAAGGATGAACACATTGGCAGTGAGTTTGACATCGATCTCCTAAGTTTATTCAAGAAATCTTCTGAGAACCGGGTAAATCAAATGGCTTGGCGTTATGAACTAGACAAATAGCCGTCTGAACTAGGCGCTGATAGTTCTGAAGACATTTTAGAATGGTGGAAAAGACACGGAAGCGGTTTTACAAACTTGGCCATGATGGTCAAAGATTTTTATCAACGCCAGCATCTTCAGCCTCTGTTGAAACACAGTTTTCCAGACCTGCGCTAACTGTTGCAAAGACCCGCAATAGATTAGGCGACAAATCCACAAGATGCCTCATATTGCTTAGATCTTGGATGGCGAATGATGATATAAAACAGTGATTGAAAGTTTGTTAATGTTAATTAGCCAAAGTGTGTATTTTTTTATTTATTTTTTGTCATGGTTTATAATAATTTGATTTTTGTTTCTGACTGAAAGTAGTTTATATTTCTTCTTTTACATAACAAGCTTTATAAATAACAGTGTTTTTTGGAAGGTTTATTCGTATTTTGTAATATTTATTTATTGATATTATGCACAATAAAGCTGCAAAAAAAATCAAGTAGCTTGATAGAAACACTTGATTTTTCAAGTACTTGACAAATAAATCCTTGACTTGACTTGATTTGGAAAACAACTACTTGACTTGAAGTTGACTTGATTCCAAGTCAGGTCAAGTAGCTTGAATATCAAGTCGAGTCGCAAATCTATATGCCAGACATGTAGATTATGACAATTTATTACGTCGTCTCTCGCAAAGCCAGCATTCTCCGTAAATGGAACAGCTCAATTTACTCTTGCAGGATAATCATCTTGGAGGTATTGCCAGAATATGGCAAAGATTAAGCAATTATTGTTCTTTAAGGGTTTCAGGAACAATCCATTTTGTTTTGTCTAGTTGAGCCTCGGGCTTTCTTACGCTGTTACAAGGATTATCAGCAATGTTATTCCGAAGTGATCCTCTGACTCTGGGTTTCTTGTTCTTTTTGAGGGAACTTCTAGGCCCAAAGTATTTAAAAAAAAGTGGTTTCCAGTTTTCTAAAATGACACTTGTCAAAATTTTGTTCCTACAAGTGCGGGACTTAGTCCGTTCCTGGCTTCCCTGGCAATGTCCAAAAGTATTCTAAAATGAGCTGTATAAAGATACAGCATTTCATCAATATATACAGGATTGCTAAAAGTTAGGATAGAAAATGCAAATCTTCAGGTGCGCCTTTGGGGCCCGATATATTTGTTAGGTGGGACATTAGAAAAATGATTATATGAACTATTATTATTATTTTGGCCTCCGGTAAGTTGGCAAAATATTGCCTTACGCTTGCCGGACACCTGTATAATGAGTTGTTTAGTAGAAATCGCCAAAAAATGAAGTAATAAACAATAGTCTCTTTATCGCATAGAAGTTACTAAATCAATAATTTGTATCTGGTCTATTTATATCAGGCGCCTAATCCAGCTTTTCTATAAAATGTAATAACAAACATCACGCATTTAATATTAATTTGATATGTCTGTGGCAGTCTGTATCACGCCTATGACAAAGGAAGCTGTTATTGGCATCCACTTATTATCACTATAATTATTATTCATCAGTAAATGCTGACCATAAATCATTTACTTTACTGCTCTTTGATGTAGGCTATAATTATCGCCATTTATAAAATTCCCAATAACGAGTCTCGGCAATCGCTACGTCTATTTTATTTCACTTCTAAGAACAAGAGTCTTGAAACATATTACAGGGTGTGAATAATAAAAAAGTGGAAAATCTTTGAACTAGAAGTACCAAAAATAAAAATATGTCTATTAGGTTCAAAATATATTTTACAAACGTTGCTATAAGAAATAAAGGGTGGTTTTTTTAAATTTCTTTATTTTTTTAAAGTGTTTACTAGCGGTGTGCGAAGCAGAATTTTTGTTAGTTCAATGTTCGAATTTTTAAGAAGTTCTGTTAGACTTCTGAAACGTTATATTACACGAGTTTAAACGAGTTTCAACGAAAAAATGCCGATTTTCACCAAGTCATCACTTATATATTCCCGACCCCCTTAAGCTATCTTACCCAAAAACAATGCGAAGCATTCTTTGTCGGGTTCTAACTAGATAACAAGTTTGAAGATGATATCTCAATTTGTTCAAACGTTATTGCGCTTACTAACAGACATACGTGGAGGCCGACAGCACGACAGACAAAAAATGTTTTCGTTACACAATCAAGTTTTCTATATGTCTTGAGATATTTTACGCCGTTTTAGCAGAAAAAACCCCCACACATTCAACCCTTAATTTAATTTCGGCACAGAATACCAGATCGGTTCTCTACATGTTTTGAGACTTTCTACGCCGTTTTAGCAAAAACAAAATTTCGAAAATTCTGTCACCGTATTCCACCCCCACACAGTCAACCCCCAATTTAATGTCAGCACAGAATACCAGATGTTTTATGAAATTGAATATTTTCTAATACACACACCGTAAAACCTTATCTTACTAGAGTTTTAACGAAAAAAATTTAAATTTTCAGCAAATCACCCCCCATTCATCCCCTATCCCCAGGAGCGATTTTACCCAAAAACAATCCGAACCGTTCGTTTATCGGGTGCTAACTGTGTACAAAATTTGAAGACGTTACCTCAATTCGTTCTAAAGTTATGGTGGCTTCAAACAGGCAGTTCGTTTATCGGGTGCTAACTGTGTACAAAATTTGAAGACGTTACCTCAATTCGTTCTAAAGCTATCGTGGCTACAAACAGGCAGACATACAGACTAATAGACAAAAAAAATTCGTTCCCACATCATGTTTTTTATGTATTCTATATTTTGATTTTTTTACGACGTTTAAGCGAAAAAAAAAATATTTAAAATTTTTGTCGCCTATGCAGTACTGCCACCCGTTGTGACGATGTGGAAGTAACAAAAGTCTTATACAGAAAGGAAAGATACTAATCAATATACCAAGAGAGAAGAAACTCAATTTGCAAAAGATTCAGATACGAGAATGTCAAAATTACAGGGGTCAGTGTCGATATCACGTAAATTATTATTATAGAATTATTCAACCAAACTATAGCTGTCTAGCAGAAGCAAGTATTTTTGTGTGTGTTAAAGCTATATATAATTCATTTTAATAAACTATACTGTACTAATATGCTATCGAAATTTGAGTTTCAGACATTTTCATTTTTTCATTTTCAATTTTTTTCTCAATAACTTGTATAATAAAAAGAGTACATTCATTTTAACTTATTATTGACAAAGGAAGGTATATTCTGGGTTTGTGTACTGAAAAATACCACAAATTTCATGGTTATATTGCATTTGTGTAATTGACAAATGCCAGCCCTAACCTAAACTGACAGATTTATAAACTCATAGATGCTGACATATCCTAAAATGCCTTTATTCCTTATTATTTATATTTCGTTTTTTATTACAAACTTTTTATTATTATTTTTTCAACTTCCAATTAATTATGTAACAATTAACTTCCACATCTTCAATACCTGTGGAAGTATGGCATCGGCGACACAAATTTCAATTTTTTTTTTCTCTTAACTCTCATCAAAACATATAAAAAACATGATTTGGGAAAAAAATATTTCTCTCGGTCTGTATGTCTGTTGTAGCCACGAAAACTTCAGAACGAATTGACATATCGTCTAGAAATTTGGTATACAGTTAGCACCCGACAAAGAAACGCTTTAAATTGTTTTTGGGTAAGATCACTTCATGGGGTAGGGGATAAATACGGGATGATTTGGTAAAAAGTTATATTTTTTCATTAAAACTCGAGTAATATAACGTTTCCGAAGTTTATGGGTGCAGGGTACGAGTATTTTCTCTGTGGTCAAGTCATGGACCCTAAATTCATTTCATGAGAATGTCTTTCTGAGGAGCGTAGTTTATCACAGTTATGTAGAATTTATGATTAAATTTGCAGCATTTTTTTAGTTGCATTATAAAAATTCGCTACCATAAAGATTTTGCTGCGTCCGGGCTTTTTTTTTTATTATAGTCTACAGTTGACGCACATTGTGTAGCGGCACCATTACCTTGCCATTTCTCGCATCAGCCAAGCCAAGTGATACTTAACTAGATGCATCTGACTAGCATGTGTCGTCTATTTGTATTCAACTTTGTATTTGATACGCCTACGTTTATTCTTATTACCGTCATTAAATTCAGTCACATTGCTTTATTTTCAGGGGATGCATATTGAATTAAATCTTGAATCTTGTATCATCATATAATACCGTGAAAATCTGAATTATGCATTCACGCAACATGAGGTGGTTATACATGAGTTTAGAATATTAACCAGTTGGCACAGATAAAGGTCTAGTGATCAAATATGCTTGCTGAAGAGTAAATAAATCCCCCTTAAACTATTAGTAGTCATGCAGAATCAAAAATAATGTAAAGTAGTTTGTAAGTTTATATGGTTGGAAAGTGTATGTATATATATATATATATATATATATATATATATATATATATATATATATATATATATATATATATATATATATATATATATATATATATATATATATATATAGTAATGTTTAGAATGGCTTCTAAGAACCTCGGTGGTTCAGTGGTAAGAACGTGTGCCTCTGAACTGAAGGGTACTGGGTTCGATCCCAGGGTACTCCTTTCACTTATTCAGTACAAACTGTAAAATTAACATCAACCGAGGTTCTGGCATTGTATTTGAGCAAGTTGAATGTCTGCACGTTCCGCCCTTCGGAGGGGGCGTAAAGCCGTCGGTCCCGTGTCCATGTGATGTTGGGCACGTTAAAGATCCCTACCCTCCTTACAGAAAGGCAGGGGTTCGGCAAAATTTCCAGGATAGTAAGGTGAAACTGCTCACTGGCGTTGGTGATTGGCCATAGTCGCGGAAATAGGCCGACGTTAAAGAAACAAAACACACACACAGAATGGCTTCTTTTATTACTATTTATTATTGCTATAATAAATAGAAGCCATTCTAAACATTACTATATATATATATATATATATATATATATATATATATATATATATATATATATATATATATATATAAGGTTAGTCAAATTTGATCGTCAACATGGGGATCTCGGAAACGGTAAGAGATACGAAGACGGTAAGATTAGGACAAAGTTGTGTATTTTAGCACTAAATAATTCTGCCGAAAAAAATCCGAGCTGATGCTCTTAGTTTTTCAATTATTGCAAAAAAAGGAAATTTTCAGGTTTTTTATCTTTTGCCATATCTTTCTTATTTATCATCAGACCGAGATGCTGTTTTGACCTTCTCAAGGCACTTTTCTATTCAGAACATCTTTATGGTATCAAAATTCACAATCAACGTTTCGGTTTTTGTAGAACATCATCAACTTCATTTTTTCATATGGGCGCCATATTGGATTTTCACACACGCGAATAGATCTATTCTCGATTCATTCGTGTACCATATGTTGAGATTCATCTTGGAAATCACTTGAATTTCGCATAAAACAAAAATGTAACAAAATCACATAAGCCATGAATGCTTTAGGTGAACTAAACGTGTTTAGTTTAAAGTAAGCACATGTCTATGGTTTTTCTAATCAATAAAAAAGAGATATGGCGAAAGTTATCAATCATATCACAAAAATTCTACAATACCTTCCCGAGCATGCCTACATATGCATCCTGAAAGACAGCAGTCATACTAGACATACTTTAAACAACTTGACTGGTATTTACCAACATATAACTATATGTATTAGCATTATTAACTAAAATATAATGTTTAGGGTTTCTGACAAAATGGAAAAACATCGATGCTATATCAAAAAAAGTCGATACATTCCTATGAAAAATAATTCACTACAATAAGTGTTCATGCAAATGCCCTCCAGATTTGATACACAAATTTATTTGAAACCTCTCAGGTCATTTTATGGCTCCCTGATTCACAATCCATTGATTAAGGAACTTACTGTGAAGAAAACTTGTCACATTTCTACTATTATGTGGGGGTGCCCCATCTTGTTGAAACCACAAATTTAATCTAATGTCAAGAGGAAAATTGTGTAAATAGTTGTGTAGTTCTGTTCCCAATATATTTAGGTAAGAAACCTCTGTCAAGTTATCTTCGAAAATGACAGGCCCGGTAATGTGGTCTTCACAAATTCCGGCCGACACGTTAATCGTAAAACGGACCTGGGACCTCACTTCCACATTCTGATGGGGATTATCTCTCGCCCAATAGTGCTCGTTATTGCGATTAAATAGGCCGCAGTTTGTGAATTTGGTCTCATCGGACCATATTATGTTATTCAAAAATCGGGTTCGGTAGATATTCGTTGTCTCAGCCAAGTACACTAATTGAGTCATGCTTCGCAATCACCCGGCAGTAAGCGGTGAGATATGTGAATTTTGTAGGATTTGTATCCTTGCGCCTTGACAATTCTGTGTACTCTGGTCTAAGGAATACCAAGGGATTGAGAAATTTCGTTCGTAGATCTCCGTGGATTAGATCTAATCTGTAAATTAAATAACCAAACACATGAATACCTACATTAGATCCCGTATTTGCATCTGGATTTACCTGCATTTCTACCCGCTCAATTTCTTCTTTAGGTGCTCTAACTTCATATTTCTTGCGTGGCTTCAGAGAAAAACCATATGCGAGTAGATGCTCGTCTAGTTATTTAAAATGTGTATAATGTGGCTGCTGTCTCTCGGGATACATGTGTATCTACTCTACGGAAGTTATTGTAGTTATTTACATAATAAACTCTCACCATATCTCTCTTTTCTTCATTAGAAAACGCCATTTTCGTATATTAATGTACAAAACAACGAGCGACGTTTACATAAAACGGAATTTGACGTGTTTTAAATAAACTTTTCTTCTGTCAAATAGTTACCAATTATTGACAAACATTCATGGCTTAAGAGATTTTGTTTTACTTGTTGCTTTATGCGAAATTCAAGTGATTTCCAAGATGAACCTCAGCATATGATACATGAATGAAACGAGAATCGAAAGATCTATTCACGTGTGTAAAAATCCAGTATGGCGTCTTTATGAGAAACTGAAGTTGATGATGTTCCACAAAAACCGAAACGTTGGTTGAGAATTTTGATACCACAGAGATGTTCTGGACAAAAAAGTGCCTTCAGAGGGTCAAAACCGCATCTCGATTTGATGATAAATAAGAAAGATATGGCAAAAAAAATCCTGAAAATTTACTTTTTTGCAATAATTCAAAAACTAAGAGCATCAGCTAAGATTTTTTTCGGCAGAATTATTCAATGCTGAAATACGCAACTTTTCCCTAATCCAACCGTCTTCGTATCTCTTATCATATCCGAGATCCCCATGTTCAGGCTCTATTTTGACTAACCTTATATATATATATATATATATATATATATATATATATATATATATATATATATATATATATATATATATATATATATATATATATATTTATTTATTTACAAGGAAAATACATTTTAACAGAATTACTACATTCCTCTACAATTTGGTAAAAACCTATAATAATATTCATTATCTAAAACAACATTAGAAGTAGACGAACTTGTCTATGTTGAACCACTTAAGCTACATATTACACAGTGCTTTTGGAAACACAACAAAATAACACATACACACAGAAAATATTTAACCGCTTTAGCACACACACGCACGCTCACTTGCACGCTTAGACTCACATACGCACATGCATGCACACCTCCATGCACAGCACTTACTCAAATAAGCATACTCATTTTTAATACACATTTTACTTAAGCACATTTGAAGAACAGAAATCACCACATTAAAAAAACTAACGATCGTTTTACTAACCAAGTTAGCGTCATCAGAGGATGAGTAATTCTAAGAGAGTGAGAGAGAGAGAGAGAGAATGAGAATTATGCATGATCTGAATTCTCTAAGTGTGCCTATTAGTGCTCATCACAGATTCCAATCTTCACTTAGATACCTTTTTCTTCTAATCTCAATAATTTGTTCAAATGTTACAATGTTTTAGATATTCTAAAAGTTTTTTTTCTAAATTTATAACTAACGTTAAATATTTTTTTTATATGGCACAAGATTAAAAAGCTTTGTGCCAAGGTATGCCACATAACGCTGTGATATGTTTTTCCCGTACGACGAGCAATCAGAAAATTTTTACACTTGTCTGGTAATCGTGAGACTTCTGGAGTCTT
Organism: Tillus elongatus; assembly: GCA_964006375.1. Classification (NCBI taxonomy): domain Eukaryota; kingdom Metazoa; phylum Arthropoda; class Insecta; order Coleoptera; family Cleridae; genus Tillus; species Tillus elongatus. The sequence goes on from OZ023265.1 coordinate 115,658,664, forward strand.
ATTCGTATGACTGTCATTATGTACATACAACCAGTGGCATTAAATATTTTAATTGACTGATTATACAGTAATGTGGCAGAATATGGCATTTCCTTATTTAACATTGTCTTAATTATGTAGTTCTGGGTGATGCGTAGAGGATTCAAGTAGGTTTCATATGCCAATTCCCAGTACGATAACGATATTCTATACATCAAGATGGAAATCATCACTAGTAAAATATTTTAATTTAACATGCCACGGAATATACAGAAAATATGTATGAATTTTTTAACCCTTTTGGTAAGGGTTTCAAGATAGTGATTCCATTTTAAAATGTTGACCTATTATGATCCCAAGATATTTTACGCTAGTTTCGCACATTATTACTTTATGTTTCACCCGGAGACCAGGAACACTACGCGGAAGACCCACCCTTGTTGGCAAAAAAAAGTAATAACCTTTGTTTTCTTAACACTCAGAACTGTATTATTAGACGCAAAGGCACAGCAAGGTCTCAAAGTAGATAAAAACTAAACTTAATAGTCTCGCACCTGCATTGTATTTCATCACTATATCTTTGGCATACGCTACCAAAAAATAGTATAGGAGCTAATATAGATCCCGAGGGACCCCATTATTTACTACGTGTGGATTACTTACAATATTACCTATTTTTAATACCGCTGCTTGTCATACAAGTAGCTCCTAAATAATTTCTGACTTACACCCCTTACACCCATACAATCTAGCTTTTGAAGCAATATGTCATGGTTTACCGTATCAGAAGCTTTATGAGTGTATTAAAATGACCCAACTGTTTTAAATTTTTTATCAAAATTACTCAAAACTTTAGAACAAAGTTTGTGCAAGGCTTTTTCAGTAGAATAGTTTTCCCTGAATCCAAACTGATTAATATATATTAAATCATTTTTATTCGAATTTTCGATGCGTGGGATCGAATCGGATTCCTGTCTTAAATATAGGTAAAACTACGGATATCTTAAGCTGTTCAGGTACCATACGTGTTTCATAAATTCTATTAATTATGTGAACAATTGGCTTAACTAAAAAAGATAACCAACCGAATCCTCTCCGTTAGTGGTGGTGCAGATCTTGTTTTTAAATAACTTAATTATCAGAAACAGGATGCAAGTATATATATATATATATATATATATATATATATATATATATATATATATATATATATATATATATATATATATATATATTAATATAAATGTGTGTGTGTGTTATTATCTTCATTAAAACTATGCAATAATACACTTGTCAAATATACAAATATACATTAAAAAATTAGCAACAATAAACTACCACCTAATAATACAAAAATTATGTGTGTGTGTTTTGTTTCTTTAACGTCGGCTGATTTCCGCGACTATGGCCAATCACCGACGCCAGGGAGCAGTTTCACCTCACTATCCTGGAAATTTTGCCAAACCCCTGCCTTTCTGTAAGGAGGGTAGGGATCTTTAACGTGCTCAACATCGCATGGACACGGGACCGGCAGCTTTACGCCCCCTCCGAAGGGCGGAACGTGCAGACATTCAACTTGCTCAAATACAATGCCAGAATCTCGGTTGATGTTAATGTTACAGTTTGTACTGAAAAAGTAAAAGGAGTACCCTGGGATCGAACCCAGTACCTTTCGGTTCAGAGGCACACGTTCCTACCCCTGACCCACCGAGGTTTACAGAAATTATGAGAAGTGTATCATAAGCATACAATATATCACATACACACATATACAGATATAAAAATTATACATGTAGCGTTTTATGGATGTGTGTGTGTGTGTAATACAGTACCTACATTATAGTAGAGACAAACAATTTAAACGTCACTAAAGCTCCAGATAAAGAGCTTAGAGCTACACGTATATAGCAACAATATTTTAATAGATGCATCATATACTTCTTACTGGAGGGCACTACCAAACAAGGACAAAGAGCACAAACGATGGTCAACATACCTGTTTTGGGTGCTAACACCAGCATTGCATATCCAAACTTAAGGCACCAACGACACCCGTCTCGACATAGGCAAGAACTCCAACCATAAAAAATGACAATTTAAACAATGTCCAAATGGCGTATCATATACAGCAAAAACAGTACCATCAAAAATCAATACGTTCCATGCCAGCAAATCAATCAGAAATTGTAGGTGTTCCTTAGACCAATCATTTGATTAATATGGAGTCAGCTATCATCAAGAATACATTTGTTTACTTGTTTTTTGAAGGTTGAATATACTCTGACCCACACACAAGTGACATCTTTGTTATACAATTTTGATAAATCTTGGGATTTCTAAGGAATTTTCTCTCTTTTTTTTAGTGTCGCACCGATGTTGGTAGCGATCACAGAAACGAATAACCCTCTTTTGGAGTGCACATTGATCATTTAGCATTATAGTACAGACAAAATTTTCCAATTGTGTTATACGAACCAACTGAAACTTTGAAAATTAATTTGAAAAAAGTAATCGTGTGAAAGCAGGTTCTTTTTATCTTATTTTATACGTGAAGCGCAGTACCGAAAAAATGTTCAAAGTTAGATTTGGCACGCAAGTTGCACCACCATCCTGTGTATTTCTCTTTCTCTTTCGTAATTCAACAAGGTCGATGACACTTCTCAATTATTCACTTGACTGAATTCACTTCAGGTGACAATCTAATCACTTACTTGTTTAATAGTGTGATAATAATCATGCATCTTATATTTACCCCTCTCCTGGTGAGCCTCCAATATATAAGCTCTTTTTTCTACGAAAATTCGTTAAAAATATAGAGAACTTTTAGTATTAAAATTTTGCCAAGCCCCTATATTTTTTTAAGCAGAACAGTGATCTTATACGTGTCCAGCATCGCATAATACACAAGATCGGCGGCTTAATGCCCCCTTCAAATAGTGGAACATGCTAGATTAGACAGTTGTGTAAACCTTGACGACCAACTTGTAACATTTCCAATGGAAAAAATAATTTTCCAAGCTTTATTTTTCGTGGTGGTTTAAAGAATGTCTTTTGATATCACCAACCTTCACTTGATGAACATTAGTTCTAATTGCCTGACACTGGGTGATTTTCTTTGCAAATTATGAAACCTATGAAACCATTCACTGATCCAAAAAGAGTTAATTTAACTACCCAATGCGTTTCCAGAGCTGTTGTTGATGATAGTTATTCCAATGATTTTAACATTGTGACTTAAGAACCTCGGTGGTTCGGGGGTAAGAACGTGTGCCTCTGAACCGAAGGGTACTGGGTTCGATCCCAGGGTACTCCTTTCACTTTTTCAGTACAAACTGTAACATTAACATCAGCCGAGGTTCTGGCATTGTATTTGAGCAAGTTGAATGTCTGCACGTTCCGCCCTTCTGAGGGGGCGTAAAGCCGTCGGTCCCGTGTCCATGCGATGTTGGGCACGTTAAAGATCCCTACCCTCCTTACAGAAAGGCAGGGGTTCGGCAAAAATTCCAGGATAGTGAGGTGAAACTGCTCCCTGGCGTCGGTGATTGGCCATGGTCGCGGAAATAGGCCGACGTTAAAGAAACAAATCAAAAAAACCATTGTGACTTTAATATTTAAAATATAAATTAAATTTTCAGGACAGCATTTTTTTTATTTAGATATCTTATTTTTCACTAAAGTACTGCTTTGTGAACATTTTACAGCAAAAGTCAGAAAATGAATAAAAAACATCATTCATGCGACGTTCTGCATGCATTTTGAGCGCCCACATTCACTATTAAAAAGCAATTTCACCCCGTTCACAACATCCCATCTGTGCTAATCACAGATTCATAGCCCTTCCGCGGCTCAAAACATGAGATGCTGTGTGTTTTCACGTCGGCATGGCAACGCGAACAAAATAAACAAAAGATCATACCCAGCCGTCCCGAGTCGCTTTTGTAGCAGCATAACAAATAGTTTAAAGTACGCTATTACAATCCAAAAGCTCTAACACCGGTGCGAACATTGCCGAATCGTTACGAAACTTTCTGGCTGTTCCTGCTGACATTTAGAGGGTGATTCCGAGAGTAGAAGGGGGATGATTCCGGGTGCTGCAAAGCGGGCGTGTCTGTTCGTCTTGCTGCATCTTAACTTAATGTTTTTACTTTAACAAAATGTGATATCAGTGACTTTCAAAGTTATTTAAGACGGCAACTAGAATATGGTATGTTGCCAGACAAATGAGAACTGGAAAATTTCAAACTATTCCTCCTGTTCCTGCTACAGTATCAAGAAACTAGGCTTCCGTATAGGTTTTAGTGATTTTTTTAAGGTTATAAAGACTGATGTTACGGGTGCAAGAAAAGTACGTTATTTTATATTCGTGTTTTTAGATGAATGCTTTTATTAGAAAATTAAATTGTTTTGATGTGGTAGAAGATGTCTGTGAAAAAATCAAATTTACATATACCGGTGGCTTGTTGCTGTAAATGTAGGAGAAGGTCAGAGGCGATTCCGACTCAAGTTACCGCAAAGTTACTTTACCGTATTGCGTTTACTATATGGCATGTTGCGTTTCACATCGAAAATGAGCAGGTAATTTAAAGTATGATTATTATCTTCTGCATGATAAGCTTAACCTTAATTTGATTATATTTCATGAAACAGCCCAATAATTTGCAAAAATTCACTCCGTTTTATATAGTCATGTTAGTAGGTGTTTGCAAAATAGTTTTGTGAAGTATGGCATTTTTATTTTACATTTATTAGATGGCAAAATTCAAAGCAGTTATTGCACCAAGATATTTATTTTCAAATAACCAAATGGAGAAGATCTCAATTACTTTTAGTAAATTTATAATGATGTATGTATCTGGTATAATGATCATCACAGTGTAAGGGCGATGTCTCCCTGTGGTCGCATGCCGCAAACATGACTCTGTCTCTAGCAGCTCCTTTTGTCTAATGATTGTAGCTTCTGTCTTTATAAATTGGTTTAAATTTTTCAGAAGTTGTCTTCTTGCTCTACCTCTTTCCTTTTTTCCAAGTATGTGTCGTTTAAATAATGTCGTCAGACCGTTATTTTCTTGACAAATGTCCGACAGATTTTGACATCCTTCTCTCGATTTACTTGTCCAAGCATATTTTTTCTCTTACAATTTGTCAACAATTACCACGTTAGAATGACAGATGAAACTAAATTAAAAATTTGCGACGTTATTGTGTTTTAAGTGGGGGTACAATAGAATGTTTAAAATAGACTATATTTTTAGCTTGAAATGGCCCCAATTGTAGCTTTAGAGTAAAATAATAGTATAGAGTAGAGAAATCCATATTTAAGGAAAAGAATAGAGAAAATTTTAAAGAACCGGCCTTCATCAAAAATATGACGTTTCTACCAAACCATGATTTAACAATATTTTGTCACATAATTTGTTTAAATATATATATATATATATATATATATATATATATATATATATATATATATATATATATATATATATATATATATATATATATATATATATATATATATATATATATATATATATATATATCCCCAAAAATAAGAGATAACTCATTAAAAATTTAATTTTTGCACATGGAATGACCACATGTATTTCAGTCATAAGTAAGTGTCATATTATAAAAAGGTGAGAAGATACGAAATAATGAAAGAAGTCGGCTCACGTCGTCATCTAAGATCTAAACAGTCGAATGTGTTTCAATGACCGACGAGCTAGTGACAACTTAATTAATTCTGTAATTAGCTGTTTACTTATATTTACTTTTGATATAATATAAAACTTCCTGAGACAGCAAGTTGGCGTCTCTATAACTAACACGTAAACAAAAAATTTATTGGCTAGCATATGTGATTCAGTGGCAGAATGCTCGTGTGATACGCGAGCGGCCTGGTTCGGTTTCCGCCCGATGCATGTACCATTTTGTTTAGTTTCACTAACTTTTATATTTGGTAGAAACAATGGTGTACAGATTTCATACGTTTGGCTACCTTTGTCACAGTTGAGCCCAGAATTAAAGTTTACAATAGACATTTTTTAATTGTTGAGATTATAGTGAAGTTCCATAAAATTCACTAATAGACAGAACTTTTTTTATTGTTGAAAAAAATAGGTTCGATTAGGTGGACTAAGCGAAATGGGCCACTAATAACGAAAAAATACCCGCCACGTTTATAATTTGGCAGATACATTCCTTTTCTCAATATGAATGAAGTTTTCTTCCGGGAAGCCTTTGTAACTGTAATGAAATTTGTAATTATTTCTAATCTTTAAAAAGATTTACACTACCTAGATATATCAAGTCTTAGTTTTCTAGCTTCATAGAAAATTTAGTTTTGGAGATTAAAACTTGTATTTTCAAACGAAACCAAATCCCAAGATGAAAGGAGTTTTTGATGATAAAGAGATATCGATCGAAAAGTCTCATAAAATGACCGCGTATCAGGACCGGTAAAACCGATTTCAAAGCCTGCTAAATTTAAAGTATGAATTTTAATAATATGCTGTGCTAGTAGTATAGAATTCTTATGAAAATTCTCTACTATAATGAACTTGCTGCGTCCCGAATGCTTATGTTAGCACATTTGTTTGTTTTATCTTATATACCTATAACATCTGTGATTGATATGATTGTCCATCCTTTCTTCACTATCACCCAATCTCTAAAACTAGCGTGTGGTTTCTTTTTGTTTTCAGGTTTTCATCTTCTAATTACTATTAATTAGTTGCTCTGACCGGAATTAATTATCGTTCCCTCTTAGCAATTATCTGTGTCCGAGGAACTTCTTCTGCATTGGTGGTCTGCAAAATCAATGATATTATCTTTCTTGTTTAGTCTGTAATTTGGTTGCAGTTTACATCAAGAACGTTACTTAAATTAACTGGTCGGTATTTCTGATTTCAAAAAAGATGGAAGTTGTTATTAATATTACAGCTTCCGATTTTTAGTGAAAAGAAAAACACTCTCAAATAAAGAAAGTCTACAATTGTAGAATAAACCTAGAAGCTTCCTTATCTTGCTTTGAGTACAAGCTCATTTACTCTGTTTCTAGACAACTAAATATACAATTTTTGTATTTATCAAAACCTGAAATTTGATTTATATCATTTAAGTTGCCAGAAAATCTTACAAATAACCAAAATTCGTTTCCATTAATTGTTGTTGCCCCTACTTGGTGAAACCGTTTTATTCTAAATACAGACGTAGAGACTATATATCTGGCTTCACAGAGGTTTGCTTCCTTCTTTCCTATTTTATCGAATTTCATGTGGAAAAAAATCGTAATAGACAGTGCACAACTTCAAAAATATTCGAAAAATGTCTTTAAGTCAAAGCTTCTTGTATTTAGAATCCATACTTAAGTTCCGTGAAAATCTTATTATTCCTGTAAATGTTTGACTCAAATGACTAAATTATTTAGATGAAATTTAGTACACATGTTGCATTTAATAGATGCTTTATTATGTAAGTACCTAAACTAAAGTTGTTAGGTGAATGGAAAATGAGAGTTTTGAAGAGTTTTTCAAAGTCACTACCATAATACACTCGCTGCGTTCGTACTCTTTTTCTATGGTTTTATATTTTAGGATGAAGCATATTTTGCATCATGTGTTCATGTTTTTAAAAAAAATTCTTGTTTTTGCACATTAGCTAACAACTAGCAGCCCAGGTGGCCTAGTGGTAAGAACGTGTGTCTCTGATGCTAACTGTCTTGTGTCCGAGTACCAGTAGATGTTATGCCCATTCTTTTGTCCCGAGGACTTCCAAGTTGTGAAATTCCTTGCCGGCACATGTTTTTCCTTCTCCTCCGCACCTCCAAACCTTCTTGACCATAATTAACAAGTTGCCTCTTTCCTCCTTGTCGATACCCACGGTACGATAGTATTTAGGCTGTAAGCCCTCGTAGTGTGTTGTTGAAACATGAAATATGAAAAAAAAAGTCATTTTACTAGTTCAGTACTTTTGGGTTACCTAGCAATACTTTTGAAAACTAGCTAGGTAACCCAAAAGACAAGGATATTACGGCCAAAATGTCAGGAATTTATGAGATAAGTTGTAAAGATTGTGATGTTAAATACGTCGGACAAACAAAAAGATCTATTGGAATTATATTTAAGGAACATTTAGCACAATTAAGATACGATACTATAGATAGATCTTCCGTCGCCCAACATATTTGGGATAATGTAAAATTTATAAAAAAAATGTTAGACAATCAGGACAGCTAAACACCTTTGAGAGTATATATATATATATATATATATATATATATATATATATATATATATATATATATATATATATATATATATATATATATATTAATAATAAATAAATTATGAACCTCGCTCCGCCGCCCATGAACAGTCAGATAGTTTTAATTTTGGTGTCCTTGAACCTCACCAAATCGCTAGTGACCGCCTACCTGCAGAAGAATAAATAGTTTCGGATGTCTGATGTCGCTAACTTGGTTAGTGAAACGATCGCCAGCTTTGCTAAAATGTGTTGTGGTGATTTGGGTTCTCCAAGTGTGCTTATGAGAGTCACAGGCTAATTCAGAAATATGCGATAGTTATCGCGTCTGTTCAGTACTTTTGGGTTACCTAGCAATACTTTTGAAAACTAGCTAGGTAACCCAAAAGACAAGGATATTACGGCCAAAATGTCAGGAATTTATGAGATAAGTTGTAAAGATTGTGATGTTAAATACGTCGGACAAACAAAAAGATCTATTGGAATTATATTTAAGGAACATTTAGCACAATTAAGATACGATACTATAGATAGATCTTCCGTCGCCCAACATATTTGGGATAATCTAAAATTTATAAAAAAAATGTTAGACAATCAGGACAGCTAAACACCTTTGAGAGTATATATATATATATATATATATATATATATATATATATATATATATATATATATATATATACTAATAATAAATAAATTATGAACCTCGCTCCGCCGCCCATGAACAGTCAGATATTTTTAATTTTGGTGTCCTTGAACCTCACCAAATCGCTAGTGACCGCCTACCTGCAGAAGAATAAATAGTTTCGGATGTCTGATGTCGCTAACTTGGTTAGTGAAACGATCGCCAGCTTTGCTAAAATGTGTTGTGGTGATTTGGGTTCTCCAAGTGTGCTTATGAGAGTCACAGGCTAATTCAGAAATATGCGATAGTTATCGCGTCTGCTAATATAAAATATGTTTTATAGTCCGTATTTGTCAATCTATAATATATCTATAAAATAATGTTTTGTCAAATATAACCTTCTAGAAGTAAATATTTTTGTAAAGAGTTTTAAAATCTGCTGGTAAAATGCCGTTTGTGTTCATATGTGATAGACAAATTTAGTTTAGTTTTTTAATTACATTGCTTGTTTGATCTAAGATAAAAGCTCACCGATTTATTTGTACTCATTTTCCCAAAACTTGCAAAATAGATCTAGCCATGATTATTTTCGTAACATTAATGAGTTCCGCTAAACAAAGTGTGTAAAAATAATGCTGAAAAATCAAGATATTTCCAGCATGAGTTTTATATTCAACAGTTAAAGGAAGCTACTAAATTCCAGTGGTCTAGCCATAAACCTAATTATAAGATAAATATGACTAAAAATACTTTCTGAATAAAAGAAGCTTTCAAAGAATTTCTGTACCTATAATAATATGTAAAAACGTGTTTAGGAGGCACTACAGTGTTATTGTAAATCATCAAAGCATGGGAAAGACAAATTTAAAATTAACTACATCTGGTGAAGTAACTAAAAATATTAATTTATGATTTAGTATGCAGCTAAAATAGTTATTTTCTTTATATTGCCTAGCAGCCCACGAGCAAGAACTAATCAGAAAATTAGGCGAAGCAATGATATTATGCGTTTATCTCTAGCCAAGTACCTACTTGCTGTGAAATTTGTTTCAACTTTTTCGGTTTTAGGTGACCCAAATAAATATTACAAACAGAAACGCTTAATAAGTACAAACCCGTTTTTCTTTTGATACGCCTCTTCCCTTTTTTCTTAAAAAAGTGTTATCAGATAGTCATTTTATTTTAGGATATGTTTAACCTTTAACCACAGACAAGAACTTATGTTACACAAGCACAGACGGGAGTCATACTGACTCCATAACACACATACGAGAATTTTACTTCTCAAACTGTTTTTGTCGATTTTAAACATATTAAATAAAAAAGAAATTCAATTTACTTATAGCAAAAAATTTAATATTAGTCTAAGTATACAAAAAAACCCAAAGAAAATAACTTTATATTCTAGTACGAAAATGACAATAACTATTTAGTGCAATTGAAACAAACAGCGGATGGGCATTGTAAGCACACCGGATGTTTACATCTAAAACACAATGTAGAAGTTTTTCTTTTTCGTTTCTTACGACAAATAGAGCAGTACTTGCGAACTTCTAGTTTTTGGTCTTGCTCCTTTTCCTGACCTAATGTTTTTCCAGTCAAACTTTTAATTTCCAATATCAGGCGGCGATTTGTTTGTCTTATTTCCAATTCTTCAGTGACTAGCTACCTTCCAAGGTTTTCCATAAACTCCATTGTAGTCTCCTTTAGACTATCTCTAAAAACAATAAATGCATTCGCTGCGCATATATCCAAGATCCGAAAAAAAATTGCCATCGGCCAGCTTCGAGTTCTTTAGGCAGAATTGTTATATAAACTAAGAATTTCAGGTTTATTGACTTCCGGATCTTGAGCTGGAAGGAAATGCATTCATGACACTAACAACACCGCTTTGTTTTTTTTGTATTTTTTTGTACGTAAGACACTAAAGTTATATTTTCAAAAAAAAACATATACTGAAGATCCAATTACTCCTTTGCGATTGGTCAAAAACATAGGCGGAATTTCTGATTTGTTTTTTCTTATGGTACCAACATACGTAAGCTTCTTAGCCTTCAAAGTTGTAACCAGCTGAACAGACGTAAACCAATTACCTGCTGTTACGTTTCGATTGCTTCCTTTTATTGGTTTGCATAGACGCAATACTGCCTGTATTGGTTCACATAGTTTGTTTTCCTCTTCAGAAAGTGTGGTACCATCAGAATCCTTTCCGGGATATATATATATATATATATATATATATATATATATATATATATATATATATATATATATATATATATACAGTGCACGGCGTATCGAGCGTCCATTAGAAGTATCTACAAAACTATACCGATTTTTAATCTGAAAATTTGGTCACTTGGGTTTTCTGGATAGCTGAATTTAACAAAAATATACACGTCATCATACCACTTCCGGTTATACCGGAAGTGGTTACTAACTTTGTTTTTTCAAATGAAACATGACATTTTTGAGTAGAGTTTTGGATTTATCGTAAAATTTTAGGTTGACTTTTGATAACATACCATATGTAAAAAATCAGCCGTTTTGGAGTTATATCGATTTTTTTAAAACTTAAAAAAAAATTATGTATGTATATTGAGTGGTATATCTGCGGCAAATATGATGTCAGCGATTTGCAATTTCGTCTGTGGTTTTTCAAGATACAAGAGTATCGTGAAAATAGGCAAATGCGTTGATAGCATATACAGGGTGGAAGAAATTCACATACCAACTTGGACAATTTCGGACCCCTATAACTGGCTTACTTCAAATGGAACACCCTGTATATTTTTATCTTATTGCTTAGAGATTTGCATTATCTTTCGATTTATATCAGCATGTCCTATACCTAAATGCAACAGTTATCCAGATACTGGAACATTTGTATAATGATAATGTTATAAGGCTAAGGGTGCACAATATTTCAGTAGAGTGCCTTGACGGAAATGTTATTCTTCATGAACTTCAATAATTATTAATTGTTGGACACCCCATAGAACAAAATTATAAATGAGAATACCATAATAATAATCTGTTTAGGCAACTAGATAAACAATTTATTAAGTACTACACAACTAAACCAATGAAAGTGAGAAAAAATGTGGCAACTGGAATGATAAGGAACAATCTAATAAGTAACATGTATATAAACAATGGGTGTTCAAGAAAGATGTTCAAAAGTAGCTCCATTTTTTAGCAAACAGCAATTAATTCGCCTTAAAATTTCATTGCTCGTAGCACGTTTTATACTTTCTCTGCTTATTTCATTGAAGGCGGCACGTACTCTTTCTTGCATATTCTCCTTTGTGGTTATAGGGTCTTTATAAACTTTATTTTTAATAAAGCCCCATATGAAAAAATCTAATGGAGTTAAGTCAGGGGAGCGTGGTGGAAATTTGTAGGGCCCATTGTTCGCAATCCACTTCCCACTGAACATTTCTTCTAATGTCGCACTGACTTGATGAGTAGTATGTGGTGGAGCACCGTCCATTTGATAAAAAGCGTTTGATCTTTCCCTAATTTCTAAAGTTTCTAAAGCATCTCTCACTACGTTTTTTAACAACCACACATATCGATCCCCTGTTAAGTTTTCGTTATAAAAATACACACACAAAATACGAGAGTCTTTGACGGCACAGAACACATTAAAGCTCCACCGGTTTTGGTAATTTCTTTCTCTGCAGATATGCGGATTTTCTGCAGCCCAGTAATGACTGTTATGGCGGTTAAACACGCCGTTTTTTGTAAACTTTGTTTCATCAGTCCATATTATACTTTTGACAAAGTTATCGTCTTCTTGAATTCTTGTCAGCAACCACTCACAGTAATTCACACGACACAATAAATCTTCAGTTTTCAAATTCTGAACCAAATGGAGCTTAAAAGGTCGCCAATTATACTTTCTTAAGATTCTGTGGATAGACCTGGTTGATATTCTAAGATCCCTTTCAGCCTCTTGTAGGGAATTTTCAGGATACGAATGGAAGTATCCTAGTACCATGGCTTCATCGTCTTCGGTATGACGGTTTTGCCTGCTAACAATTGGTTGAAAGGAACCAAACTTTATACAATTATTAAGCAGACGTTTGATGGTATGTTTATTCGGTCTGGGGCGATCTTGATACCTTTCAGCGAAAACTCGGCAGGTTCTACTCATAATGCGATTGCATTCGCCGTATGTAACTAATAAATTTAGAAAATCTTCATTAGAAAACCCCAAACGCGACATATTTGTTGATTGTTATAAACAACTGTCATGAAGTAATGGCGTTGCTAAGAATAACATTTCCGTCAAGGCACTCTACTGAAATATTGTGCACCTTATAACATTATCATTATGCAAATGTTCCAATATCTGGATAACTGTTGCATTTAGGTATAGGACATGCTGATATAAATCGAAAGATAATGCAAATCTCTAAGCAATAAGATAAAAATATACAGGGTGTTCCATTTGAAGTAAGCAAGTTATAGGGGTCCGAAATTGTCCAAGTTGGTATGTGAATTTCTTCCACCCTGTATATGCTATCAACGCATTTGCCTATTTTCACGATACTCTTGTATCTTGAAAAACCACAGACGAAATTGCAAATCGCTGACATCATATTTGCCGGAGATATACCACTCAATATACATACATAATTTTTTTTTAAGTTTTAAAAAAATCGATATAACTCCAAAACGGCTGATTTTTTACATATGGTATGTTATCAAAAGTCAACCTAAAATTTTACGATAAATCCAAAACTCTACTCAAAAATGTCATGTTTCATTTGAAAAAACAAAGTTAGTAACCACTTCCGGTATAACCGGAAGTGGTATGATGACGTGTATATTTTTGTTAAATTCAGCTATCCAGAAAACCCAAGTGACCAAATTTTCAGATTAAAAATCGGTATAGTTTTGTAGATACTTCTAATGGACGCTCGATACGCCGTGCACTGTATATATATATATATATATATATATATATATATATATATATATATATATATATATATATATATACAGTGTGGAACAGCCAAATGGAATAAATTCGATAACGGATAAATGAGGGCGTGTTGGGAAAAACGCTTGGACACGTCGATTTGTATTTTTAACTGCGCATCTTTTTCAAGAAAAAAAAATTATATAGGGTGCGTCATGTGACAGTGGCCAATACCAACTTTCTTATTTTAAATACAAGCCCCTGTATATTATTAATTTTTTGGATTCTTCAGAAAATTCTAGACATAATTCATGTACAATGTTCTATACCTATCTTCAACTGTTTCGGAAATATTAAGTATTTTCAGATTTATTACAAAAATTAACATTAAAAATAGAAAATTATTTTATTTCACAAATTCGCTACATTGCATTCAATACTTATTTCCCATTCAGCTCTTGATAATGAGAAAGTAAACAAAAACCATTCCTGCGTTTCTTTTTACTGATATGAAATGAAACAAAAACAAAAACAGTTTTCTTTCTGTTCGTATAAAACTCGTAGCCTTAGCAACTTGTTGTCTGCCTGCATGACAGTAGTGATTAGTGTCAGTGCTATTGTCGTTTGAATTTCGTTAACTGTACGTAATAATATCAGAAAAATGGTTCATTTAACAGAAATGCACAAAATAACCATTCTACAAATGATTGGTTATGGAGATAACACACGGACACAGATGGAAGTGTCTCGCTTATTTCACGAAAAATTTCTAAATTTGCCGCCTGTATCCCAAGGAACAATTAGCAAAATAGAAAAGCAGTTTCGCGAGCTTGGTCATGTGAGACAGATAAAAAAAGTAGCTGCCAATGCAGTAAGTGATGATACGAAATTGGATATTACGCTTGAGTTTCAAGAAAACCCACATACTTCTGGTCGACAAGCAGCCCAACTATTCAACGTTAGCCACACAGCAATTTTTAGAACATTAAAGGAAAGTAAAATGCATCCCTATAAAATGATACCAACTCAGGAGCTCATGGAGGACGATTTCGATAGGAGAACGTATTTTTGTGAACAAATGATGGCAATGTTAGATAACAATGTGATCCAATTAGAAGATGTTTTGTTTTCTGATGAGAGCACATTTACACTTCACGGTCATGTTAATCGTCAAAATTGCCGCTATTGGTCTAATGAGAATCCTCATTGGATGAGAGAGGAACATACGCAATATCCTGAAAAAGTTAATGTTTGGGCAGGAATTGTTGGAAATCATATCGTAGGTCCCTTTTTCATTGATGGCAACTTGAATGGGGATAAATATTTAGAACTGCTCCAAAATAATGTCGTGCCAACTTTGACAAACTTATATCCAGATCCAGCAAACCCACAAGTTCCTGCCAATAAAATATGGTTTCAGCAAGATGGAGCACCGCCCCATTACCAAATCAATGTCCGGCAGTACCTGAACCAAATTTTTCCAAATCGGTGGATAGGGAGGCGCGGATCGATAGAATGGCCAGCACGATCTCCTGATCTGTCGCTATTAGACTACTTTTTGTGGGGATATGTCAAAAGTATTGTATACAAAACTAAGCCCCTCAACTTAGATGACTTAAAAAGACGAATCACGCTTGCGATTAGATCAGTCACGCCTGAGATGTTGAGTAATGTTAGAAGACATTTCTATACCAGATTAGCATGTTGCCAAGATGTTCGTGGCGAGCATTTTGAACATTTACTACATTGACATTAATTTTTTTTTGTTTTTTTAAATTATTAAGAAATAATCAGTATTTCTTATTAGAATTTGTGAAATAAAATAATTTTCTATTTTTAATGTTAATTTTTGTAATAAATCTGAAAATACTTAATATTTCCGAAACAGTTGAAGATAGGTATAGGACATTGTACATGAATTATGTCTAGAATTTTCTGAAGAATCCAAAAAATTAATAATATACAGGGGCTTGTATTTAAAATAAGAAAGTTGGTAGTGGCCACTGTCACATGACGCACCCTAAATAATTTTTTTTTCTTGAAAAAGATGCGCAGTTAAAAATAAAAATCGACGTGTCCAAGCGTTTTTCCCAACACGTCCTCATTTATCCGTTATCGAATTTATTCCATTTGGCTGTTCCACACTATATATATATATATATATATATATATATATATATATATATATATATATATATATATATATATATATATATATATATATATATATATATATACATTTAAAAATAATTTTTTTGCGTCTGTAAATGCTATAAGTTTTAGATCATACTTACAGGGCTTTTTGAGTATATACATTTTGAACTTGCACCTGCCAATGAAACTTATAAGCATCTCATCAGTGTATGCAAGAGAGCTGATACGATACACAGACGGGTAATTAGTAACAATTTTTTCAAAAACTTTCGATACAGGGGCTATTGGATGTTGCTTTTTTCGTCCTTCTATTGTCTCTGCATCGTCAAATCTCAAACATTGCATAAAATCGCGAAGCGGTTCATGTTCATAACGCATCGGAAAATGTCTCGTCCCGCGCCATCGGTCGCAAACAATGGTTTTATATTCTCGTGATTAGAACGTAATAAAGCGGTATAAACAAGTAACCCCAAAAATCTTTTCAATTTTTCAGGTTTTTTTTCGTGAAAAAAAAACAGGATTCATCCATTTCTTCGTCTTCGGTTGTTTCCTCTTGTGCTTCGTTATCTTTTGAAACATGTTCTTCCTGACTATCGCTATTGTGATCACTCAAGATTGGTTCTCCATCACTGGTGTCGCTGATATCATCACTACTGCATTCATCATACCATTTCAACATATTTTCCTCAAAATCGGGATTTTTTCCCCGAACTCGCCTACGGAGAGGTCCAGGCTCAGACTCCATTTTCCTATAAGTAAACAACACATAAGCAAGAAAATCGCAATCTATTAACTAATTTCACATTTTTACAAATACTAATACGTAATATTTCATAATAAAACAAATTAATATTTACTGTATGTTTACCTTACCTAGGCACAGATGGGATTCAATTTAACTCTAGTCACGCGCCGCGCACTCTAACACAAAATTTCTGGTGAAATCCGACATAAACCCTTGCGTCGATTACAGCGACTAATATTGTTGAATTTGAAAGTACATGGCCGGTGGCAATTGTAGGAGTGGGGGAATTCTCTAAAATCACATTTAAGTGGGATCGTGGAGTCAATTTGACTTCCGGCTCTGGTTAGGGGTAACAGTTTTTGCCTTCTTTTCATTAGTCTCTTTCACCAAGTATTTTTCTTTTCTTTCCTCTTTTAGCACACTTTTCTTTGTGTTTATATTGTCTTGTTGACTTTTCTTTGTCATTTCATGTTCACATTTTTGTGTGTACTCTTTATAGCCAGCCTCTCGAAAAGCCACCTTTCCGTCCCATACCTTTTACACTTTGTATATTTTGACTTGCTGAATCCCTTACGAGGATTCAAGTTATACAATGCGAAATGAAGCAGCCGTACCTGTAACTTTTGATGGTAAACTTGCAAATGTTCAGAATCATGTACTTACTTTACGTAGAATGAGGCATTTTCGTGTATTTGCGGGTCAATAAAAGAGTTATTAACTGATTTTTTTAAAGATTGTGTTCGCAGCAGACATTTTCGAAATTGAGGGCCAGCTAGGTCGGGTTCGGTCAGGTTATTTTTAAAAAAATGTTTTTTTTTAACTAGACAATTAACGCGTTAGAACTGAAAGGTGAGGACTCGGTTACGCCAAACTCTCTTACAAATTCACGAAAGCTACAGAATAGTTCATCCAGTTCAAAGAAAATGTTGGTAGTCTTACACTAACAGAATGGGGATCATACTAAACATTTCTGCAACCAATTTTGGATATAAAAATCATGTTATGATAGAAATTACAATTTTCTTATGCTTCGTTCCTATTATTGGTTAATAGAAAGATAACGACTTAGATTTTAATAAACTTCTTTAAATGAGCGCGAATTATCCAAATTCAATTTCAGACTTTATATATTGAGATGATTCAAAACTAATTGGCCGGTTTTTACAAAACTTGGCACGCATATTCTCTTAATAAATGGTTTGTGAAGCTTCGTTAACCAGAAAAATCTGACTAGCTTTTTTGAGAAGATTTTAAGTTTTTCTTTCGAAACAAGTTTATATCTTCGCCAACAACAAAGCTATGCAACCAAATTGGTACGCAAGTGGTTGCTACTACGCACCTAAATTCAGATCACCAACTTGAAAGAAGAAAAAGTTACAAGTACTGGAATTCAAAGGGGAGCAAAAGACTAGAATATTATGTGTTTTTAACAAAATCTATCACCCATAATAATTTTGTGTTTTTGTTGCAGAAAGGTCCAGTAATGCAAAAATACACTTAATAATAATAATTAATAATAATTTTAATTTTTTTTATTCGGAAAACGTCAAAGTCATAATTTGAAATGCATAAGTTGGTGATTTAAAAAAGATTCTGAATCAAATGCGGACTATATATAAAAACATTGTAAGCAGTGTGTTTGGCAAGGTTTTAAAATTTCTGTTTGTTCTTTATTTGAGTAAAATGTTTTGAAAAGGACCATGTCTACGATATTTCTATTAGCAGCTTTAATAATTAAATAGTGTGTGATTTAAAGGTGTTGTGTTCTTTATCTAACAAGATAAATTTGACAAAAGTTCTCTGTTTAATTAATTAATTAATAGACGAAAAAAATATATAAGACCAGTAGTAAAATTTGAGACGAAGCACGTGTGTTATGGTAGCGCATTCTCATAAACATTTTCAAAATTATAACAACTTAATTTTTTTGTCAGCCCAGAACATTTGACAAAACCTTCCTAAAAACACTATGTGTACCAAATTTTATCAAACAAGCTTTATTATTTTCGGAGATACAATTATTTTTTTGGGAGAATTTTCTCTGATTGGAAAGATATTCATGAAAATTCGCTACCATAACACACTTGCTACGGCTAAATTTTTTTATGAGGTTTATATTGTCACGGTATATAGTAAGTATTTTAATGAAAATGAATTTTTATTATTTTACGCGTATTTATTTTTTAAATGCTTTAGTATTGACTCCAAACTATATATGTAAAGAATTGTTCTTTGGCCTCGTAGGTGCTTGCTGTCTTCTCTGTAACTAGTTTTGACTTTTACGGCATCGTAAAACAAGCATTTGTGAAGCCAGACAATAAGTCTCTACATCTGTACTTATAATGTGAGAGTTTCACCAAATAAAAGCAACAACAAATAATGACTTTAGGCCAAAGTCAAAGTGTTGTTTGAAAATGTTGCCACCGCATTTATTGCGTTATTAGCGCGGTTTGTTTTATTTTTATTATTTTTATATTATATCATTCATGATTTATTTTCGTTTAGGATTTTTGATTTTTAAGTCTTATAAAATTTATGGCCTGTTACATTATGGGCTCTTCCAGATTTATCGTGCACTCAAGCAGACCTAATAGGAATAATGTGCAGATGGCTAACTGGAATGAGAAATTCAATTAAAATGAAGTCGTGTGTTATAAATTAAAGGACGCAGATCGTTTTAGCGGGTTGAACGTTCACTCAGGTGGCAAGTAATAAGTCAACGTTAATCATACACTGACTCTACAATTAGTAGAGACGATGGGGGTAGAGTACATGACTTACTGCCTTGTTGCCAAATACTGCTTCTGTACTAATTTTACAGGACAACTTGACTTAATGTTTTCAAAATGTAAAATCTTAACCTGTAGTAAGCAGTGTTGGGTATGCTCTGAAGGGAGCCCCACTTTACCACAGTTCAGATGTAAACGTGACAATTGTTTGACCAACAAAACTAGTATAATCAGAAGATAAATTAAACTAAAGACTGCTTTAAACTTGCTAATACTGCTAATAAATAAAAAAATGTTTGAAAATGTCTCTATTATTTTTGTGTATTAAAATTGATTACTGTCGTCCATGAGAGTACGTGTAATTGCTAGTAATATGTCTTTTTTGTTGTTTTATAATGGTGATAAACGAAGAGGATACAAAAGCACGCACACGTGCATAGTAGTAGTAGCAATGGTAAGGGGGCTACAGTCAAGCAAGTAGGCCAATCGGGCTGTTTTTGCCAAACTCGGCATCCAAAAATCATGCCCTACCCCTTATCGGTTTCGTTACAAAACCTCGACATCAAGATAAAGGCTATAACAGTCTTTCATTGAACGGAACTTACTTGACTTCTATGTAGAGTCCTTGATTCAAACATCTTTGTTCGAAGACTCCCAAAAGCCTCACATTCACACAGGTAGTGGTAAGACATTTCTTCAGTCCTGTCCTGGAAAATTGTATACCTTTTGAAACCTAAGGTGTCTTCTGAGACAATAGTGACTTGTCAGCGTCCCCATGGTATGGCGAAGTGCAGCACGACTCTTACCAAGAAGCCAGATAGTCTTGTTTTTATCCGGCCTTTCAACGAGGTCCTTCGCTTGTCTGCTACTACTAACCGGCCTTCAATGCTTCTCATGGCCTAAGTCCATCTATCTAGGGTGTCAGAGATCACCTTCCTAATTATGTCTCTAGAAGGCCCCGGGTCACAGAACGCACACGTACATATACATAAAGGCTAAAATTATTAGACGGTGTATTTTTGTGGCATTTTCTAAAGCAAGACTAAAGTTGATAACCTACAGTGAAGCTATGACTACTGCTGACAACTGCCTGACCATATTATAAATAAAGTAGGAAATGTGGTAAAGAGGAACAAAAGTAATTTAATGGATTTAAAAGATATTTACTCTCTTCCGGTTGTCCTCAACTTTGTTATGTTTTAACCTTATAACGTTTGCATCGGTCATGTAAATTTCTTTTGTCTTGGTATTGCCTTCCACTGTTAGCAAGAGTAGTTTGCGTAACTCTTCTGTCCAAAACCGAGACAAAAGTGAAGCCGCTTTTTGGATTTTTTGCTTTTGTTATTTGTGGTAGTCTCTTAGCGACTGCAGGCTGAAGAGCTTAGGTCGCCGGACGAGTAACTCGTGAAGTTCGAATTACGAGGTCGCCGGTTAAAGTGTCTTATTCGACCAGTCGGTTTTTGTCACTCGAAACAACCAGCTTTTGAGGAGTTACAGATGGTGTCCTTTGTCTGAATGTGTATAAGCTACCAGCGCAAAAGTCTAGATTAGATTATATTCAACGTGAGTAGGCTATTCCACTCCTTCCACCGCAACCTTAGGTCTATTGTGGCTCACATATAATTTAAATTTCACCCATTAAATCCAGCTCCAGCAGGAGGGTAAAAGCTGGTTTAGCAGATGTTATGCCATCTAAGTGGGGTCGCTTGCCGGTTTCACAGTTCACAGAAAGATAACATCTCTCCGAGTTCGTCTGAACCCAACATTAGTCACTGAGTCAAACAGTGACTAATGTCGAACTCGAAGAGAGGTTATCTTTCTGTGAACTGTGAACTTGACTCAAGGCGGTATCATAGAGTACCACTCTCGAGCAGCATATAAACGGAGTCGTTTGTTCTTTTAGAGGCTCACATAGGAGGCCTTAATCTTTAGGTGTAATCCACCCCTAGAGATCTCAGCTCTCCTCCGGGTTCACCTAACCGAAAATACGCTACTGTGTACTTAAATTTTGACTCTCCGCAGAAAACGATATGTTTGGGGGTAAAAGTTGGTTTGGTAGATGTACTGCCCTCTGAGTGAAGTCGCTCGCCCATTTCAAAGCTAACAGAGTTATCTTTCTCTCTCTCTCTCTCTCTCTCTCTCTCTCTCTGTGTGTGTGTGTGTGTGTGTGTCTCATCCAAATCAGACATCTGCCAGTGTTTAACTCGAGGCGATATCATATGAAGTCCCACACCCGATCAGCATTCAAGCGAGGTCGTTTGCCCGTTTTGCCCCTCCAAATGTATTCTATTTTAAGGTATTTCAGCTCTCTTTCGGATGGGTCTTGACCCGACATCTACCAATGCCGGACTCAAGGCAACATCGCACTGTCGAGTCCTGTTCCGGAACATTGCCCAAACAAAGTCGTTTGTCCATTTCGCGGCACACAGTGAGGGCGTTAAAATCCGGATGTATACCATTACCCAGAAATGTCAACCCCCTCCGGGTTCGTTTGGACCCGATACATGCCAGTGCTTTACTCAAGGCAGCGTATACCACTTTCCAGTGGTATGCGCGTCCCTCGGCTCATCTGGACCAGACCCCCGCCAGGGTTTGCTTCCAGTTAGTTGCTTTTTACGACAGGCAGGAGTTACTTTGGGCCTATTCTTTTATTTCGTCCCCAGACTCACAGGGGAGAAACAAGTCTAAGACTTTGCGTGCGGAGTTGGTCTACTGCGATGTTATTATTATTATTAATCTATCAACCTTTGACCCTCTACCCCGTGTAGGTGGATTTGATTGTATTATATTCTTTTTTTAGGCCTAAACCACCGCGGCTTTAATTTTAGATTAAACTGTTTCATCAGCAACCAATGTGTTATTAAGTCAGTAATTTGGAAAATCAATAATTAATTTCCAATTTGGTTCTACCGATAGGGGTCGTTGGTTGCGGTATCCTTCCAGTATTAAAAATGCTCACTTTTTTTTGTTAACATTAGGAAACTTGTGATGAGAAAATATCAATCTCTCGTATTTTCATAACAAAAGAAGGATACTTGTTGAATGACGCTGCCTTCGATAGAGGTAAAGTTTCATATGTGGCGAAGCTGACTAAAATCAACTCAAATTTGTCTGGCATGTACCTATGTTCACATATCAGGTAAAAAAATGTATCGAATAAATTTTGCACCAATCATGAAAGATCTGCTTTACGAAAAACCACCGGCAATGTCATAATTCTATGCGCATAAAGTAGTTTTGTTGTAGCTTGTACTATAAAAATAGGGGTAAAAATTGTGAGTGGGTACGTCTACAAACTAATAGTAAACATACAACCGTACATAGAGAGTAAGCTCTTTATACATTGATGTTTCCAATTATCCCAGTTATCTGGTGATTATAGCAGCAAGATTGCTGCAGTTTCAAGTTTTTAGGCGAACTATTTAGTAGCTTAAAAATAATTATGTAAGGACTACTCCCTTTGTCTGACTGCATCACGTTGGTGCATTTTTGCCAGAGGAAGTGTCTAAGCGTGATATTTTTTACACCAGAAATCTGTGGTCCAACGTTGTCTAATTTTTTTTGGGGCAGATAATATCCTACAAATTATAATAGATATTTTGTCAGTATGTAATGATTGCCACAGCACATTAACGTTGGTCACAGAGTTGGCATCATCACTGTAAAATAATGATACTATGCATACCTTTTAGATTGAGAAATGTTCGTTTGGTCATTTACACGAAAATATAAATTAATTTGGTAGAGACAAAGGGTTTTCCTATAGAAAGTATATAACTTTGAAGCAAAGAGAAATTAAACTTAAGTTACTAACTCAACTTCCCAGGCACAGTAATTGGAAATTGATAAGTGTGGAACTGCAATAAAACAACAAAAATTCGCAATTAATTGAACGTGGGTGGTCATAATGTATTTATAACGAACAAAGCTTAGTACACCTTGACTCAAATAAAGCAATAAAAGGTCACACACATAGTGCAAAAATCTCATTAGTGTTAAAGTCATAAATTACTGCCGAGTAATACACAACCTAGGCCGTAAGTGTCGTAAATATTTCATAGTACCTATGTTGTCAAATGGCAGAATTTTAGTAAATTATGTATATTGATATATTTTATGTAACATATCGATTTCTGATTTCATCTGTCTTATTTTTCTAGAGATAAATTCGCTCTTGTGGATATCGCGGCGTTTGAATTTAGAAAACAATGTTTCAAATGATCGCGAACCAGGTCCCCGGAACTAAATTCGACTGCTAAAAATGCGCAATAAAACCACAAGTTTTTGGTTAAAGCAAGCTCTACAGTTGGTCCTGTATTTTATTACTTCATCGTAAAGCTTGTTTTAGCACAAACAAACGTGTTATTTATTGCCCATTTTCATTGGTCGCGTTTCCATTATTGGAGATTCTGTAGTTTTTGGTAAATAACACGATGTTTCAGAAAATAATACACCGATTTTTATGAAACCTGGAACACGTGTTCCTTTAGTCAATGGCTTGAAGCTCGTTAGCCAGGAAAAGTTTTCATGAAAATTTTGTGTGTTCTTTTAGAAAACATTTTTTTCCGGTAGCAATAACATGTGGTATATGCTATCTAAGTTAAAAGAAAAAGAATAATAAGCAGAAGCAAAACAAAATTTAAGACCAAAGAATGGGTAAAAAAATCAAAATTTTCTGGCAATTCCATTTCGATTGTTTAATTCTGAAATCATAACCACCAATAGTTTGAATTCTCAGTCTAGTAACACCTAAAAATTAAATTACGTACCATTTACTAAACTGAAAATGATCGACAATTCACCCGGTTACCTGGATCTAGAGTCAAATCATGTGACAACCTGTCATTTTTCAACAATGAACTTGGACATTTTTTATTTAATAAATGGTTTTATAGTGTAGACGGGTTTAGGACAACATATGTAAGGATATCTTCATTTTTAAATATGTAATGATATCTTCATTTTTAAATTCTGAACAGCTTGGCAAATGTTTTGTTTTTGTGTGTTTATACCAACGTATATTTTCGAATTTATAACCTGTTTTTATTTTGTTCCTTATTTTCTATAATCTTATTTATTTTGATCATATAGAAAGTATATTGCCTCCGGGAAATATATCTTATTATTAGTATACGTACCGACTTTTGCTCGCTGGAGTTCGTATTATGCAAAAAATGCTGTTAATTTTTTTGCTGGTTTTATACTTGGTTAACTAAGATCATAAGCGGCATAAGACACTGTTGGTCTGAGATCCTTTGGGACGTAAAAGCGAGAAGTGTTTGTTCGTATGCCAACTACAACTTATTTTTTAAATACACATTCCTAAATGTTAGATTAGGCTGATTTTGCGGAAACATTAACGAAACCCTCAAAAAAATTGAATTTTTTTTGAAAAAACTGGTTTCAAACATAACACCAAATAAAAGCGTTTAGAATATAATGGTACTATATAGAATCATACTGTTTTAAAAATTGCATACAATAAAAATAGTTTCTTTATAAAAAAAAGTAATGCGTAACGGCCAGCCTTGTTACACAACTTCGCAATTTAATTAGAAGATAAATTATTGATGATTATTGTTATTTCCTTCTTGACCAACTTCCAAACCAATACATTAGAGTAAATCTTTTGCATGACTAAACTGACTAAAACTGCTTTCAGCGCCGCTTGGCATCCTGTTTTCCATGAACTAATATTTGCCCATTAATTTCTTCTTTACCTTATACAAATAAGACTAATTATTGAATATTTGTTGCAGCACACCCATGATGACCAGCTAAGAAATGGAAACCCAAATAAGGTAAGTGCCATTACGAGTTGATTTTAATTTGCTTTTCACACTTTGCTGTGAACAATAAGACAAAACAAATATTGCAAATGAGATTTTAATGCACAAATGGACTTTGATGTATGAGACTGCAGTTAAGAGAGAGATTTTTCAGGCTTAATTCTGCCGAGGATATGTTTAATGTTTAGCTGTTAAAATAACTTGTGAAATTAACACAATAAGTGACGTTTCTAATAAATTAGAGAATTTTTGTAAAAAATCGGTTTTAGCGAGATCACCACTTTAAGACTTCCAAAAAACTTCTTCAAATAAGCGCAAAGTAGGATCTCTAAAACCTAATATCTAGAATCAATTTCAATTGTTATGTATTTATATATATATATATATATATATATATATATATATATATATATATATATGTATGTATATATATATATATATATATATATATATATATATATATATATATATATATATATATATATATATAATGAACCGATTTTAATGAAACCTGGCTTCTTTAGTAAATGTCAAATGTTGCCCAGGGAAATCGGAACAGTGTTATGCAATTTTTGCAACTTGATTTGTGTTGACGCTTGTTCTGTTTTTGGCCACCATACTGTAGATGCATATGATACCATGAGTTTAACCACAGTTTGGGGTATCCAATACACCATCCCAGGATTCAGCCCCCGTGTCTTTTCTAAGAGTCTACGGCAATCCAGGTTGCCATTGTGTCTGTAGAAAGAGTTGTTTTCCACGTGTGTATTCCACTTATGTTTTTAGTATAAGAACATCCCTAAATATTTATCTTCAGTAGAAAATTGTATCAGTGTTCTGTTCAGAGTGGGCACTTTTAAATTTAGTTTCCTTATGTTTGTGGATGGGGCACGAATTGTCTTATACGGGCTGACATTAATCCCGTCTGTCTCACAGCAGTTATTTACTCATTTGGAGTAGCTGTCATAAGATGGCTTTTTAGCATTGACTTTTTCCATCTTACAATGTGGAATTCCACTTCCCTTCCTTGTAGGGCTCGTTTGATGTATTGATATCAGGTGTTGTCGCAGGCACCCTATATGTCAATGAATGCACTAAAGGATACTTCTTTGGCCCCAAAAGTTTTTTCTATACCCCCACTAAACAGTTTAGGGCATTTAATGTGGATTTGCCTGTCATAGGTGAATTGTTGTACATGTAGTAATTTTCTTATAATGGCTTTGCTTCTGATATATTGACCTAATACCTTCTTCATGGTCTTTGGCAAAAAGTATGTAAGGCTAAGGGGACGATAAGACTTTTCATCGGTCACAGGACGGGGGTACTTGCCTAAATACAGTCATAATAACAGTTTAGTACAAG
Source organism: Tillus elongatus (assembly GCA_964006375.1). Lineage (NCBI taxonomy): Eukaryota > Metazoa > Arthropoda > Insecta > Coleoptera > Cleridae > Tillus > Tillus elongatus. Next base: position 115,685,239 of record OZ023265.1, read on the forward strand.
AGGCGTTTCTAAATGCTGTTTTTCTTTAGAATTAAAGGCAATGGTTTAAATTTACGATGGTGTTGGTTAGTAGAGAATAATAAAACTTAGTAATTTGGTACGTAAAAATGCATGTTATTAATGTCATTGGGTTTTTGGCATTAGTTCGTTTTTGGAACTGTGCTGTCACAGTTACCTCATCAGCAAGAACAGTATTAGAGGTTAGGTCTTATTTATCAAACGATGCCCCGTAAAACTACTGCTAATATATGTATCGCATTGTTGTGACTCACATTTTATAATATATTTTAGACTCTAATAATTGAACTACTTAAATAACGTAATTAATTTTTTCGCACAATCGCTCACGGCAAAACGTAATGATATATATATATATATATATATATATATATATATATATATATATATATATATATATATATATATATATATATATATATTACTATCAATAAGTAGGCCCTGACTTTCTGACACAATTGCAAGAAAATGTCTTCTACCATATTTAAATAGTAGCCAATGTAAAATAGTACTCGCAGTAGCGATGGGCGCGAAATATAGTAACGGATATATTGGATTAAGTACTTTGGAGTACCCAAGGTAACGAATACTCGTTTAGAAAAGTAATTGATACTTAGTATGAACTGGTTCACAGGTCCAGTATCTATATTATATATGCAATACTAGCAGTAGTAAATGTACTTGTATGTGTGATCATATTTTTTTTCCTCAGGGCTCGTCCGCGGCCTTGCCGCCCCGATAGCACTGCAACCTTTGGTTGATTGTGCATACCCTTAGTCTTACTCCACCCATTCCAAAATCACTGTGCTTCGAACTAGTCTGCACAGCGATTGGTAGGGTGAAGTTTTATATTGCTCTGACTCCGGTCTAGACTGACCGTAGATCAGTTGTCTTTTGCGGTCCAGAGCTTTACACTCGCATAAGATGTGCTGGGCTGATTCCTCCCCCTCGCCGCAGATTTTGCATGCGATGTCCCCTTCGAACCGCCCCATTTTATGCAGGTGTTTCTTGACGGCCATGTGTCCCGTCAAGAGACCTGTTGTGTTTCTTAGCTGCCCTCTGTTAAGATTTAACAGCTCCACAGCTCTCTTTGAACTGGGTCCGTCAATTATTGACTTCCCATGTCTGATCCCTGGACAGTCCGCCCAGTACACCTTGTGTTGGTTTCTGACCCAGAACTTAATGGCTCCACTGGCAGTACTCTTTGTCACGCCCAGAGCCGGTTCTGGTCCCATAAATGGTTCTGCTGACCCTCTCTTCGCGATACTGTCAGCTTCTTCATTGCCTTCGACTCCCGAGTGACCCGGCACCCAGATGAGGGTCACCTCATTCAGCCCAGCAAGGTCGCTCGTCTTGTCTCGGCACTCACTCACCAGCCAGGAATTTACCCGTGGGCTACTTAGTGCCTTAAATGTGTGATCATACTTGTATATCTACTTTACGTATTTCCTATTTTGTTTTTTTGTATTATGAATACCTGCAAAATAATTTTATTCGGAACGACGACATACAATTGTGTTTCCTAATTTATGAGTTAACTGTATCGAGAAAAAAATCTCCTATCTACAAGCTAATTAAAAACCACATGATGCCCCCAGCACATATATTACAAGGTGTACAGAAACTGTATTCTAAATTACTAAACCGAATTTCTGTGCTAAAATTTGTTTGAGAGGGCGACGTTAAAAAAGTTTCCCGATACAAGATACCTTTTAAACAAGGTCTAAGGAAAGTGAAACAACGTCACTAATCCTCGTAATAAAAGGACTTTTCAGGTACATCCTAGCTTGGAAAGACGCAATCATATAAGCTGCTATAAATATACTTTAAGATGTTAAATCTAGTATGCATGTCTATTAGAGTCACGCTTACACAATGCCTGTTTAACTAGTTTGTTTTTACGACAACAAATTGCAGTTAATTGCTTTTATTTATGTGCCATAAATTGCAATTTCTATGTTGTTGTATTATTGTCTTATCTAATTTCGCTGTCCTCTCATCTTTTCAGCAAAACCACTACTTTATTAGAATTTTTAACAGGTGATGTCATGATTAAATTCCTTGTACCATTTATTTAGTGATTCGAAGCGAGAGAAAGACTATATAAAGGTAATTCCTAAAGAAGATGGAACCGAGGCTCAGAGTATTTACTTCCATTAACCTTGGAGTTTGTTTATAAGTAAAAGTTTTGAAGAAAGTGTAATAATCATAATAGGGATTTGATTAAACATTGAATAAAAGGCTTCTCCTCCAGACACCAAAATTTATTTTAGATTTCTCTTACTCCCGACACGTTTTGACGCTCTAAGAGGTCATCTTCGGGGGATAAATCTACAAACATAACAAGAAGGTCTGTCAGAAAAACATTAGTTTTTCCGGTAGGCAATTGTGCATGTCAGAGTACAATGATGACATGGTGATCTTCACAGAAAAGTCAAAGGTTAAAGTCATAAGTCACACAGTAAAACATCAACCAACAGTCAAGTTAAAATCTAAAAAGCTACAGATACAGTAACAACAGTTAAAATATGCTAAGTTAGACATGCAATTACATTAACAAAACCGAAAGTATCAAAGCAAACTGAAAGCTCTGAAAGCTACAAAAAACTGCCAGAGTCTAATATGTTTGAACATTAAGGAAACAAGTCTATTGTAGAAACACAAATCAAAGCCAATGAGTGAAACTGACAGGTTAAACAACACAACAGGCAGGCAAAGTCAAGTAAGAAACCCAATGGGAACCGTTAGGGAAAAGAAAACGGTGAAACATTAAGTGAACAAAATGAGCCATACTCACTTGAACAATTCTAAAAAATTGAACTCGAAACTAAAGAGAAAGGTTCAGCAAGCCACAACTTCATCCATTGTGCTAGGGGCCCTGCAACACTACATCTGCATATTGCCAGAAAATTGTCATCAAAAACAAAAATCAATGGAAAAGTTCGGCGATTTTTAACAACAACCATGATAAGGGGCGGCCATTATGTGAACTTGAAACGGGCAGGATGCACCGGCGCAGATGCAGGAAGAAGTTTCAGAAGCGAAACATGTCAATGACAAAAGAGTAAGGAATGGAAGGAAAGCCATAGAGCAGCCATCTTCAAATTATAATGTTCACGGTCATGTAGAAAAACCATAGCGTTCAGCAGCACTGTTACACCAACTGGCTATAGAATGAAGGAAAGTTAGTTACATCCGTGTTGGACAAGTTCAAAACATCACTGGCTTGGCACTTGGAATGTTTGAAAATTTCAATTTCCTCTAAGACAACTTGTTCTACGCCAAAACTTGAAGGGTGCAAGATTTCAGCATCTGTATTTTTATTGAAGCAGTGGCAACTCTCCCTCAATTGGCAACCAAATACTGACGTGTCATTGTTGAGCTGGTTTCTACTTCTAAGGTGTTCTGTGACTCTGGTGCCCAAAGATCTTCCGGTTCTTCCTATGTAGACCGCTTTACAACCGGGGGTACCACATTTTAAGCGACTTCTTCGGGTCTGGTTCAGGTCGATACGTTTAAGTCTAGTGTCAACTTGTGCTTTGCATTCATCTGAAGGAAAATTATTCCACATTTCTTGAAGACAAGCGCGCAACTCTGGAATGGTTCTTGCGGGCTGGAATCGGAGCTTCCTCTTCATGATACGCCACAAGTTTCGATCGGCGAGAGGTATTCTAGGCTACTGGTTGTACATTTAAAAAGAGAAATACTGTTTTCGGCTTTTTTTTATACTTTTTTAGCCGTATTACAAGCGGCACTATTTTTCTGGAAGATACATTCGATGTTATTCGACCGCAGTTATTCGGTTTGTGGTTTCAAATTATTTTGAAGTGCGCAAATGTATTTATCAGCGTTCATAATGCCATTTACAAAGTGTATGTTTTATACTCCTCTAGCTGACATAGATCCCCAAATCATCACAGAGGCCGAAAACTGACCTTTCTTTTTAAGGCAGTCACTGTGAACAATTTCTTTTTAGTTCTTATGACTCGGCTGTGACTATTACGAATGCAAACTTTAAAGCTAGCTACGTTACATCACATGATTGGGTTCCACGAGTTCCATCGTGTGTTTTGTTTACTACAAATTTTACAAAACAGACAACTTTAAGCTGGATATATCTAAAAATGTCTCTACAAATAACTCTTTCTGTTTGTCTGTATGGAGGCCAAATATTTTATATTTTCAACAAAATGTTGGCTTTGACATGACGTAAATTTACTTATGTTTTGAGTGGTCGGGCCAACTTCACTGAGACAGGGCTCGTATATATCAAAAACGGAAAGAGGTGGGTATAGACACATGTTTCGGAAAGTTGTTAAACAAATTAAAATATTAAAGTTGGTACTAATTTTTAGTAGAAGTGGCAACGTCGCATTCTCTAAGACATTTTAGCTAGACAGAGCATGCTTGTTTATCAAATAATCAAATTGGCAAAGCGATCCGTGGACTTGTTTCTCAAAACTTCTGATATACTATCCACCCTGAATTATACTCTATAGTGAAAAATAGCTAACGATTACGTCAAAGAAAAAGAAAAGTTTAGGAGACCATGACATATATATGGCATTAGCTGGTTAGCAATGAAGCAGGCAGATCCTCCTAGCCTAGTTATTATATGACCGGCCACAGAAAGAACCGATCTTGATATTTCATCCATTTGCTTTATTACTTCCGAATTAAAAAATAAGTGGGGCTCAAAAGTAATATTTTAAACTTAACGTGAGTAAAATTATAGTTTTGATAATTTAAAACATTTGTATTTTCGATTTGTGTGCTTTTATTGAAGAACCAGTTATAAATCATTAAACATGAAATCCTTGAGCATGAATATGACAAATAAAAAATAGTTCTTTTACGGTTTTGTTTGTTGAAATAAATTAGCATTAATGGACGGCAGTATGCAAATTTTTATGTTTATTATATAAATGTAATTTGATTAGACGATTCCAAGAGAATACCATGTTAAAACCAGTTCGCTTTTCTTTAATATCGGTAGTAGACTTCACATATTTAATATATTTTAGTGGTTTTGGATAAAATGGACAATTGATTAAAATATGGGTGCTGCCTATGAGGTCGTTAGTATGAAGTGACATTGACATTAGCTGGAATGATTTCTAACAATATTTTTTATTATTTGAGTTATTTAATTTATTACCTGATACCTTCGTAAACATTATTTGACAGTACAATGTATCTCTCACCCTCCTCTCTGTATTCTAACTCTTATCTCCCCCAATTTTTCCTCTCCCCTTTCCTTTATTTATCAAATGAGAACCGATAAGTGCAGTGTTTTTTAGATCGCTGTGTGTCCTGCACAGCTTGTATAGTACTGTATCTATCTAGTGTAGTACATTTACGATTGAGGGCTGTAAATATAGAATGTACCAATTTGTACACTGTTGTCAATAGATTAATATAAAATGAATAAAAAACCTGATGTGGACGCGCACGGAGCGGCGAAACGTCGTTGACTCAAACACACAAATGTTTTTTTTATTCATGTTTATGATTGAAGAAGTTTCCACGAAACTAAACCCAGTAAAATAGAGCACAACTCTTTAGGAAAACAACGGACCACGAGTATATATATATATATATATATATATATATATATATATATATATATATATATATATATATATATATATATATATATATATATATATATATATATATATATATACAGGGTCGCTGATAAGTCTGGAAACGGTCGATTATCCGGGAAAATATACAAGGTGTCGAAAAAAGTTTTATACAAAAGTTTTTGGGTTCTTCAATGTCTACTAGGCGGTGATAATTTCATTTATACAGGGTTGGTCATACAGGCGTGGCACACCAATATTAATTTTTTTTTAATGGAACACCCTATATATTATTCGATATTTCAATCCTTCTCTTAATTTTGAGCAACATTTATGAGAAGCATAATGTACCTAAACTCAATCGTTTCCGGGTAAAAAAATAAATAAAAATAAACGCTATTGTTTTTAAAATCTATTGGATGTATAAAATAAGGTCCTATGATATGTCCACCAATAATAGCACACCAAACATTTACTTTTTGCGGTCTTTGGGTGTGAATTTGTTCCATCCAATGTGGGTTTTCGTCTGACCAGTACCTACAGTTGTGTCGGTTGACTTGTCCATTCAAACAAAATGTAGATTCGTCGGAAAACAAAATGTGGTTGGCAAAGTTAAAATTTTGGCGTAACTTCTCCATAATAAGTTCACAGAACTCGATTCTGCGATCAAAATCGTCTTCACTCAGTTCTTGCAATAAATGAATTTTATATGGACGGAACTTTTCCCGCTTCGTAATCTTTTGAATTGAATATCGACTCATATTGTGATTTAAAGCCAATTGCTGTGCCGAAGTTTTCGGATTTTCCACCACATCCAATATTACATTCAAAGAATTTTCTTCATTTGTAACGGTTACTGGCCTTCCAGTTCTAGGTTTATCCTTGATACCGCCAGTTTCGTGAAAACGATGCAAAGTTTTCGAAACTGTGGGGAGATCGATTCCCGCTCAGGATGCAACTCATTGAACATAATCACCACTTTAGCAAAACTTCGTGTTCTATCATCGTACCCTATCATCATTAAAATTTCGATACGTTCGGTTTCACTTAAACTTGCCATTTTGCACAAAAACTGTTGACACTAAATTACTAATGTTTCAAAACTGTTGACACTGAATGAATGTTTGACATTCGTTGTCCTGGAAACATTTTAAAACAAAAGAATAATACTGCGTTTCTTATGGGCATCTTATCTTATCTTGGGATTCCAAACAATGTTAAAAACATCGCAACCGGTTCTTTTCACACTCACAGATTGTTTTCAAGAGATATTCTACTTTTCATTTATTTTTGTTCTTCATCCAATAGATTTTATAAACAGTAGCGTTTATTTTTATTTATTTTTTTACCCGGAAACGATTGAGTTTAGGTACATTATGCTTCTCATAAATGTTGCTCAAAATTAAGAGAAGGATTGAAATATCGAATAATATATAGGGTGTTCCATTAAAAAAAAATTAATATTGGTGTGCCACGCCTGTATGACCAACCCTGTATAAATAAAATTATCACCGCCTAGTAGACATTGAAGTACCCAAAAACTTTTGTATAAAACTTTTTTCGACACCTTGTATATTTTCCCGGATAATCGACCGTTTCCAGACTTATCAGCGACCCTGTATATATATATATATATATATATATATATATATATATATATATATATATATATATATATATATATATATCTATATATATATATATATATATATATATATCTATATATATATATATATATATATATATATATATATATATATATATATATATATATATATATATATATATATATATATATATATATATATATTCAGAAAGATTTCCGCGGTCTTTAATGTGAGACGTGCTTGGTTCTCGGGTTAAACCGCGTCCAGAATTTATGGAAACACGACGTTTCGGCTCCTGTTTTGCAGCCATTTTCAAGAGGTAAAGGAAATATGTAAGGACACTCTAAGGCCTCAATCTGCCTACTCCTTAGAGTGATGGACAAAGGTGGGTAAAGGAAATATGTAAGGACACTCTAAGGCCTCAATCTGCCTACTCCTTAGAGTGGTGGACAAAGGTGGGTAAAGGAAATATGTAAGGATACTCTAAGGCCTCAATCTGCCTAGTCCTTAGAGTGATGGACAAAGGTGGGTAAAGGAAATATGTAAGGACACTCTAAGGCCTCAATCTGCCTACTCCTTAGAGTGGTGGACAAAGGTAGGTAAAGGAAATATGTAGGGACACTCTAAGGCCTCAATCTGCCTACTCCTTAGAGCGGTGGATAAAGGTAGGTTGGGTTGTTGTAGCTCGATTACGGGGCCTCAATCTGCCTACTCCCCAAATCTCGCCGGAGATCGTCTGTGAGGTCTTAGTGTGTTCAACCCTAGGCCTCAGAGAGATCTCAGAGAGATTTACCCACCTTTGTCCATCACTCTAAGGAGTAGGCAGATTGAGGCCTTAGAGTATCCTTACATATTTCCTTTACCCACCTTTGTCCACCACTCTAAGGAGTAGGCAGATTGAGGCCTTAGAGTGTCCTTACATACTTCCTTTACCTCTTGAAAATGGCTCCAAAACAGGAGCCGAAACGTCGAGTTTCCATAAATTCTGGACGCGGTTTAACCCGAGAACCAAGCATGTCTCATATATATATATATATATATATATATATATATATATATATATATATATATATATATATATATATATATATATATATATATATATACATAAACATATAAAAAATGAAACCTACGCCGGATATGGATTCTGGGGGTTCGCGCTTATGTGAGGAAAATTATTTTAACTTCAAAAGTCGCGATGTCGGCATTAGTGCATTTTTTAAAGAAAATTCGCTAATACAAAAATAATGTACTAGTTTATTGACTCCATTATGTTTTCTGACTGTCTAATAATATTTTTTTGTTTCTTCTTGCAATACCCAATATCTTTTTGACACATTTTAAATATATGCGAGCTGTTATTTTATTTTGCTGGATACACTAAAATCACTACGCCATTATGATAACGGACGACCTTTAAGATGGAAGGCTAGTTTGCTTTTCTCACAGTGATGACATCACCGGTGGTGACAAAATCGCAGTTAAATGCGAAAATTGCAACAAAACACTGGATAAATGATTGTTATGTCGTAAATCTCGAGATAAGTGAGTTGAATTATGCATGAGTTTATTTTAACTTGAAAGGAAGTTGTCAACATTAAGTAATGATCTAAAATAGATATAAGTAAAGATGTAAATGCAATTTATGGCCTGATGAGCAAATAGCTCAAAGATGTGATAGTTGAAATGGTTGAAATGACACTTTTTAAAACTTCACCCTTTATTCCCAGCAAGAAATAAAAAAGTCTGGATGCAGCAAGCGCATTACAGTAACAAATTTTCATCTTTCTGATTTCTAAAAATTAAATAAAGCAAATGTAAAAAAAATCTTCTTAAATAAGAGGGTTGGTTTGACGAAATTTTGCACACGAGTCGCCCTGATAATAAATACTTTGTCACACACCAAAATTTAAGTTTCGAAATTAATAGAAAATAAGGTTTTAGACATGATTTATATACCTGCCTCGTGGCTTGTCTACGGCGGTCTGTAGACGTTTGGTTATTATCCTCAGCTGAGTGGAGCTGCTGAGGATGGTAGTGTCGTCTGCGTACAGTGCGTATGTCAAGTTTAGGGGCGGTGTCGGTATGTCTGCGACAAATGTATTGTACAGCAGAAGGGAGATAGCAGAACCCTGCGGGAGGCCAGCCGTGGCTGAGTAGGTTCTAGATCTGGTTCCCGGATGTTTGACCTGGAACTTCCTCTGTTGCAGGTATGACCTGATTAGCAGTATCAGAGGGAGTGGATAATTCAATAATAGAAGTTTGTTTCGCAGTCCTGCATGCCAAACTCTGCTGAAGGCTTGAACAATGTCGAGAAATATTGCACCAGTTGACTTATTTTTGTTGTATCTTTCGGTGATGTTTCCACCACTCGAAGGACTTGTTCTGTGGTGGAGTGTTGGTGTCTGAAACCGAATTGCTCGTCAGGAAGGGTACGGCTGTCAGAGGTGAATGAGGCGTGCCTTTTCTGAATTAGTTTTTCTGCGATTTTGCCGGTGCCTGTAAGTAGGCTTATGGTCCTGTAGTTCTAAGGGAACAGCGGGCCTTTGCTGGGTTTTTGGATATTGATAATGTCGGCAAGTTTCCACATGGATAGAATATGTTGAAATCGCAGCATCGCATTCATAATCGTAACTATAAATACCACTGATTTGCGGGAGAGATTGTTGAAAATAAGGTAATTTATATTTAAAGGAAATAGTTTTGAAAATGCGCTACCATAACGCACTTCCTGCTTTCAGACGTTTACTAGAGGTTACATATGATTTATTTGTTTATCTATTTATTGAGTGAAAATAAAATTGCTTTAATTTGTTTTGTCAAATAAACAAATATAACACTTTTGTGTTTTGCCACCAGTCAGTAATACGTTATAGGAACATTCGTATCGCGGAGCAACCCCAGAAATGGGGAATGATTGCACCGTTACGGCGTGGTATTGGGAACTTGGATACGTTCCGAGACCGTAGTCTTCACGTAGCGACCGCGTGACAAAACGGTAACAGCCACTATCGCGGGACTTATCACTGCCTTCATTGCCTACTTTATCTTGCTTGGTTTTTTGGGCTTCAAATTCAACATAATATCTCTCTCCAACTCCTATATTCTCAAACGATCCTGGTCTTTTATTTTAATTCGACAGATTCTAGCGAGATTACAGGTCAACATCAGTCTGTCTGTTTGTCGTGATAAAGGAAGCAAGCCTTTAGCGCATTTTAATAGTCCACGTAATCAATTCACCTTTTCATGCTTTATTTTTTGAAGACTTGTGCTTGTGCTTAAATCTAAACGGATGCAAGCTTATTGTTAAAATATAATGATTTGTGCATCCATAAATTACGCGTCATCGAAAGTTGCAGTTTCTATCAAAAATTATATATCATATGTAATATACGACATTCCACATCATTACTTTCAAAGTGTTGCCAGATGTAACTGTCTACTTCCGAAGGGTGGAGTGGGTCGGTGTTTTGATCGTCTTTATCTCGAGCGCCACCAGTTTACTTGAGAATTGGAAATACTAATATGGGAAAGTAAGCCCAGATTGACTGATGCAATGGTAACGGACCACCCTGTGGAAGTATGGTGCCCAGGAAAACTGAAGTGGAGATATTTAGTCTTTAATGGTTATATTTTACACAGGCTTACTAGGCAAACTATGCAAATAACGGAAAAGATATGCTTTAAAAGGCAAGCAATGTTTTATTATTAAACACAAAAATATGGTCAGGGCTGACTGGTTTGCATAGGGCGTGAAAAATAAAAACGGAAATACAAATTATCTATTTTAGTTTTGGCCAGGCATGGAGTTTTACAGAGACTCTAGTCGCGGCATTTCTCTTATCTCTAGCCGGTTCGAATCCCAATTTTTGGGATTGGAAAATATTTGTAGTCCTCCAAACGCCAATTTATTTAGCTAGGTATGACCACATAGCGGGTTTCTATGAAACTACTCTAACATTTATTTTGGACTCTCAACGGTACACAATGATGATCTATTACGGAATACCACTAGAAATCAGAGGAAATTGTAGTGGCATTACAACCCTCGGTTATTCGATGCGTGCCTGGACAATTAAAGAAAATAAAAATACAGTACGGCCAACAAAACTCTGTCAATTCCTCTAAGAAAAGTTTGTATCAGGGACACCTGTATATATAAAATATGAAAAAGGTAAATAAATTTAGTTTAGATATTTCGGACAACTTTCAGGACAGCCATATATGGTTTTGAAAATAAATCAGAAAATATACATATAAAAAATAACTCAAATATATATATATATATATATATATATATATATATATATATATATATATATATATATATATATATATATATATATATATATATATATATATATATATATAATAAATAAATAAGTCAAATATTCCTTGCCAAAAACAATCACGGATTTAGCAAAATAAACGGTACTGATGGTTTTCTACGGATTTATAATTAACTTGAATATTACTTCGGAGACTCAATTTTTAACTTCTTTAACTTTTTTATACACGAAACTAACAATTCTGCACAAACTAGCTACTATAACTCCAGGAATATCAAAAGATCAATTTTTAGAGAATTATCTTAAATGCGCAGGTAATGATAACGTTGTATATCGCCATTCATAAAAATGGCGCATTTCAACACTAACATTTTGAAGTGGCATACACCAAATTGCCTAGAAAGTAGTTACAACTTGTCTTTAGTGGCGAGTACTAAAAATCCAGAAATTTAAAGTTACTTTGCCTAAAATCTACCAACTCAGCATTGTGTAGTTACTTTCCAGTAAGGCCTGCGTCATGATCTATCAAACGGGTTGTTATAGTTTCTCTATATGGTTTTGAAAAGACAAGAATGTTTATTAATCCTCTTGACAACGCTAACTCTGTTAGCGAAACGATGGTCAGGTCTAAAAACTGTATTGTGATAAATAGGGTTTTACAAATTGTACTTATAGGAGAATAATCTTTTGAGATTCTGCGCTCAGCCTGTTATTTTAACCTAAATATGTTTTACCTTATGGTTGTTTTTGTTTACATGCGTCTTGTTTTGTGCTGTGTACCATTTGCATTAAAAACCAGTGTCGACCGATAAACCTCAGTGGTGTAGTGGAACGAGTGTTCAGCTACTACACGGAGTGTCTGGGTTCGATTCGGGGATGGTGGTAGTTAGTGTCACTATGTGTTAGGTGTGTGTCCGTTGTCTTTCTTATGTAAGCTCTCACCGCACCAGCTGCTCAGAAATTCTGGACGGCAAGGTGTCATTTATGTGGTGTCGGTTATTAATATAAAGTTATTTTCACCGCCGAGTCGAAGAATCAATGGCGATTACTTATTTAAAGTTCCGATCTCAGTTGCCATCACTTCGGTACTAGTTGAGCTACTGTTATCAAAACATCGCAGGAATAGTCTATTCCCGAAAATGAAAAAAAATGATAGCTGTTGAAACAAAAATTTTAGAATTTTCGAAAGACACTTATTGAAATATTTGTTCCCTATAGACGGCATTCGTTTGAGGATATTCACTTTTGACGTCAAGACAATTTCAGGCGTGGTTCCACCAGAGGCCTAGGTTTTTCTCACGTGTATTACGACGTAAACGTTTCCGACTGGCTTAAATAAAACATCATACACAAACTGTCCTCATAGAGCCTATACCAAGCACCAAAATTTCGGTTTTTAGGCTAATAAAAAATTATGTTTTTAGCATTTTAATACATTTTATTAAAATTCGTATTAGTTATAAAAACCTAGCGTCATTTGTTTTCGGAAATTTTGTCAAACGCCTAGTTGTATACATGCAATGAAGGTAAGCGTTTTTCTTATGGAGGTCATGTTGAATTTTTATTATTTGAATTAACAGAAATTACACCATATCTAAAATATCGACAATGGTGAATAGTTGTTTGTTAGAAGCGTGTTCTCTGGGTTTTTAAACATTATGCTAATGTACTTGGGAAGTATAAAATTGTAGTTAATTAAAATCCAACATATGTTAGTAACAAATTGGTATTTGTTCTAAAAATCATAATAAACATTATTGTCTGCCTGCAACAATTTGTTGCTGGGGGATGATGACTTTTAAGATATATGTCTCAAGACAAAGCTCTAAAGATGAAACATCAAAAACCGTCATTTATATCTTGTATAGTTTTATTATCTGGCGGATTTTTTGCATTTATTTTTGAAGCAGCCTGCACGCAAGTTTTGAAGTTGCATCGCTTGCGTCTTCATGAAAGTCAAATATCAAGTTCTTTAAGTAATGCCAATTTTTAACAATCTAATCAACAATTATTTATCATGATTTGAAGAACTACCAAACAGAATGCACCATGTTCTCTTTTAGTGAATTTTCTTTTAAAAAATTACTAACGGGGTGATCCCGACTTTACTTTTTCTTTCGTTAATGCTATGTATTACGTAGAGTAAAGCCTAGCTTAACATGCTAAAATACCCCAACACCTCAAAACATTTGAATTTGATTAAACTGAAATCCTTATTTAGAGGCACACACCTAATAAATAGTGTTTTGCGAAATAGGTATTTGTATATATTAAAAGATCTGTATTATGGAAAAAAGTTACTGAAATTTACCTAAAACAAGACAAATATAGTAAAATGATTTTCAAACAAAAAGGTAACTTGTTCTCAGCCGGTCACTCATCCAATTATTGACCGCGCCCGTAGTTGCTTAACTTCAGTGATCGATCGTTTGTTTATTGCGCAATAAAGAAACGATCGTTCTTGGACGACAACTTTACTTCGGACTAGTTCGTTTATCTTGACGGGATATAAATATACGGGATCTAGTTTTTTATGTTAGAATTTTTCTTCCTCTGAAGATGTTGACTTTGTCAACGAAACGATCGTAAGGTCTCTGAAATATGTGTTGTGGTGATTTGGGTGTTCTCCAAGTGTACTTATTAGTGCTCATCACAGGCTCCAGTTTTTCACATAGTGCAAATATTTTAGTAAAACGAAAGACAATGATGGTTGAAGCTGTAACTTAAGGCTTTGTAAAACACATTTATTATGAAATTTGCTTTATATAGACCGTATTTGTTTCAGGTTCTCCGTCTAAAAATTGCAAATTTTGACGTTTCAAATCGCGACTCTGACATTTAAAGAAGAAAAACTATAAAATTTTCAAAGTAATTTTTCTGTTATTTCTTGACCTTTTAGCGTCAAGAAAACCTAAACTTTGTCTGTATTATACAATAGATCTTGTTATACACACAAAATATTTTGGTTTTGTGCATTTCGCTGGTCATCAGTGGCACCCAAAATATTTTTTAAACGTCTATATATTTTTTTCCTTTCAACCTAAAGATCTGAATTGTGGCATGTAGTGCAAGTTTAATAGCGTAAACCTAAGTGCCAAATGGGTTGCCATAGCCTTGTTATTTACGGAGATACAAAAAAATTCCGAAAGAAAACCCAAAATTGTCCAGGAAACACTATATCTATCTATATATATATATATATATATATATATATATATATATATATATATATATATATATATATATATATATATATATATATATATATATATATATATATATAATTTACGTTTTATATAAAGTCCATTTTTATTCACGCAAAAAGAACAAAAAGTACAAGAAAAATTATATTGAAAAGTTTCTAATTTTTCTCCTGCAAATGTCAAAGTGGAGATTTGAAACGTAAAAAATGAGGAATGTTTAATTAAAGCTTCTATAACTAATAGCGACTGTTTGTTGAAAAAATCACTAATGAGGGGATAAGGACTTTTAAGACTTCTAAGTTCAGTACCAATAGTAGCAGTTGTTGCCCTTAGTTGGTAAAACCGTTCCATAGTTAACACAGAGGTAGATGTTTTTTCTGTGACCTCATAAATTGTTATTTTCCTCTCTGCAACTGGTTTCATTTTTTACAGCATCGCCGGGAAAACGAATTTTCTCTGCAGAAAAAGTATATATTTATGCATTCAGATCAGATTTTGTATATTCTTAAATATATTTAATTTATTTTTATTAGCGAATACTCTTGTACAAAATCATTTTTACAGCATCGACAGGGAAGAGGATTTTCTCTGCAGAAAAAGTATCTATTTCTGCATTTAGATCAGATTTTTAATAGTTTAAAATATATTTAATTTATTTTTATTAGCGAATATTCTTGTACAAAATGTTCTTTTAATAGCGAATTTTCTTATAAATAACTTTAATCAATTCTCGTTGAAAAAACATTACTTACGAATTTTGGTGAAAAAAATTATTCACCGGAGGTTTTAGTTGAGCATTTTTATTAACGAAATTTCGTGTAAAAAGATTATTTTATTGTCAATTTTAATTACAGGTTCGGCATATAATTTGAATTTTATGCATTCTTTTAGCAAGTTTTTGTGTAGAAAATATTTTGTCCGTTTACGCAGGAATTTGTTTGTGTTGTCTCTCCTGTACTGATAATAACAAATTTGATGCCTGATTTCTTAAAAAGAAAGACATATTTGCTATTAAAAACATTTTAATGAAAATTGACTACCATAGCGCACTTGCTGCATCCAGACTTTTTTTATTATTTAGATACGTGAATCCTTATTTTCGTCTGCTCACGTATCTCCATTTCCATGGATGGTAGAATAGCTGAAAGGCAGCACTTCGTTTCAACATTAGTTTCACAAATTTGCATAAGAATATTGCTAATCCAAATAAAGCGGATCCGTTCTCCATAAACGTATATAATTTATAGTTTCTTTGCCTAGCGCGACAAGCTGATGCTGCTGCCATTAACCTCTGTATGTAAGAGAACAAAAGCTCTAACAATTAGTCACCGGTAAATAAAAGGAAAAGATAGTGGAGGCTCGGAGTAGACTATAGATAATTTGTTGGAACATGCATATGTGTGTTAATAAAACAAGAAAGATAAATATGAATCCCTATATGGTATAACATAAAGTTACTTTTAAGTAGCTGTGTCTTCACAAATCTCGAGAACCGTTGAAGATGCTAATGTAGGTATTCAAACAGAAGACAGCCGGATCACAAGTTATTTAAAAATCTTTATGACGGGTCTGGTGAAACTGGTTCGTTTCGTCCAAAAGCAAGATAGCCAGATGCAAAAATTCAGTGCTTAGTAAAGCCAACATTTTAACTAAAATATTACATACACATTTTAAATTAAAACAGCTGCGTCGAAGTATCAGCTAGAGATCTGGAAGTCGTGCCAAAATTTTCTGAGTGTAAACCCGAGAAAAGAATAACTACTTGGAATTTTAAAAGGGGCTATTTAAATCGATATGAGTTGTAAGACAGGGTCGCCATCTCGGTGCGAAACCAGATAATATGTTGTCATGACAGCTCTAGTTAGCACAAAATGCTATAAATAGAGACTGTGTAGAACCAACTAACAATTTTGTAAATTGTTAGCTCTGACCAATTTCTTCCCTGATATGAGACAATGTATGTAAGGCTAGATGTATTCTCACCGTAATTAGAAACGCAGACCGGGTTCGCCCTAGTTAGAGCTCGCCAGTGGGCTATACTAATTACAGCGAGACACACCTATAAAGTTAAACGGCTATGGTAGCCAGCCTCCTAGAACATTTTTGAGATGTACGACAGTCTCTGTGAGTCGATTCTCCTAGCCCGTCAATTTTCGTACTGTTTTACTCTTGCAGCGTTCTCTATTTAGTTCTAAACAGCAATTGTTTCCTGACTAATGGCTCGAAGCAAGTCAAATATAAAACTAATAAGGTAACCGATAAAAGGACATTCTACCGCAAAGAATTACGCAGGAAAAATAGAACTACAACACAAAGACACTAGTGCTGCAGATTTAATCAAAACTTTCACATGGATGTGATAAATTTCGTTTATCAGAAAGATTTGTTTATGAAATACGTTTGGGTCGATAACCTGATTACAAAGAAAGTTTATATTCAGCCCCTCCATAATCAACTCGGACTTGAATTTCATGGGAAAATGTCACATATGTTTAGTACTGTTTATATTTCCCTACTCATAAATTTTTCAAACGAAGTCGATTTTGAAAGGAAAAGTGTCAGTTCTTACTAATCAATCGGCTATTTCTTCCCTTTCTTTTAAATCGATTTTTTACTTACAGTAATCCGGACTATAAGCTTGTAAACAGTCATCTGTGTACCAAATTTACTGACAATGTCTCAACTACAGAATAATTTAGTATTTTACCCCTACATAATCAACCCCTGCTTGAATTTTATGGAAAAATGTCGGCTCAGTCGTAATATTTGAGTTTCTGTTCTCAAAAATTTCATGAAACGACATATTACTCGATTTTCAATGTTAAAATGAAAATGCCAATCATATATCTCTTATGTCTCACCCTTTTCTTGGAGATATGTCGCTCAAAAATACTTCGAAGCGTTCGTTGTTGGACCACTATCTGTTCACAAAATTTAAAGTTGACAGCCCAATCCCTTTGACAGTTATCACGTGAACTATCAACCGACCGACCTGCAGAACGACACAACATCTATTTTTTTTTACATGGTTTGAGACGTTTCACGACGTTGGAGCTAAAAAAATGTTTATGCAAGAAGGACATTTGATTAACAGTATAACCTATATAGTACTAACAATATAAAATATTTCATTAAAATAGCTTTGTTGTTTCAAAAAGTACAAACATTTTCCGAAAATAAATTTTAACGTTCCAGAAAAACTGGTCCGATTTTCCTGGCCAACGAACCACCTTAAGCTATTTACACACCTGACAAGATATAATTATTCACATACAGCTTTAGGACCAAAATTTAAAAAAAAAATCTGAAAATTTCTTTTACATAAATTGCCTTCAGCAATGTTACACTAAATAAGATTTTTCACAAAAATTCGACACCTTTTTTTTACAATAACTTACTAAACATATATATATATATATATATATATATATATATATATATATATATATATATATATATATATATATATATATATATATATATATATATATATTACCAACATATCACAAAAATCTTACACAAAATGATTTCTACGGAAACACTAAAAACATTTTTGCGAAAAAACTTGAATTCAGCCACTATTTGTGGCTGTGTACGGCAGCTCAATTTTTTCGACGAGTAATACGAAGAAAAAGCTCCCTGAATGCGTCATTTCCATGGGGCTCCGCTATCTATTGATAAAAACGCCCGATCACAATTTGTGATATGTGTTTGAAATATATGCCAAAAACGTGAAAAGTTGCAAAAGAATTGAAATAACTCATAAACGATGAACCATATAATTTTTTTTCTTACGAACACGTATTATAATTTGCTAGAAAACACAAAAATGCAATAACATAAGGGGCGTTCCATTAAAATAAAAGCGTGTATCACCAACGACTTAGGGGCCACGCTGTGACTGTCAAAATAGGTTTATAAGATACAACTCGAGAGACCGTATAATTAACGTACATACTTTTTTCTCATATCTTGTATACTAACGCATATATTAAGCTTTACCGTAGAAATGCGTCACCCTGTATATGTGTAAACGGGAAAAAACTGAAACTGACCCCGTATATGGGTTTTAGGGGTTCTAGTTCGCTCTTATTTAAAGAAATCTTTTTCGCGGTCTTCTTAATGACGAATTTTTTCTACGAAAATTTGCTAAAATATAGACCATTAAACCATAAACTCTATAGCGGAAACTACTGCGGACGCAGTAGTGTCCGCTACTGCGTCAGATAAACGGTCTATTGAAATGGATTTTCCGAAGATATTTTAGTAAAATGAAGGACAATTATGGTTGAAGCTCATACTTAAGGCTTTGTAAAACACACTTATCACGACATTTCTGCGACATAATCGGTATTTGCTTTAAACTAGTTGTCTGAAAATTGCAAATTTTCAAATCGCGACTTTGGGGTTTTAAGAAGAAAAATTATAAAACATTCAAAACATTTTTTCTGCTACTTCTTGAGCTTTTTGCGCCAAAAAAAAACTTAACCGTTGTATGTAATGTTCAATTGGTTTTGTTAGTCTATTTTTATTTAAATGCCTATAACTTTTTTCTTTTAATTTAGAGATCGGAATTTAGGTGTGTAGGGTAAGTTTAATATTAGAAACGTATGTTTCAAATTTGGTTGTCATAGCTCTGTTACTTTCAGAGATACAAATATTTTACGCAAAAAACAAACAAAATTTAACTGGTGCGATTTTCCTGGCTAACGAACTTGTCCAAACCACTTAGAAAAGGAAGGTACATACCGAATTTCATCAAAATCGGCCAATTTTTTTAGTTATCGGTGTGATATATATATATATATATATATATATATATATATATATATATATATATATATATATATATATATATATATATATATATATATATAAACACAGATCTCTGCATTACTGAATTTTTCTTTTTACGAAAAATTCGCTAATAGTTTTATGTTTTTTAAGATAATATAGTGTATTCTTTATGACAAAAAAGAAACATTTGAAGTATGGTGATTTTGATGAGTGGAGATTGGAACCTCTGATAAGCACTGATAAGTAGAATTCGGAGAACCCAATTCATCACAATATAGTTTTTACACCTGACTATGTTAATTCATCCCTCTGATAACGCTAACTTTGTTAGCGAGACGATCGTCAGGTCTAAAAACTGCATTGCGATGTATTGGGTTCTTCAAGTTGTACATATGGTGATTTTGGATAACCTGACATTCATTTTTAAATAGTGAACAAAAACTAAGGTTGTTCTTTAAAAACTTATCATTGACATCATATCTCGAATTTTGGACACACCGTATAATATTAGAAAACCCACAACTTCAAATACCAATAGACGTGTCCAAGCATTTTTTTAAAAAAGGTTGTATTTCATTAACTAAATTTATCTTGATAACACACTTTAGCACTTTTATGTAACCAAAATGTAGGAAAGAATGAAGTTTTGTAATTTATAATCGGATTAAACTCAAAATCGAACCTTGGTCATGTCAAAGTTTAAAATAACACATGCTTGGTTAAGTTTGGGAAATTTGGAATCGCAAAATTAATTAAATTAACGGTTTCTGTGAATTTTCGAGTTCACCGATGGCCATCCTCTATTTTTACAGTATTTTAAGTGAAATACTGTTTTTTTAAGTAAATGTTTTTTTTCCCACCTCAGTTAGATAAATAGTATAACAATAGGCAAACGGATATCTGCAAGGATATATTTTACGAAAGTTATAACCGCTCGCTAGTAGAAGATAATAAAACTCTTTGAGATGGTATTAAATCCACAGTCCATATAGATTGCCTGGCTGGATTATTCCACAGATAAAGTAAATCTTGCAGAAACTGAATGATTTTATGCAGATTTTGCTATTTATTATCTACGGTTTACTTTAATACAATGCAATCTCCATTTTGTTCTACTGACGTTTGTTAAGAGGAGATGAATATTCGAAAAGCCAGCGATAATTCTCCTCCTATTTATTCGAAGGTTCAGATTCGACTTGTTTGTTTGAATAAACTACATAATGCAAAACTTTTCGAGTCATTATAAATAAATAAATTTTAAAATTATTAACAAAGAAGTGTTAGTATTGTATTAACAAAGATTTTTATGTAGATCACAAAACTGTTTTCGTTTTGCAATAACATGTTGCGATCGGGTGTAAGATGCCCCTGGAGTTTGGATCTCCAACGGTAAGCTGCCCCTGAAGGCTAGATCTCTAACGGTCAGATGACTCTGGAGGTTGGATCTCCAAGGGTGAGATGCCCCTGGAGGTTCAGGCCTTCACTGTTTGCTTAGAGAAGGGCAAGCTCGTGTGTTTCTCTGGGGTGGGACTCCGTAGAACGTCGCCTTGAGTCGACCACTAACGGGTGTCGAGTGTGGACGCACCTGGAGGGAATCGCATAACTCTGCGTCTCAATTACACCTCACGGTTGAAGTCTTGACTGTGAGCTTCGAAACGAGCAAACAACCTCGCTTAGATGCTGCTCGGGAACGGACTACTAGATACCGTCTTAAGTCAACACAAAAAATGTGGACTCCTGCAGGGAGCTGAATTTGATGGGTGAAGTTTCAGCAGTCAGACATTGAATCTAACCCATTCTAACATGTTGCGATTTACAATTTATTTGTTTTAAAATATAAAGAATCAACAAGAAACCACAGATAAAAGTTATCGGTCCATGACCTAAGACACCTACAATACAGACACAAAAGTATTTACGCTTCATGAAATTTTTGTGTATCCTAGAGAAGTAAATATCATAAATCACACTATTATGTAAGTTTAAATACTTCAACATTGAAATGTCTGCTATATATATATATATATATATATATATATATATATATATATATATATATATATATATATATATATATATATATATATATATATATATATATATATATATATATATATATATATATATATATATAAACATAATTAAATATACATTTATATAATAACAGCAATTACTGCCTATTAGTTTAGAGCCTCTAGAAGTTATCACATTAAAAAGTAATATATAAACCCTTTCAGCGACCAAGCCTTCACTTATGTTATCTAACATGATAATTAGAAACGACTTGTTATAATAACCAGCTAGTTAGTTTCCAATTAAATCAATGGCTTAAAGTAAATGTATGCTATAATTTTATGCTATGCATTATTATTTTGCTATAATCTTTAGTATTTTTACATTTATGTCGTGTAATCATATATCATTACATTTGCATTTTATCTTGGAATAATCGTTTGGAAAATAGTGACACTCCCACACATATACTTTAATTAAATAAAAACCTTTAACTTTTGATGCAGATCAATCAAATTCTGTAATTTAATATCTACAATGTGGGATAAAGACAGATGACGTTATCTGTACTGCTATAACATTTAAATAAACCTTTCATGTATAAACATCTCAAGTTTTTACAACTTCTGATAATAAAATAAACATTTTATAGAAGTTAATCTTATCAGTTAGTTAAAAAACACTGGTGCAAATAAATCATAACTTCCACATAGCTGTGATAGTTTATTCTCTTTAGAAAGACATTCTCGTGGAATGAATTTAGGGTCCATAACTTGGCCACAAAAAATATTCGTATGCCTGTACCCAAAAACTTCTGAAATGTTATATTACTCGAGTTTTAACGAAAAAAATTTCCACTTTCACCAAATCGCCCCTCATTTATCCCCTACCCCCTGAACCGATGTTACCCAAAAACAGTTCTAAGCGTTCCTTTGTCGGGTGCTAACAGGATACCAAATTTAAAGGTGATATCTCAATTTGTTCGAAAGTTATTGCACCTATTAATAGACAGAGGTACAGACTGACAAACCGACAGACTTCCCGACCGACAGGTAAAAAAGTGTTCGTTTCAGAATACGTTTTTCTATATGTTTTGAGACCCCCATTCATCCTCTACCCCCTGGAGCGATTTAAAAAAAACAATCTGCACCGTTCTTTTGTCGGGTGCTAACTGTATACCGAATTTGAAGACGATATCTCGATTCGTTCTGAAGTTATCGTGCTTACAAACAGACAGACATACATACCGACAGACCAAAATAATTTTCGTACTCAAATCATGTTTTCTATATGTTTTGACACTTTTTACGACGTTTAAGCAAAAACTTTTTTTAATTTTTTACGCCGATGCGACACTTCCACACGTTGTGACGATGTGGAGGTAATACCTGCAAATTTCGAATTACGCAAAGTAATTTTTACTAACTTTTAATATATATATATATATATATATATATATATATATATATATATATATATATATATATATATATATATATATATATATATTTATTTATAACAGGATTTTTAACACGGCATTTGTGTATACTATACAAAGAGAAAGGTTAAGGGCAAGCCGCAAGGAGACAACCGCATACACGTGTTTCAAGCTTATTAGCTATCATCAGTACGGTGTAGCCAGGTGATGATGGAAGCACTTTGGATGAAGAAGCAAAAATACACGAAGTGACAACAGGCAACCAGTGCACATTTGCAGCAACATTCGGAAGACCCTCAATTCGAGGGGGACAACCAAAATCTACATAGTATACAGAAATGCCGTGTTAAAAATCTTGTTATAAATATTATGACTCCTGGGCTCCGGATGATCACGCAGATGCTTTCTTTGCCTCCGTGGCGATTTTGGTTGTTTCCCTCGAATTGAGGGTCTTCCGAATGTTGCTGCAACTGTGCAGTGGTTGCCTATTGTGGCTACGTGTATTTCTGCTTCTTCATCCAGAGTGTTTCCATCGTCACCTGGCTATACCGTACTGATGATAGCTAATATGCTTAAAACACGTGTATGTGGTTGTCTCCTTGCGGCCTTGCCCTTAACCTTTCCCCTTGTATAGTATATATATATATATATATATATATATATATATATATATATATATATATATATATATATATATATATATATATATATATATATATATATAATATCCTTATGAAAATTCACTGCCATAACGCACTTCCTGCATTCCGAACTTTTTTAATTTTATTTACAAACATGTCATTGCGTTTAGTAAAAATTTAAAAGTCCTGGCATATCCAGTTAGTAAAGTAGTTTGTCCTCTGTGCATTTTAAAAGCTTGGAACAATTTTAAGTATGGGTAGCTTACAATAAAACAAAAAAGTTTGGACGCAGTAAGTGTGTTATGGTAGCGAATTTTCATAAAAATATATCAATTTACAAAAAAATACAAAATAATTTGTTGCAGAAATTCAAATTTGTTTGAGAAAAAACTAAAATCTGTTTTATTGGGTTGGGTAACAAAATGCAGGAGTTTAATGTACATACATTTGGCGGGTAGCTTTCATTGTGTAGATAGCTTAGTTAAGTTTCTTAGCTAGCCTGATCGAACCAGTTATTTTAAAAAAATATTTTCAAAAATAATAAAGTTACTTCAGTTAACTTATGAACACTAATTGCCTTTATGAATATTAGTACATACAAAGCTTTATAGTTTCTATTTTTATAAAAAATTGAGACATCTACTTTGTTTCGTCCAGGAAAATAAAAGGGAGCAAAAAAGTAAAAAAAATGTATGATAAAAACAATCTATTTAACTTTAGTATCAAAGAACTATTCAGTTAAAATTCACTTAAAAAAAATCTACAAAAATCTGCGAAAGATTTTCTTGCCTAGAAAATTGTAAAAAAAGTTTTTTCACGAAAACAAAACTACGCTAAAACAATTTACTATGTAAGTTTATTTAAATTCTCTAAAAATAACTATTGCGTCAAAAATTTTCTGACATATTTTTTCACGAAGTAATTAAAAATATTTGTTAAGAACGGTAATATGGAAATATTTTTTACAAAAATTCGATATCAATATTTTTACAAATATTCGCACAAAGTTTGAACGAAAATTGGCTTTGAAAACGTTTTCTACAAAAATTCCCAAGAAAAGTTTTCTACAACAAACTCTGACGAGATCACAAACCGGTCACCCAACCAGGAGCTGACCGTTATCATCATCCATCAGTGTTTGACTTGAGGCGGTATCATATGCAGTCCATTTCCTGAGCAGCATCTCAGCAAGCTCATTTGCCTGTTTCAAAGCTCACAGTGGAGCCTCCAGGTGTAATATATATCATTTCTCTTCAGGATTCGTCTAGACCCGACGCCCGCTAGCGCTCGACCCACGGCAATATCTCACGTAGTCCGAGCATCACCCAAGCAAGGTTGTTTGCCTGCTTCGTACACAGAGTGGAGGCCTAAACTTCCAGGTGTAATCCACCCCCAGAGATCTCAGCTCTTTTCCGAATTCGACTAGACACGACACCCACCAGTGCTTTACCCAAGGTGATATGATACGGAGTCCCTTATTTTTTCGTCGCTGTCAACGGTGTAGCCATCTGAATAAAGTGGCTTATCCCAGAGCGGTATCATTCGGAATCTCGCATCGCTCCCGAGCAACATTCAAGCGAGATCATTTCTTCGTTTCGAAGCCCAGAGTGGAGGCCTATTTCTGTCGCTGTATACCACTCCATAGATAGAGCCTCGGTGGTTCAGTGGTAAAAACGTGTGCCTCTGAACCGAAGGCTACTGGGTTCGACTCCCAGGGCTCCCCTTTCACTTTTTCAGTTAATACTGTAAAACTGACATCAACTGAGGTTGTGGCATTGTATTTGAGCAAGTTGAATGTCTGCACGTTCCGCCCGTCAGAGGGGGCGTAAAGCAGTCTGCCCCGTGTCCATGCGCTGTTGGGCATGTTAAAGATTCCTGCCCTCCTTACAGAAAGGCAGGGTTTCGGCGACATTTCCTGGGTAGTGAGGTGAAACTTCTCCCTGGCGTCGGTGATTGGCCAGAGTCGCGGAAGTAGGCCGGCATTAAAGAAACAAAAACACACACACACACTCTATAGATATTTCGGCCTCCTCCCCGGGTTCGTCTGGAGCGCCCACCCGCCCGTGTTTGGCACCAGTTAGTCTGGAGTTCTCTTGAGCCTATTCTTTTGTATCATCCCTGGACCCACAGAATGCTGTGCATATAGCAAGTAATATGTCTACCAAGTTTAATTGAAATAGTACCCGGCATTCCAGAGTTATGCTGGAATATGCATATAAATATTAGTATACACATATCCTACAGATTATTTTAATCTGACATTTGTTAAAACAATTTGTCAATTATTACAAATAAAAAGTTTATGAAAATTTCGTTACCATAATGCACCACGC
Source organism: Tillus elongatus (assembly GCA_964006375.1). Taxonomy (NCBI): domain Eukaryota; kingdom Metazoa; phylum Arthropoda; class Insecta; order Coleoptera; family Cleridae; genus Tillus; species Tillus elongatus. The sequence continues at coordinate 115,711,163 of OZ023265.1, forward strand.
AAATTCTTTACTACTACTACTCTATTTCAAATAAATAAGTTTTACACCCTGTAGTATTAGGTTGTAATTTTCACCTCTCACCATCTCACCCCCCATCCCTTGCTATTTTATTTTATTCTAACTAGAAATAATTTTTCGACGGGAGTAAAAAAAAGCATATTTTTCACGATGGTACCATTAATTTGGGTGTAGAATTCATAGACCGTACGCAGGGTGGAAATTTAATAAACTTAAACTGTTTATTCTGAAGTTTTCAATTATTAAAAAGTCCATGATAATGACTAATTTTTGCATGAAACCTGCCGCGAGAATAATGTTGGATCTTAATAAAATTCAACAAAAAATATATTTGTTACATTTTCGTCAGCAAAATCAGGTTTCCTACATAAGTAGTAGGTATGGCGCTAGGTGTGACGTGCCCCTCCACCTTTTTTGGGTCTAGGTCGCGGGCCGCAATTCGTTATAGGAATTTATGAAGCAGTCGGATCTCTGAATTAGGTATTTAATTTAAAAAAGCGAACCGGTACTGAGGTGGAAGAAAACCCGTGTTCTTTAGCGTGTCCCTACTGCGTAACCGATGTACCAGGGCGGGTTGACGATATAATGTGTTTAGTATATACCGGGCAGTATAAGTGTTAAGTGATATCTCACTTAGTGGCTCAACAATCGATTTATATAAACGTTGCAGGACGTCGTCATATCCAGCTCTGTCAAGCTAAAGCATTAAATGTTTATTTCGAATGTTTTCAGCAAGTTTTAAATAAATTTTCTTGATATTTTTACCTTCATTCAGCCAGCTGTTAGAGGTAGTGAGATCATGCTTTGTTAAACAATTCTGTTGTCAATTAGGTGTCAAATCTCTTGCGCCTAAAGTCACAAAAAGGCGTTATTTAACTGAAACTTTTCGAATCGAAATATTAATTATCATTGGTTATCGAGATAAATGTCGGTCCCAAGCAAAAGTTGTTAATGTTTTTAATATAAAGCACCCCGAAATACTACCACTATCTAAAACACTTTCGCAAAGTTGGGCACGTTAAGCCATTGTGCAGGAAGCCCGTTTATGCAAGCAATGTAAAACTGTTCTAAGGACTTTAAAAACAGCGAAAATGCATGCACATAAACTACAACATTTACAAGAACTGATTGACAGTGCTTCAATAGAAGATTACAATTTTGCGTGCACATATTTGACATGCTAAATACGAATATTATTTCTTGCTCAGAAATTCTTTTTCTGATGAAACACGATTTGTTTTAAATGACCAGGTAAATCGGCAAAACTGGAGATACTGGGCAGAGGATAACCCCCATTGGATGCGAGAAACCCACAACCGACATCCTGAGATAGTCAAGTTTAGGCTGGTATCGTTGGGGATCATATGATTGGACCTACTTTCATTGAAAACCTTAACAGAGAAAGATATTTGCAAATGCTAAGGGACCAAGTTATTCCAGCCTAAGTAGAGTTATTTCCAAATGCATTTGATCGCAATCGTCCAAATGAAGGGACATGGTTGCAACAAGATGGTGCCCCATTATGCTCTTCCTGTTCGGGAGTATTTAAATGAAACCTTTCCAGAAAAGTGGATACGAAGAAGATGTTTCATAGAGTAGCTTGAGATATCACCGGATATTACACCTTTAGACCTTTTCTTGTGGGAATTATCTTAAAAACAGTGTGGACAAAACACAACTTTTGAATTTGAACGATTTAAAGGAAACAATAACCAGGGAAACCAAGAAAATCCACCCGTAGGTTTTAAATAGAGTCAGAGACGAGTTTTAGATAAGATTAATTCGCTGTTAGCGAGAAAATGGGGAACACTTTAAACATTTAAATGTTCAAGACATGCTTGATTTAAATATTTAAGGAGAAAAAAAATTCGATTTAAATAATTGTGAATTTCAGATTATTCGGTTTAGGTTTTATTGTCAGTAATTAAATTTCCAGCCTATGTAGCGGCCTTTCACTTTTGGACCCAAATTTTTGGTACCGTTCAACAGAGAAAAACATGATCTTTGAATTTCCGTCTAAGATGATGGGGCTGTTATTTGAAAAAAAAATTAAACATGGGGTGGGGGTTAAATGGTGGGGGGAAAAATTGCAAACTAATACCACAAGGTGTGTAACCAAAAAAATAATTTTAAGTATCCGAGCGTTTTTCATACAAAATATTTTTCTTTGAATTATTAATTTTATTCCATCAATGCGGTCCACACTGTATATAATTCTACATTTTGCCTTACTTAATAAACTTTTGCTTAGGCACGCCAATAATACAATCCTAATCACTGGTTTATATTATTTTTGGGTCATAAAGTTAAGACGTTTTAAAATTCTCATATTAATATATTAAAGCAAAGTTATTTTAAAAATCCAAATTGAAATGTAGCAAACGTTAACAAGCACCGTCCATATTCGCTGACGATATTTTAAATTAATTTAAGCTTACATCGGACTAGATTTTATCGAGATGTGATAAATGTGGTCCTCTTATAATGCATTATTCAGGTTTTGATTTACAAGTTAAATTCAGTATATATTGTCTGAGTGAGCTTCGCCACAGTTCACTTCAGTCTCTGTCTAGAATAATTTTCACTTTCATTTGTCAAGAGGCATTCTGCAACTTCCAGATAAATTCACCACGTCTTCGCTTGCTGTTATTGATAATCTCTGCAACTTATTCACTTTGGTATAAAGTCAATTGAAAGAAAGTGGTAGTCTCTACGTGTTACTAGTAGTGCAAGTCAAGATTTAACCAGAATATTTTCATATGTAATTAAATATGTCATAACATAATATATTTGCCATGTTTTTTTTAACCGAAGTTTTGCTTTACAGCCTACAACTAGTTAATTTATTGCACTTACCTGCAAATTTTGTTTTAGGAAATTGCGGTATAACAATGAGGGTAGGGAAATATCCTTCGGTCAATTTGCAGATGAACTCGCGGAGAGTTTTCTGAAATTTTTTTTATTGTATTGCTTGTATATACCGCTCGACGCATAAACCACAAGGAAAATGTTTTGGAAACAACCCTTACGAAAGTTAAGGGACTACGAGTAAATGAGGGTGCCGGGCGATAAAGAGGAATTAAAGGAAATATAGACGATAAATGAAAAATACAACTTAGTCGGTCATCTATAAGCTGCATATTTCACATTATGCAGCATATGATGAAATTAAAATACCATTGGTGGTTTCATTTGTGTCTTCACAAGAAGACCTAATAATAAATGAAAATCTGCTTCTAGAACCGATTCTAATCTTTAACTAAAATACAAACGACTTTCCCATTTTGTTTAAAATGAGGACGATAGCTAGTGAACTCTTTAGTGTTTATCCATTGAAATCAAAGCCGGCTATGAATTCGGCAATTCAACGATAGCAAGGCATTTGGCAATAACTTGACCTACTTATTCAACAGCTCTGTTACACGTGAAGCCGTTAAAATGTTTAACATGCCAGTTGGTTCGAGGAACGACGAGGGCGACCATTTTTGTCGTCATCGGTCTGAGGGCAAGTTCGAGGCATCTAGCTTTCTATTTCTATACACATTGTACACCCTGAGCTTGTTTCTACTTAACAAGCATTTCTAGTGTTTTGTTTAAAGAACATCTTAAAATACAGGGTTTGTTTAAAAAACAACTTCTAAATACTTATTATTATATTTATTTACTTTGTATTGTCACGTAAACGGTTTATAAGACAGCAGCTAAGGGAGGCGTCTACATGTTTTTATGGCAGTTTTATAATCCGAGTACTAACTTAGTTAAAATGTCTATAACTTTTTGTTTCTTTCTGTTTCATATAAATGTTAACTTTTTTAAGAGTATTTATAACAGCACTTCCGGCGATTGACTTCTCTACATAGTTCTAAAGCAGTGTAATAATAACTATATTCTTTACAGATGTTCACATTGAGCTCCTACAATGGTTTTGGGGAAGCTCTTACCAGTCAGCCTAGATCATCCAGAAGTAAAGACATCGGAACATCGAATATGGACCTCAGTTACGTAACAGAGAGAATCATTGCCCTTTATTTTCCACCTTCCACCACTCAACATGCCTACAGACAGGGACAGAGACAGGCTTCCCATATGCTGAGAAACAAGCATGGAGATAATTACATGGTGAGTACTATTGTTCCTTTTTTAATGTTCTTCCTCTCCTGTGCATCACCATTTGATTTTTTCATGTCCTTGTCTTCTTCTTCTTCACTTTATTATTCCGGTACTGAATGTTGTATACGACTTTGACAATCATCGCTTGACCTACAACAGCTCTAGGAAGGCCGGGTGTTTCTGTATTACATCAGCATTTGATGAAATACAATACCTGCAGTGTTCTTTGCGACTGTCCATACTTTTGCCTTTACACATTATGATGCCCAAACATATTAGCTACATTTATTTAGCGTAAGTATAATTACTACTGTCTTGTTTATTTAATGGAGAACATTATAACCTGCAACTCGGTTCACCCCAGAAAATCTTAAAAATTGGTGGCAAGATTACCAATGGAATGCTGTCCGTCAACTTTCTGGTTACTGCCTTGGTCAATATCGATGACAAACTTAATTCAGTAAAACAAGAACGACATTGAATAGAATAAGTCTTGTTCTCTTAGTAGGGTAAAGCATCAATTAGTGAACACACTGGCAACTTAGCCATCTTTAGAAATACAGGTCTTGTTTTTCTATGAGAATTCGATTATTTTGTAAATGCTAAAGTGGATGCTGGATGATGTAATTATGTTTGAAATTTCCATGCGCATTTTCAAATGTGGCGTACGTGTAGTAGAACATTGAAAGTAATAAAAAAAGTCTATGGCCAATGTATGTCACATTTACCGATACCACCACCAAGATACAGTACTATAGATACATAACATATATTTGGGAAGATAATCACTACGTACATAAAAGTAATAAAAAATCAGGACACCTAAATGCCTTCGAAAGTATATATATATATATATATATATATATATATATATATATATATATATATATATATATATATATATATATATATATATATATATATATAAATTAAATGTTGTTTATTGGTAAGCGCATCACTTGTGAACGGCTGGACCGATTTGGCTAATTTTATTCTTAAAATGTTCGCAATGGTCCAAGTAAGGGTCCTAAGGAAAGAAAAATTGGAAAAGTTGCCCGGAAATTTTG
>OZ023265.1:115718857-115948857 GCA_964006375.1 Tillus elongatus
CGTGCGTGCGTGCGTGCGTGTGTGTGTGTGTGTGTGTGTGTGTGTGTGTGTGTGTGTGTGTTCGGAAAGATTTCCGCGGTCTTTAATGTAGACATACTTGGTTCTCGGGTTGAACCGCGTCCAGAATTTATTAAAACTCGACATTCTGGCTCCTGTTTTGGAGCCATTTTCAAGAGGTAAATGAAATATGTAAGGACATGAACTCTAAGGCCTCAATCTGCGCCTACTCCATAGAGCGGTGGACAAAGGTGGGTTGGGTAGTTGTAGCTCGATTACGGGGCCTCAATTTTCCTACTCCCCAAATCTCGCCGGAGATCGTCTCTAAGGTCTCAGTGTGTTCAACCCTTGGCCTAAGAGAGATATGGCAGTTCGTTGCAAGTTTTGTATTGTATGCATCGTTTCGTATACCTGCTTCATTACCAGTATAATGAGCACGGTCAAAGTCAGGGGCTTTCGTCACGGTACTTAAAGGGTTAAGAGGATTACAGGTATTTGTGGAGTCAGGGGCTTTCGTCACGGTACTTAAAGGATTAAGAGAATTGCAGGTATTTGTTGAGTTAGGCAATGGGGAAATAAAATTGTCTATTGAACTTATTGTCTTTTTGTGTTTGTATAAAAGATATAATAGGTTTCCAACTAATCGAAGACGAAGACCAGCGTATGTCTTATTTAAACAATAGGGTCGTATTTCGATCTCGATTGCTTCATGGATAATTCTGGTTTTGAAGTTGTAAACCGGGGCTATTGATTTGGCATTGTCGAAGTCTATTTTGTGTCCTGTATGAATATGATGCATGGTCGGCGCCGATGAGGGGTTGGCTTTTCCAACTGCTGGGGTGTCTTCATATATTCTATTGTGGATGCGTCTATTTGTTTGTCCTACATAAGTTCTTGAACAGTCAGAACACGGAATTTCGTAAACGCCGTGGGATTCGTTTGGAATCGTATCCTTGGAAGTTTTTATTAGATTTGACAGTTTTTCCTTGGTTGTGAATATGGTTTTGATATTATGGGTTCTAAACATGTTGTCGGTGACACCTTTAGTGTATGGTAAAAACACTATGTGTTGTTGTGTGGACTATATATGTTCTTGTTGTGGTGTAGTGGGTTGTTGTTGTACGTTTCCAATGCTTCGTAGTATGTGATTGTTGTCGTATCTGTTTTCTGTCTTAAAATGTTTAATTCTGTCTGTTTATTGTTGTTGTCCGTTAGTATGAGGGATCGTGTTACTAGTGCTCGAACCACGGAATTTAGTTTCGATGGGTGATTGTGAGCTTGGGCGATTAGTGTGGGTTGGCTGTCGGTAGTTTTCTTAGATGTACGCATCACTAAAAACCCATTCAGAGGATTTTCTTACACTCTGTACCGAAAGGCAACCCACACTAATCGTTATCTTAACGCCCAATCTCACCATCACCCATCGCAACTAAATTACTTGGTTTGAACACTAGTTACACGATCCCACACACTAACGGACAACAAAAATAAACAGACAGTATTAAGCTTTTTAATACAGAGATTGCTAGAAAACAATTTTATTTCCCCATTACCTAACTCAACAAATTCCTGCAATCCTCTTAATCCTATAAGTACCGTGACGAAAGCCCCTGACTCAACAAATACCTGCAATCCTCTTAACACCTTAAGTACCGTGACGAAAGCACTGACTTAATTCACCGTGACCCGACTCATTCCACTGATAACGAAGCAGGTAGACGAAACGATACATACAAAACTTTCAACGAACGGACAGATCTCTCTTCGGCCTAGGGTTGAACACACTGAGACCTTAGAGACGATCTCCGGCGAGATTTGGGGAGTAGGCAGATTGAGACCCCGTAATCTACCTACAACAACCCAATACACCTTTGCTCTAAGGGGTAGGCAGATTGAGGCCTTAGAGTTCATGTCCTTACATATTTCTTTTACCTCTTGAAAATGGCTCCAAAACAGGAGCCGAAACGTCGAGTTTTAATAAATTCTTGACGCGGTTCAACCCGAAAAACAAGTGTATCCCATATATATATATATATATATATATATATATATATATATATATATATATATATATATATATATATATATATATATATATATATATATATATATATATATATATATATATATATATATATATGAGGTCATCATAAAGTAACGGGTATACTTTAAAATCTTATATAATTTATCTATAAGAAACCTAGCTAGTAGCAAAATGTGAATGGAATCTAGTTGCTAAAATAATTGGATTTTACTGTACCTATGAAAAACAAAATAGTTGTCGTGTCAACTGCTGATACAAGTTTTAAGTATGATCGCGATTCAGAGGATTTTTCTCAAAATAAAACTCACGAGAACGTACATTGTGACGATCTAAATTTTAATAAATGGATCTACGAACAAGAATTGGTTTAGTACAAAGTTATTACGATTCTCTTAGCAATTACACTCCTGGATTACGAAGATTTCGTACGAAAATAGCTGAGATGGAAATTGAACTCGAATGGTTGTCCGTATGTTATGGCCCGATAAGGGCCATTTCTCTCTAAATGGTGGAGTCAATACCCAAAATTGTCAAATATGGTCAACAGATAATCCACTTGAAATCTTCATGACAAGATAGTCACCGTTTGAATCGGTTTCACGGCAAATTTTATCATTGGACCATACTTCTTTGAGGAGACACAGAATGGAAAAGCTGTATCCGTAACTGTTACGGTAATGATACCTGCAAATGTTACGAGATTATTCCATTTTACACACAAAACGAGCACGACGAGTAATTAATTTAATATGTCAGTTAGATGTCATTAGGTGCTGTTTAGATTTTGGAATTTTGGTATAAATATGAAGTGGTTTAAACAGGTTTTCGTTAGAAGAGTATGCTTGTATGGTCAGGACTGATAGTGAATTTGGGCACGGGTTGAAACATCAGATGGGAGAAGAAGGAAGTTAAATTTCGGTACGTTACAATTTGAAGTTAATAACTTTTGGAAAGCATCATATACCAAACGCATTTTGGCCAGGACGATTTATTTTACGTCAACTAATATAACTACAAATCTCAGACTTCCTTATATGGACATGCTGTATCATTATATACCAATAAATCAATAAATTGAAAACCTGAGTTTTATACAGGATGGAGCACCCCCCATATTTACCGACCAGTTGAAGATTGGTTAACGGCTGTGTTGAAGATCGTGTTATGACCAAGCATTTTGTATATTCATGGTCTCCACGATCCCCTGATCTCAACCCAGTGGACTGGGTGGGGTTATCTAAAAAAATTGGGTGTTTAGAACACGACCCTGAAAGAATTAAAAGGCTCTGTTACGGGTCAAATTGCTGCAATTAAACTAGAAAATTTCAGTAATGCTGTGTACAATTTAAAGGAATGGTTGTCAATTGTACAGCAGCAAAATGGACGACATAATATCGCACATTTACCTTAACATAATAAATCCCATTTTTTAATCAATCGAATTTCTTTCACATCCTGTTATTTACTTAATTTGTAAAAAATACATAATAAAATATATACCTTACTTTGTGATAACCTTATATATATATATATATATATATATATATATATATATATATATATATATATATATATATATCACACCACCGCTGATTCAAAACAACAATGGACTGATTTTGTTTAAAGTTTGCACTCGCGTTGATATTTTCTATACAGCTTCGATGAGTCCCTTGGCCAGAAAAATCTCATTAGTTTACAACTGATAAGTATTTTCAGAAAAAATGTTGGTCGTACTGGAGCTCAAAGGGGGGCACGAGACCAAAATATTTATGTGGTAAACAAAAGCTGTTAAATATTATAGATTTTTCTACTGTGCGTACAATCTTTATATTTAAATATAGTTATTGAAATTGAAAAAAAATCATCAGGAACAACATTCAAAAAATTCGCCAAAAAACTAGGACCTTACGTAAAACTTTCAAGTGGTAGTCTCCGCCTGAAAAAAATGTGTTTAATTTCCTCTCGTTTTAGAGACAATTAATCTAATGTGATTTTTTTACCCTATTTCTAAAGGCTGCAACTTATCGAGAGGCTTGAATAAAAATATTTCACATAAAACACCTGTTACAATGTATCAGAGAATGGTTCCCCAAGTTTTCTGTACTGATTGATGAAGCACCCTGTTTAGGTCGGTAACTAAAAGATTTTTTTGCAATAACAACATATAAATGAATGACGGTGATCTTTGTAGCCTTAGCCAGCTCTAATTCATCCTTTTATTGCAGGTATTTAACTTGTCAGAACCGAAACGCGCCTTACGAAGTGAACACAAGCACGTGAAGGAGGTTGGATGGCCTCATAACTTGGCACCGCCCCTGGAGAAACTCTGCAGTGTCTGCAAGGAAATAGATTCCTGGCTCTCGGCTGACCAACATAGGATTGCAGTCCTGCATGCGAGGTGAGCACGAAAGAGTCTTTTAAGTCATAAGTTACCTGTTATTTCTAGAGGCTGCGGAAAGAGATGTTAGTATCTTACAGTTTCTTAGGTAAAAACAAACATTTGCGTATCGAGTTTTATAAATAGGAAAGTATTGCAGACTATCAAATAAAACAGCCTGCCGGAGGTGAACGGATATATGGTGGGATGTCAAATTATAGCCTTGTACATACTACTAAAATAAAAGCAAATCATGGTTCTCTATTAATACAATCATAAGGGCAAATTGAAAAAATTAAGCTAAAACGAATTAATTGCACTAATACAACAAACACAAATAAATAACATGTATTTCCTGTTTCTAGCTTTTCTTTGTAATGTGGCAAGTTCAGCAATCCATGTTATTATGTACTCCTATTAAGAAAGTTGGTGCTTTTTTAGTATAATGTGTCATTAGTCCTCACTGTATGATAAGTGTGGAGATTTGGTTCTGGCAAAGGAACCACTTGGGTCCTGATGAGACCAGTCCCTCCGCTATATTTACGTAACTGGAATATACAGGGTTGCCAATTGAAAACGAAACGAGGGCTTTTTAAGGCACTTATCGTGGTTCTGTTGAAAATCGCTTAGACGGAAATTTTGTTTTAAAGGGGGAACACATTTAGGCTTATTTTCAACATCGCGGCACAACCCCTTAAGTGGTGCAATTCATCACTAAAATTTTAAATCACCAGGGTAACTAAGTAACACCTCATTTTAGAGCTGGTGTAAATCTCTCTTCAACTGTGTCTTATTTTTTTTAATTTGAAGCAGTGGGTTCTATAATATTGACTTTAAAAGGTGTAATCTGTAGCAAAAACTTATATATCTGTTTGTCAAATGCTCAACCAACAGCCTCCATGCAATAGCACAAGTTTTTAGCACAAGTTTTGTTCAAAACGTCGGCGCACGTTATGTAACATTTCTGAAGTGATTTGGCGGCATTACTTTAAGATGCGCTGGCTTAAATCTTCTAAGGAATCGGGCTGAGTAGAGCATATTTTACTTTTCATGCTACCCCTTAAAACGACATCTAGGGATGATAAATCTGGCGATTATACGGGCCATTCTATGGAACCTTTTCTCTCGATTCACCGATTTGGAAATCTGTGGTGGAGATATTGTCAAACAGGCAAATGGTATTGTGGAGAAGCTCCATTCTGCTGAAATACCAACTGGTGTTCGAGATAATGCTCATCACTTTCGTTAATGTCAGTTAACATTGGATCAATGGTGTTTTCTAACAACTCCAAGTATATATATATTTAGTCAGATTATCAGATAAGTAAAAAAGACCAACAATATGGTCACAAAAAAATTCCAATCCAAACATTGACATTTTCCAGGTGTATGAATGTCGTGAAATAATCTGATATTAGAATCGGCCCAGTAGCGACAATTATGACGATCACGGTACTGTTTATAAAAAGGATGTGGCTGTTTATACATACAGTTTGTATGCGTAATTGTCTATTTATACATACAGTATGTATGCGCGATTGGCTATTTATACATACAGTATGTATACGCATTTGATTGCCTATACATACAGTATGTATACAAGTTAGCAACACCAAAGCCACCCATTCAGATAAACCTGACACCCCTATTATAATATTGTATTGAAATGGACTTTTCCGCTAGTGACAGTAAATAAACCATGAGTGGCGTCTGCCGTGCAATAATATTTATTCTGTACCTAAGGCCCCTGTAAAATCGGCTTTTCCACGTTATAGTAAAGTAACTATGAGTGCCGTCCATGATACAATAACTAGAGAGATATGATAATGCGGCCACCCAATTTTTGCACTGCCACTCGCATGGCGTCATGTGGAGGGTACAGTGCAACATAATAATATTGTGCTGCCGTACAGTGGAGTTTAACGTTTCGTCACATTTTATAACTTGTTAACAAATTACGCATTTTACTAGATACACTTAGAAGTAATTTATTATGATCAGAATACTACTGTGAAACTGTGACATGATGATGAAATCAAGGTTATGACTGTTAACGCCCTCTATGTCTGCGAACGTCTTCTCTACTTTTGAAGTTTATGTAGCCCCGATGCCAGTTAAGGGCCCCCTAAATTATACTTGTCCTGTGTTTGTATATGTAATATAAAAATGAAAAAGAAGTGAAGTCATTGAAGTTAGTGCTGTATTCTATATTACCTAAAAAATAAATTATAGGCGACGAAGTTGAATGTAATTTCAACCATATTAAATAGATGTATATATTTTTTTTCATTGCCAATGACCCAGTTTTAAGTGAGTTTTTGCAAGTGTATCCATCTGAAATATTGAATATGATCATCATTACTTTGTTTTTGTTGTTTAAGGACTCTGTATGCATCATTTGCCAATCCCCAGTGTACAATACCAATCCTTAATTGAGAGTAGAAACGCGGATAATATATTGACAACACAGTCGAGGTGCTGTATCTTTGGGTTAGTGTTCTTATTGCACACGATATGGATCAAATTCCCATGTATGTGGATGAATTTTACAAGTAAACTACAACCAAGCTCTATTTTTTTTGTTGAGATATTCATTTTTTTTAACTGTGTATTTTTCTCTTACCACAGTATAAATCGCATGCACCTGGTGATATACAAGTGTAATTTAGGTGACATTGGCTTATTTCATTGTTAAAAGGTACATCATACATTAGCTGAGGCACTTTATTTTTATACAAAAGCTGCCTCTTACTACAACTAATAGTAAAAAAAATGGGCCTTACTTATTTTTTTCGATAAACCTTCTACCTGGGTCCCTATTCAAAGCCTATTATCCAAAATGCAACCTAAAAAGTTGGTGGAAGTACTTAAGGCAATATGGTTATTCCCGTAAACTCTGCCCAGCATCACTAACCAAAGTGTGACAAATACTATCCACCTTACGTATAGCATTAGACAATACCGGATCCGAAACTATGATTGCTATGTCATCTGCGTACATAAACAACCTGCCACCTGTCAGATAGTTGGGGAGATCATTTACGTTCAACATAAACATGAGCGGCCCCAGGACGCTGCCATGCGGAGCGCCCAGCCTTATAAAATTCATTGGATTTAACGCCATTCACTGAGACTACCAATCGCCTGTCTCTCACAAACGACATAAGCCACTGATTAACAGGTCCCCTAAGTCCGACCGCATTTAATATTTTCGCGGAATATACAATTAATGGTGTCAAAAGCGCGAGACATGTCAAAAAATATGCCACCGTGTGATGTATCCTATCAACCCAATCCGCACAATGCCGTACCATGTCCGCGTAGGCCAGCTCGGTGGAATATCCCTCGCAAAAACCATACTGACTAGGTGACAACACGCTATTTTTACTTAGGAAGTCCGTTATCCTGTTATGTACAGCTATTTACATAATTTTAGATAACGGACTTACAACCAGACTTGCCGACAACGGATCGTCTTTTTTATATATTGGTACCCCTTTGGCTTTTTTTAATTTTGAGGAAAACTGGCCTATCTTAAGTGAGGTATTCATTACTACCGTTAGATAAGGCGATATCAATTCAGAAAAGTGTTTAAGCAAAGTAACTCATGATTTTACTTGATGCCTAGAAAAGTATTTGACTTATTTTACTGTATTCATTTATAGTTAGACTTTCGAAGATGGAGTGCCTTGCTTACGGTACCCTTCAATGCCTAAAAATGCCCACAGTTTTTTAGTAGCGTCGCTGGAAACTTTTGACTAGAGGTTATCTTGCGTTATTTTTAACTTTGAAAGTAGCTGCAGTAAGATAATACTAGCAGTGCTTTAGTGTTTAGCACTTGCTAAAAAAATGGCAGGGACTAAATGTACATAAAGCATATTTTAAAATATGATGGACGATAAAACATTTATATACATATATATATATATATATATATATATATATATATATATATATATATATATATATATATATATATATATATATATATATATATATATATATAACTGACCACGGATGTGAGTGTTTTCTAAATCGCACTCATTTAAAATATATGCCATGTTGATGTTTTATTATCCACCAAATTTTAAAATGTGCTTTGTGTAAATTTAGTCACTGCCATTTTAGTGAATTTTCGTAGAAAAAATTCACTAATGGGGAGATCCCGACTTTTGAATTTTGAAAAAATTTTTGCAAATGAGCGCGAACTAGAACCCCTAGAACCCATATCCGGGGTTAGTTTCAATTTTTATATGTTTATATATATATATATATATATATATATATATATATATATATATATATATATATATATATATATATATATATATATATATATATATATATATATATATTATATATATATTTATATATATATTTATATATATATTTATATATATATTTATATATATATATATATATATATATATATATATATATATATATATATATGTATCACACCGATAACTCAAAAAATAATGGGCCGATTTTGATAAAATTTGGCATGTACGTTTCTTTTGTAAATAGCTTGGATAAGTTCGTTAGTCAGGAAAATCGGACGAGGTTTTCCGGGAAAATTTTGAGTTTTCATTCGAAAAAAATTCTTATCTCAAAAAGTAATAAGCCGATTTTAATAAAATTTGGCACGTACCTTCCTTTTATAAATGGCCGTGACAAGTTTGTTAGCCAGGAAAATCGGACGAGGTTTTCCGGGAAAATTTTGATTTTCATTCAAAAAAATTTTTTTCTCAAAGAATAATGGGCCTATTTTGATAAAATTTGGCATGTACCTTCCTTTTGTAAATGTCTTTGATAAGTTCGTTAATCAGAAAAATCGGACGAGGTTTTCCTGAAAAATTTTGAGTTTTCATTTGAAAAAAATTTTTATCTTAAAAAATAAAAACTCTATGATAACCAAATTTGGTAGGTAGGTTTACGATATAAAAAGTAAACTACATACCAAAATTTAGATTTCTATGTTACAAGAAAAAAAAGTTATAATAAAATATTTTGCGCCAGATCATTTTTATGAAAATTCACTACCATAACGCACTTGCTGCGTCTTCGGCTTTTTTTACCAAGTGCTAAACACTAAAGCACTGCTGGTGTTATATTACAGAGGCTACTTTTAAAGTTAAAACTAATGCAAGATAATGTTAACCTCTACTCAAAACTTTCCAGCGACGCTATCAAAACTGGGTATTTTTAAGCGTTGAAGTGTACCCTAAGCAGGGCACTCTATCGTTGAAAGCCTAATTATAAATGAATACAGTAAAATAAGTCAAATACTTTTCTAGACATTAGGTAAAATCAATTTGACACTTTAGCACCCTATATTTTTTTACTTTGACTTATGGACTTAGGAGGGTGCCTATACTTTTGGACCATTCTGTATATTGATCCAACTGGAAAGAAATAGTGATTGACAAAAAAACAATAAGATATAAATCTAAATTCTTTCCTCTGACTTTCAGTAAATTTTTACAATCTGTTCCTCTCAGCTTTTTTCTGCTATTTTCTGTTGCAAAACGATTTGCCATCTTCTTGTAAAAAATATTTAAATTACCACGCATATTTATTATATTTGGAGATCCATTTTGATTGAGTTGTTTTGTTTTATATACTATTTTGTAAGGTAAGAACATATTAAGAAATATGAGGCTATGTGGAAAGCATATACAAATTTGAATTTTATTTTCTTGGTAGAATAGCTACTTCTTGATAAATTTTCCAACATTAAATATACAATAGAAATTTCATCCAATTTTTCATTGTACCTTTTATGCTTTTATGTCAAATATTTGAATTGTCCAATCATGTGATAAATTGCGCACCGCTCGTCATGTTCCCAACAAAATTCAGCATAATAATGAAATTTCCTCCATGTATGTTTTAGGTCTAATTTTACATTCCACTAAGCTTTTCGTTTTACTAACAAACAAGCTCTGACTAGGGCTCATGTTTTTCCACCAAAATATTACCATTTGATGCGTTCATAAAATATTTGCACAGCTTATTTTTCTGAACCGATAAAGGTAGAACAGGTAATTTAATATTTAATGTAAAAGCCATGCGAACAAAATGGTCTATGTTGTTTGAGGTATAACATAAATAACGAATCGGTTAGTCTGTTGTATCAGGATCATATTCCTAAATATAATTATTGTTTGGATTTTTTTGTAAATCAGTTAAACCAGCTTAAATCTTTTTAACGTCTTTTTTAGGTAATTTCTGTTTTTAACTAACAAACGTTTTTTATTGTGGCTACCCCAGCTGGATACTCAATACCACCATAGAAACTCTCCATCTGGCTTCACAGAGAACCCACACCTCAAGGAGTTGTGTTCTCTCCTCGTCGAAAACAGGCAGATTAACCCTTCCTTTGCTCGTCGTTTGTCTTGCTAATAAGCAATCAATATTTCTCAAAGAACCTCCTAATCATACTGGTTTTTCAAAAAAGTTTCAGAATTGTACAACGTTTAGTGCAAGTTCATCTATTTAAACTATTTACAGTACACGTTTCACAATAACTTTTAGAAATTAGAAGTACATAGGCATGTTTATTTGGAATTGCACTGTTCTTGTTCTTTGTTTATGTAATCACGGAACTATGATTGCTGGTTCGCGTGGTACCTACGGAAGAAATGTTCCTTATTGAAGAGATAATGTATGCTTTAAAACGGAAGAAGTTTCAAGGAAGCACCGTAGAAGTTAGACCTTAGAATAATACATGAGAAAGAACAATCTAAGCTTCACTGAACTGCAGCGAATTGTTGTGGAATGAACTTTGTTTAAACTCTGCAGTAAACTCTTGCTTGAACTGTTTATTCAACGCTTGACTGAACTGTTGATTCAACCCTTAAAATGAACGCCTAGAATGAACTCTTAGAATATACTGCTAGAAATGGACTCTCTTTGAATGGACTATTGACTCACTTGTGGACTGAGCTGTCGAATATTCGGCGAGAGGTAGGTTGTTTGTTTCCCCCAGGGCTCGTCCGCAGCCTTGCCGCCCCGATAGCACTGCAACCTTTGGTTTATTGTGCATACCCTTAGTCTTACTCCACCCATTCCAAAATCACTGTGCCTTACATAACGTTTTCTCTCACCGACAAATCGACGTAACGTCACGTATGTTTATTTTTCACGGAATTCCGGTCATTAACCTTTTTTTAAGGATACCTATATAATTACTGAAGGATACATGTTGATATTATTATGACTTTATTAGCTTAAATTGTACAGTATGTCCATATACAATAAGTATACTACTTGTGGTGTATATTACCACATAATTTAAAAAGTTTTATCTAAAACTGTTGACAATGACGTTTCCAAATTGTATAAACTTCAAGTTTTGATAAGCCAAACCAGATTACTTTTTAGCCTTTCTGGCTCCATCTAACAGTTCAGTCATTGCCTTCATTTACCATAACTCACCATAATTAAACACAAATCATATTATTTCATACTCTTTACACGCCATAGTTTCCACAAAGTTTGTAATTTTGCAGAAACCTAAAATGACTTTTGTTATCTACCAAAAATGTTTACTTTTACATCTAAAAGAGGACATCAAAGAATTAATGAAAGAAACCGGCAAAGTTAATATTTAACACATCATAGTTATATAGACTATGCTGCTATCGATTATCTCCCTCTCCCAGTATCAAGGATAAATAAATATACATGTAATAAAGATACGTTATTATTTACACAAAGGCAATTGAATAATCAAGGGATAATCAGCAACCTAAGAGAATGGAAATCCCCCAAAGGGATTAAGTATATGTAGAAGGTCTCAAAATATAAAGAGTGACGGATACGATATCAGAGCAGTGACGATTCGGTGAGGTTTCTCCAACACATCGCTGTTACACAACTGCTTTTTAGCCGATCCTTGATGTTTACAATTTGCGAACAATGGAGTAAAAACGCATTTTGCTATTATTAAGGCAGCAATTCTCAACCTGTGGGGCGATCCTTCCAGGGGTGACATGATAAAACTAAATGGGAGGCGCAAACATATTGAGCAAAAAAACGAGAAATAATATATTATTGAAAAAGTTATTTAATTTTATGCAAGAAAATCAATTGAATACACTTATATAAGATTTTTATTTAATTAACTGAAAGAAACTCAATATAATACACTTATATAGGATTGTATCAGTACTGCGCAATGTATTTAATAACTAACTTATCAGTATTGAATTAAAAACAAGATTAGTAAATATTAGAGACTCCCTTGGGCCTGTCTTGCAGTACAAAGTTTTTCGTAAGAACTCTTGGAGTTGATAATTCATGGTATTGGATTCCTCGAATATGTCGACCCAGTAGTTCAATTTTATTGCTAATAAATCATCTCGAGACTTCTCTGCTTCCGCTCGGTTTTCCTTTTCTAGAAAAATGTCGATTTTATCTCCTAATTCACAAACACGTTGCAAAAATATCCCACGTGATAATCATCTTGCCCGGCAATAAAATAGTAACTGAATGTACTACACTCGTGTCTTTACAAAGGGCACAAACTATTCTTGATTTTAGTGGTCTCATTTGTATGTAATCTACTACGGTTACCACAATATTCAGACCAGAACTCTTTGGAAACCAGAGCTTCTTTGTGAATCATGCAATGACTCCAAATTTACTGCGGAGGTTTTTGTTTTTCAATTGCTTGTATACTTTGGAATCTTCCAGAGATTGTACGAGTACCATCGGTACATATCCCAATGCAATTTTTCCACTCTAGTTTTGCCTCGTTTAGAAAATCATTTAAGATGGCAAATAATGCAAGTTGCTTTGAGTTCTATTGATTTGCAGAATAGTAGTTCTTTTACTGCTGATATACCATCACAAAATCGAACATAGGCAATATTTATTGCTATCTGTTGCTTCATCAAGCTGAATTGAAAAAAAATTGTCACGCAGATTCCCGAAAAGCTATGCTGTACATCCTCAGCTATATCACCAATTCGAAGGGCAACAGTATCATTTGATAGAGCTATGGACTGCAATTGTTTGGCTAAATTTCCTCCAAACATAGTTTCTACGATCTCAATTGCAGCTGGCGCGATAAACGTCTCACCAATGGTGTGAGGCGATTAGAATTAGGATTGAAAATTGGGTCGCAAATTAAAAAGTTGAAAAATGCTGCATTAGGGCATACACTGAAACATTTTTAATTTTGTTAAACAGCTTCACGTAGCATATATTTAAACAGTTTATTTTTAATCACAAAGCTGGTATCAGCTTTTTGAAATTGTTAGAACTAATCCGTTAGTCCGGACAATTAATAGTAATAAAATACACTCTGTTGTACGTGTTACTTACCCACCTGTGTATCTATTCTCGTTACATAGCCACCATCGAATTACTATAGTATTCCATAAGTTATCTTGAAATCGAGCCTTGTATTTGTAAAAGTTCTAATTTAGCTGAATAGTTCTTTTCTGTTTTCTATGAGTTTTGTCCTCCCATTCGTCTGCACCTCTTTCTCTCAATAAAATTCCAAATATTGGTCTTTCCATATATACCTGTTTGAATAGCTTCTAGTTTGTTAGTGATTTGTTATGTGAGTGTCTGGGTTTAAGTTCTATATAGCAATAAAGGAACAACACACAGATCGATTTCGTTCTTAGAAGCTGTTGGGTAATTTGGACACGCTATTATATGTATTAATTCCTAACAATGTTTTTAATTATTTTTTTCGTTTTTATTTCAGGGCTAGTAAGGATAAACTAGGAGTTATAGTGGCAGCTTACATGCATTATTCAAACATCTGTGGAAACGCGGAACAGGCATTAGACAGGTTCTCGATGCGCAGATATCTAGAAGAAAATGTAGGACCACTTACTTTGCCATCCAATAAAAGGTAATAGCTTTTAACGAAATATTTTATAATTACAAAAAGAATAATTAATTAACTTGTAGCTGGTAAATGTTTACCCATTTGCCAACTAAGTGATTAATTGTTGTGATAAATCATTTTCAAATAATTTTGCAAAAACACTTGGCCACAAATATATAAAAAAAATCCTTTGTAATGTTCACCAAGTTTTCTTGTCATTTCATTTAACTTTTTTTAACAATTTATTAAATAAATTATTAATACATAAACTAAAAGATGCATTAAAACGTAGAAAGAAGAAACCGATAGGGTTAATCTCGACGGGGAAGTATTTCCGTGAATAAACGAAGAAAACAGTTTAAAGGTAGATGTAGATAAATTACTGGGCAAGACGAAGTTATAATGAAGAAAACTCTGGATGACATGAGAAATACTACAGTTGATACAAGGGCGTAACAGTTAATTTATTAGAAACTGAGAAGCGTGCAGTAGATATAAACATTAAAAATATGATCAAACCAGAATGTACGAAAGCAGAAAGTGTATTAATGCAAACAAATAGTGCAGAAATCGAAAGTCACATGAAGAGGGGACAGTCGTATTAAGCCGACCAGTAGGTAGGAAAACTATAATATAAGCCAGGAACAAAACGTCCTAAAGGAAAACGATAAAAATTGATTACCACTAAAGCAATACTGTGTTAAACACTGGAAAGTCTATCTAGAAGAGTTATATCACGAAAATTAATTATGAATGAGAGAATATGGAGGAAGTCGGAGATAAATACAGCTGATCTGGGCCGGCCTATTTCAAAAGAACTGTTCAAAGCCTTTGAAGGACTTAGACAAGATACACGCTTCGACGCTATATATATATATATATATATATATATATATATATATATATATATATATATATATATATATATATATATATATATATATATATATATTATAATTGGAACGATACAGAGAAGATTAGCATGGCTCCTGCGCAAGGCTGACACGCCAAATCGTAAAGTGTTCTACATTTTTAACTCACCTTAGCAAAATATATTCTATCCAGAATAATCGATTAAGGCTGACCGTCGGTGCGTTACAAAGTACTTCGATACATAA
Source organism: Tillus elongatus (assembly GCA_964006375.1). Taxonomy (NCBI): domain Eukaryota; kingdom Metazoa; phylum Arthropoda; class Insecta; order Coleoptera; family Cleridae; genus Tillus; species Tillus elongatus. The sequence goes on from OZ023265.1 coordinate 115,734,244, forward strand.
CCTTCTTGCAGAATATGAAGAAATGGCAGTTCGTTACAGAAGAGTGAAATTAGCAACGAAATTTGTACATTCAATGTTATGCAAAAAATAGTGAGTTAATCAATAAGTTACATATAGGCTTTATTGAAGAGCTAACCTTAACATACTGGCCAAAGAAAAAGACAATACTACTCATAGACGCTTAATCCTACATAATAGACAGTAAGGAAGGCAATTTAAATTCGATTTGTAATGTCAAATTTCGAATATTTCAAGGCCTCGACATATACTAGTTGCTAAATTATACAGTTACCAAATAATATCCGAAACATAATTTTTCTTTCCGACATCAGTGAGAAATTTTACGGTTCTCTACACATTTTTACGGTTCTCTACAAGTTTTTACGGGCGCTTCTAAGAATCATGCACAATCTCGATTAGCCTACAATGTGCCTGCCCTTGGAATTGAAATGAAGTCTAAACTCGGTAAAAAATATCTACCCACTCAGCTGAACTCATCACAATTAGGGAATCCTTGCAGTTTATTGACCAACATTCAATACAACGTGCCACTATATTTAGTGATAGCAAAAAGTAGCCTTGATAAATGAAAACATATTTCTGCCAATTCAAGCTGTAATGACTTAGTTGCAGATATAATTACCGTAATTAGGATTTTACAATATGCGGGAATAGTTAGCTTAGTTTGGATCAAAGCGCACTGTGGAATCGTTTCCAATGAAAAAGCCGACTTTTTTTTTTTTTTAATGTCAACAACACACCACGAGGGCTTACAGCCTAAATACTATCGTACCGTGGGTGTTGACAAGGAGGAAAGAGGCAGCTTGTTAATTCTGGACTTGAAGGTTTGGAGGTTCGGAGGAGAAGGAAAAACATGTGCCGGCAAGGAATTCCACAACTTGGAAGTCCTCGGGACAAAAGAGCGGGCATAACAAGATGTTCTATGTCTGGTGACCTGGACGTTAAAAGGGTGCATTCGCTCTATTCCCCTGGTAGATCTGCTGGGGGCAGCAGGTGGGGGAATTATGGAGGAAAGCTCCTCTGAGCAGTGCCCGTGCAGATATCTATAAAAGAGAGAGAGGTCACCAACGGCACGTCGGTGGGCAAGGGATGGAAGCCTTTGGGTGAGGGTAGGGTCACCGATGAGACGTATAGCTCTCTTTTGAATGGAGTCCAGGATAGCGAGTGTAGAAGCGGCAGCTGCACCCCAGATGTGGGAGCAGTATTCGAGGTTTGGCCTTATTTGTGAAGTGTATAGGGTATAGAGATTAGTTGGTGAAAAGAATTTGCGAGCCCGGAAGAGGAAACCCAATTTCTTAGCAGTCGCTTCTGCAATTGATGTAACATGTTGGTGCCAATTAAGATTTCGATCCACAGTAATGCCAACAAGAGAAAAGGACTCATTACTTTGAATAACTTGGTTGTTCATTGTGATGGGTCTAGGGCTGCTGTATCTCTTGTGAGAAAGAAAGCAAGACTTAGTTTTGGTGGGGTTGAATTGTACAAGATTTCTACTTCCCCAGTCTAATATTTTTTGGAGGTCTACGGAGACAGAACCCTCCATGAGTCTGCGATCCTCATCTAATTGGGCTAAAGAGACAGGCTTAGAATATTGTATGTTTGAGTGGAGGGTGCTGTCGTCCGCGTAACTGTGAACTGGGTTGGATGTGCTAGAGAGGAGGTCATTGATGTGGAGAAGAAACAAAGTAGGGGCTAAAGCTGAACCTTGAGGAACTCCTGCATTAATTGGATACAGTTTAGAGGAATGGCCATCCACAACAACAGATATGCTCCTGTTGGAGAGGAAATTTGCTGTCCAGGTACAAAGTTTTGGTGGTAGGCCATAGGCCGGAAGTTTATTAAGCAGCGCTGCGTGCCAGACCTGGTCGAATGCTTTGGATATGTCTAGAGCAACAATCTGGGATTCACCGTGTTGTTCCATAGACTTGTTCCAAGAATGGGTGACAAAGGAAAGGAGGTCGGCAGTCGATCTGCGCTGACGGAATCCGTACTGCCTGTCGTGGATTAGACTGTGTTTTTCAAGGAATTTTAGTAGTTCGGTGTTTATATACTTTTCCATCACTTTAGAGATGACTGAAAGAAGAGAAATAGGCCTGTAGTTGCTAGGAAGCGCTTTGGATCCTTTCTTGGGGATGGGTTGTACTCGAGCAGTTTTCCAGTTACTAGGGAATATGCCTTTATTTTAAGATATCTGAAACAGACGAGTCAGGACAGGAGCAAGTTCTGGTGCGCATTTTTTGAGAACTATTGCTGGGATCTCGTCAAGGCCAGAGGCTTTCCTGGTATTAAGAGAAGAGGGCATCTTTCGTACCTTTTTAGTTTGGAAAATGATATCAGTCATTTTATGCGCGACATTGGGGACTGTTGGTGGTTGCACATTTGGAGGTGGGTTGAGAGTAGAATTTCCGGCGAACAACGAAGCAAAAAGTTCAGCCTTGCCCAGGGCGGTAGAAACAATTTCATCACCTGAGACAAGAGGTGGGAACGTGCTCTTGCAGAAATTATTCCCAATAGACTTAGCAAGAGTCCAGAAGGGTTTGCCGCCGTTGGAGCTTGAGAGAACTTTGTTTTTGATGTGGTTATTAAACGAGTTTTTTGCCTCAGAAAGAATGCGGACATAGCGGTTTCTTGCGTCGTTGAATGCTTGACGATTTTCTTGACTGGGATTGTGTAGAAGCGTTTTGTGAGCTTTGACCTTTTCAAGTCTGGCCTTGTCACAGGATTTAGAGAACCAGGGCTTTTGAGTGGCTGAAGAGGTTTTCTGTGTACGTGGAATAAATAATTCCATGCCTGCTTGGATAATTTCGGTGACGTTTTGTGAGATATCAGAAGGGTCAGGATGAGAGAAGCAGACAGACGCCCATGGAAATGAGGAAAAGTAATCCCGCATTTCGTCCCAGTTTGCGGAGTTGTAGTGCCAAACGATACGTGGGTGTGATATGACTGTGTGACCTCGGGTTGCATTGCACAGGAAGCAGTGACCATGCCGTGGTCTGAGCGACCAAGGGGGGCGGTGACTGATATCTTATAGCAGTCAGGATTTGTAGTAAGAAGGAGATCCAAGGGATTTGAGCTGTGTGTTGGGATACGAGGAAAGTAAGTAGGTTGCTGTACCATATTGGCCAAAGAATTGCTGACTGCAAAGGCCTCCGCTGCTCTCCCTTGTGGATCGGTTTTTGAAGATCCTAGCCATTCCTTATTATGGACATTGAAGTCGCCAAGAATAGTGACCTCGGAGGAAGGATATTCAGAAATCAGATAGTCGGTTTTTTCAGAAAGGTAGTCAAAGAGCTGGACAAAGTTGTTGTCAGAAGGTGACCGGTAAATGCAACAGATGAATTTAGTTGCAGCCCTGAGAGAGAGTTTTATCCATAGTATGTCTTTTCTTCCAGCTTCTAAATTGGGAAGTCTGGTGCAGGGTAGATTGCTACGGACGTATGCGCACACGCCTCCGTGCAATCTAAAGGCAGTAAGGAGCTCATACCCCGGGAAATTAAGGTGATTAGTGGCTGTTTTGGCACTGATTTGGGTTTCGGTGAGGAAGAGGAGTTGGGGCCTGTTAGCCTGGAGGAAATGGTGGACGGAGTTCAGGTTAGAATTTAGGCCACATATATTCGAAAAGGATATGTTAAATCTTGATGTTGGCGCCCCCTGTACACCCCTCTCCCGGAGATCCGAATGGAGGGGTATTTTGCCTCCGGAATATTTTATACAAGGAGGAGCCATCATCATTTTTGTTTATAAGGGAAACCGACTCATACACCAGAACCGGAAACGTCCGTTGGGACTTCACCGGCCCCTTGATGTATGGGGTGGTACCTCCTCGGGCGTGAAAAAATCCTTTACTATTACATAAAAGAAAATTCCACTACCACCTGCTATGGATTGGATTGGATCAATGTCTACCCCTTTAAAAATAAGATTAATAAAGGGACTATCAATTGTCCAGTAGTTATGATTTTCGACACAGTAGGAGGATACAGAACATTTTCATCATTTTGCATCCATGCCTATTGTCGGTGACTTGCTAGCTAAAGAGGCCATGGAGTCTGGACAACATTATTTATGTCCAATAACTGACATGCTACATTTACTTTCGGAAAGAATCGTGAAAAGGTGGTATAATGAAGGACTATACGTGTAATACTGAAGGTAAATACTATTAAAGTTCACAACCTCTTGCACCTGCAGTTCCGTGGTTTACTTATGTAAATATATATATATATATATATATATATATATATATATATATATATATATATATATATATATATATATATATATATATATATATATATATATATATATATATATATATACAGGCTGGCACATTGAAAACGAAACAGACCGATTTGCGTCCAGGGAATTTTTTTTAAGAAACGTTGAAACACGTCAATTTTAATATTGATGGGGACATGTTTTGACATAAAACTCAACTTTGTCACATCAACCCCTTAAGGGTAGTGATAACAACCCTTATATTTTAAATAGGGAACATAGGTCGAGTGTTACATCGTTTAAAATCTCTTTCTTTTCTGAATTCAGCACACTAATTTTTTTGGAAGTTTTATCAACTCGTTTAAAAATTATTCACAGTTGGAGTTGCAAGAACGCATTTCATTCATTGTGATAAGAAATGCACTAATTAGTCAATTTTTTGTTAAAAAACTAGAAAATAAAACGAAACGTTCAAAAATGTTTATTTACTTAAGTAAGTGTTCAAATTGTTGACCACCAGCTTCCATACAAAAGTACAAATTTTGTTCAAAACGATCTCTGACATTCTGGAGCATTTGTGGAGTTATTAGACAGAATTCTTAAACAATGCGTCGTCGTAATTCTTCCAGAGACTCCGGTTCTGTTGCGTAAATTCTACTCTTTAAATGGCCCCATAGAAATAAGTCTAAAGAAGTTAAATCCGGTGATCTAGGAGGCCACTCAATAGCACCTCTACGCCCAATCTATTGCTCTGGACACTCTCTGTTCAAAAACTTCCTAACTCGTTGTGAAACATGCGGAGGAGCTCCATCTTGTTGAAACACTAATTGATTTTCTTGATAGCGATCATCATTTTCAACAATGTCAATTAGTAAAGGGTAAACGATATCTTCTAGTAACTCCAAATACGTTTCGCCACTCAAATTGCTATCAAGAAAAATTGGTCCAATTAAAGGGTCTCCAAAAATGCCAGTCCAGACATTCAATTTCTGTGGAGTTTGAGTGTGGACTTCGTGAAAATTTCTTGGATTATTATCTGCCCAATGACGACAATTATGACGATTGACTGTAGAGTTTAATAAAAACGTACACTCTTCTGAAAAACAGATATTGAACAGAAAGTTCTCGTTATCAGCTATTCGTGCAGTTATACCTTCACAAAACTCCAGCCGCCGATCAAAATCATCGATGTAACACTCGACCCATGTTCCCTATTTAAAATATAAGGGTTGTTATCACCACCCTTAAGGGGTTAATGTGACAAAGTTGAGTTTTATGTCAAAACATGGCCCCCTCAATATCAAAAATCAAAATTGACGTGTTTCAGCGTTTCTTAAACAAATTACTATGGACGCAAATCGGCCTGTTTCGTTTTCAATGCGCCACCCTACACACACACACACACACACATATATATATATATATATATATATATATATATATATATATATATATATATATATATATATATATATATATATATATATATATATATATATATATATATATATATATATATATATATGTCAATAAATCTAACACAGTTAAAATTTGTAGGCCAAGGTTTGCCCATGCCTTGGTTTCTTTCTATATTTTTCAAATGAATTTGAACAGGGACCCAAATTTTGATTGCAGCGAGTTTATGGATACTAAACTACTGAGCCACTGAGCATATGCTTTTAAACTGTCAACAGAAAACAAACTTAATTTGTTCTTTTACTAATCAGATTACCCAGCTAAACTGTGTTCATTGTCCTTCAACTTGCCGTAACTTTTGTGTACTAAAAATGCTGACATCTACACACTAACAGGAACACATATCACTGATTTAAAAATTAGTATATAAATCTGTGTTAACTTGCTCTGCTATAAAAATGCAAGCTTATGTAAATGTAGTGGTCCTACTGTATGTCCTAGTGTAAATGCGTTTAAAAGCTGCCTAGACAGGCCCCTCCAGTAAATTTATGAAGAGTGAAAGTGTTAATATACCAGAAACAGGATTGGTAAATATTGTTTCAAATAATGATAACGTTGAATTGGGGGGATAGGCGTAGTATTTTCAATCTATACCATAATAGATGTAGAAGGATATGAAACTGAAGCTAAAATAAGAAAATGTAAAGCAAGGACGGCCATTATCGCCATATTTGTTTAATGTATTTATGTAAGACACAGGAAATACGTTGAAGGTAAAAAAATCAGGAATAAAAAAAATGGACAACGGCTCCATTGCTTAAGGTACGCAGATAACATAACATGATAGGAAATAAGTACAGTTGGAGAACCCAAATCACCGCAACACATCTTTAAAAAACCTGAATATAAGCGTTTTACTAACAAATCTGGCGTCATCAGAGCATAAAAAATTCTAAACTACTTAACTACCAAACATTTTATTTATACTACGTGTTTGGTGAAAGACTGATAACCTAGAGAAGAAGGACTCACAGGCAACCTTCCTGCGTCTATACTTTAGTTGCCGGACAACTTTTTTAAAAGCCTGTCATAACTGGACCTACCTAGTTTCGAAATATCTTTTACATCAAGGAGGCAGTGTGAACAGCGAACTATTAATCAATGACGGCGTGCGGTTTAGGAAGATAGTTAAAGAAAAACTGAAACTTCTCAAAAATATTAGACAACCGGTGAAACTAGACGCCTACGAGAGTAGTTATATCTCTGAAGCCATAAACAGCAAAAATTTTCTAAATTATGCTCGCTTACTAATTAATAGTTTGCTGTTCAACACTGCCTCTCTGAAGTGCAATATATTCCGAAACTCGGTAGGTACAATTAAAAGGGGATTTTAAAAAGGTCGGCCGGCATTCAAAATATATACGCAAAAAGTTTGCCTATGATTCCTCCCGCTCTATGTTATCGGTCTTTTAGATAACACGTAGTGCATATATATATATATATATATATATATATATATATATATATATATATATATATATATATATATATATATATATATATATATATATATATATATATATCACAGGTTCCAATCTTCACTTAGTAGTTATGATAGGAGAAATGGAAAAAAACAATAAAAAAGGTGCTACGTTTGCTGCATACTGTGTTAAAACAAAACAAACTGAAGATCGAAATAACGAAAACAAAAGTGTGGAGATAGCCAAGGATGGGCCTATGAATACGGATGTTCATGTACCTTGTCAGTTTCGGGGTGATGGCAAATGTGTCATAGACCTTATAAAAAGGATCGCGATGTCAGAGCTCAACATTCACTGGATAAAGTACTCTCCTTAATCTGGACCTGAGGTAGAAGTTTGGCAGGTCGTACGTATGTAATGTGGTAGTGTATGGGGCGGAAACTCCGTTGTCTAAGCAGGTCAATAGGAGCTTTTGAAATGTAGACATAGAGAAAAATTACAAGGAAACTGTACACCAATATAAGGACGAATAGTCGTGTTTTAGAAGAGCCGAGAGAAGGAAATTGTTACTGAACAAAAAAGAAGGAAAATTTACTGGTCATACTACAAAAAAATATTCTAGCACTATCTGATGGAAAAATGAACGAACATATAAATGAAAAAAAAATGGATGAGGTAAACCAAGCTGAGAACTTCAGGATAAAGTACTCTCCTTAACCTGGACCTGAGGTACAAGTTTTTCAGGTCGTACGTATGTAATGTGGTAGTGTATGGGGCGGAAACTCCGTTGACTAAGAAGGTTAATAGGAGCTTTCGAAATGTAGACATGGAGAAAAATGACAAGGAAACTGTACACCAATATAAGGACGAATAGTCGTGTACTAGAAGAGATGAGAAAAGGAAATTGTTACTGAAAAAAAAGAAGGCAAAATGTACTGGTCATACTACAAAAGAAAAAAAATTCTAGCACTATCTGATGGAAAAATGAACATGTAATTGAAAAAAAAAATGGATGAGGTAAACCAAGCTGAGAACTTCAGGAAAAAACCTGGCATAACTAATGAAGTATGGAGGTTACCATGAATTGGAAAGAGCTGCTGGTGACAGAGTGGCAGGGTTACCTCGTCTTTAGATTTTGATAAAAGTGACGACAATACATCAAAAACTAAGCTAAACCGTTTCCAAAGGTACTAAAAGAGAAGAATAATTTTGTGGATTTTAAATTCACAATGATCAAAGTCTTTTGAGCCTGCACCAATTTTTAACAAAACTTTTACATAAAATATGCCATCTTCTTTAAACCAGAACCAACATTTGTAATATAAAGTTAGTTGCTTTCCCCAAGTGTGGCCCATCATGGTGGATTTTTTTTCCTTGACGTTTGTCTATTTCCGCTGCTATGGCCAATCACAGTGGGTGCTAAAAAAAGTGAAATGGTCTCATATGGAAACCGGACCCAGTACCACTGATTCAGAAGGACAAGTTCTTAGCACTGGACCACCGATTCTGTACACAACAGATTTTAAAGGGTGCAGTGACAAAGCCTAATACCTAGAAAAATTGATTTTGCCAAGTTATCAAATAATACACATTTACTCTATGAAAGCTATGACTTAATTCATAGATTTATCATAATAAAATACCCAGTGGAGTTAAAACGTTTTTTTCTATTTTCTTTGGCTGTTTTAAATTTCCAAAGTTTTGTACAAGGACTTAGTGTTTTTCTCAGTAAAGCATGTATTACCAAATTAACCAAAGTACAATGCTACAAAAGCAAGATATAGAAATATATAAACGTTAGATTCTCAGCCGCATAAGACTTTGTTTTAATAATCATTTGAGACAAAGTTGGATAATATGATCTAATTTGTATAACGGAATTTCCCCCAAAAAATAACCAACAATCTGTTTATCTTATATTATTCACTTCCATCATTTTATATTTTTATAACCTGATATTCCCTCGGCAGCGACAGTAAACAAGATATATTATCATGGATTATTTATGCTTTGCAGATACGTGGATTATTTCGCAGGGCTTTTGTCGCACAACATCAAAATAAAGACGGCTCCGTTGTATTTGACTCACGTCACCGTTGTGGGGACACCAGCCTTCCAGAATGGTGGATGTAAAGCCTTCCTTAAACTCTATGAAGGACATACACCGGTATATACGTCAGGTAAGTGGGATTAATATTGTAACTGAGCCTTTTTCCACACTGACATAAGTTCTTAACATTACAGGGCAATATTGTTTATGTACTTTATATTATTTAATAGGCCGGCTAGAACCGCATTATATTATTTACTACTATCTTGTACAATAATTCTCTAAGTTGTCCTCGAAGTTGTCGAAGTTCATGAAGACATAAATCTTAATATAATGTTATAGCATATAGCAGTAATCTAAATGTTTTGCTAAATCCTCTCTCTGTGGGGATAGCATGCATATTTAATATGTCCCGTATCTCAAGCTCTATTTTAGGTTATATATTAAATCAAAAGTCCGCTAAATCTGTTTTACTAAGTAATGTAGGTAATAATGACGGAGGAGACATATGATCTGTCTCCTCCGTCATTATACACGCGATATAAATACAAGGCATTTTAAGATTAAATTTGAGACCGAATCTTGTTTACAGTACCTAATGAGTAAATGAAAATAGAAATTACACTCTTCCAAAAACATACAATGATTTCTACTTAGTTCAAAACTGTGTTAAAATTATTAAATTCCGCAAAAGTCACAAAAAAAACCTTGCAAAAAATCCGAATCTGAAAATAATAAAACTTGGTTGGAGGAAAATAAAATTATACCAAAGGTTTTCTAAAATGTGTTATAATAACGCACTTGCTGAGTGCGAACTTTTACTACATGTTATTAGTGCACGCCTAAATTATGGAATAAACTTAGTAAAAGTGGATTTTTTTTTGTGGAAAATATCAAAGATGTCGATTTTTTATAAAAATACACATTTTTGCATATAAGTTAATTTTCCACGGCATAAAATTTAGCGCTAGGAGAGCTGTTGCCGAATGTTTTTACTCATTGCTTTATGGCCGCTTTTTCATTTCATTATTGGTTCTATGCTTCACGGTTAAGTAGTGTGCTGAGCGGTATAACTTAGGGTTTAATTTTAGGCCCCTTGCGGTTTTTTGTTGAAGTGGCAGACGTGAAGTATTGCATAACGTCTAGATTTTCAGTCTTTGCTGATAATGTTAAAACCTTCATTGCGTCCTCTAAATCAGCGGATCTTCAGCATGATATTGATGCGGTCTTCGATTGATCCACGACATTGTTTTTACCTCGTTGTTTCGGCAAGTGTGTTGCCTTACATCTGCGCTACGGCATTTCTGGTATAGCCTTTACCATTGATTGCCTTCCACTATAGGCTGTTAGCAGACATGTTTATCTAGGTGTGGTTGTCACTGAGAGTCTCTTTTAGTCAAGGCTAGATTCTGACGTTTAAAAAAAGGTTAGCTATTTTATACATAAAAAACTTCCTGCATCCACTTGCAAACTGATTCACGAAGATTTACACATTTTACATCTTCCGACTCTTCCATCGATACTTAATTCGACATTGATCTTCAAAAATCGGTAATTGGCAAACTCGTTTTACCCAAAAAGTGCACGTTTTTTAGTGGTAAATTATCCAGTGGTTAAACGTTTGCTAAAGATCTTCATTTTTTCGTAAAACACCTACACTTTTAATACCCTGTAGGCACACATGTAGGAAAGATAAGTATAATCTCAAGATATGTAAATGGCAAGCTCGCATCAATTTTGTGAGATAGCGGTCAAATTCGTGATGCCTAGGCATATAGACGTCGCCTTTCGTGACCTTTTTTAGAAAATAAACTTATCGTATGCCAAAAACTTATCATGCAGATTGCATATGATATTAAATCAAGATACAGATACAGAGTCGCATTGGTATGTTATGAATGATGTACCTAACCCCTTTTGTTTCAAATTCAGAGGAATGCTTTTACGTGGTATCAGATTTCAAAAATCGTGTTATGTTTAAGGACTTAAATCATCTTTCTAAACTTCTCTGCAAATATAAAAACAATAGCGTTACTTACCAGTTTACCTTCCTGAAAATTGACATGCGTACGCACAGAATTAAAAGGTTCCTGTTTCCTGTCTTGGAAACTGTTTATATTTAGCTAGCAAAACACAGTGTTAGCAAAAGACTAGAACTACATTTCAATGCAGTTATATACAAAACTCGTAGCAGCTGAAACATCACTGGCTATTCGAATCAAAATCGTTTTATTTTTATATCTGTTTAAAGTATTTTAAGACATTTATAACATATTAATATACATACATAGGTACATATGTATGTGCACAATCGATACTTTTGTGGCCATTAGATTGGGAATATACCAGTGGCATGCGGTCCACTGCTTCTAATAAAATTGTGTTTTTCCTTTTAAATAATTCTGTTTTTTGTTTTAATACATTTTAATCTAGTTGTAGGCAGATACTTGGAATATTTATTGAGTTTGGCAATGTTGTAAGCGCCAGACAGGTGTGGTGATGCTGCATAATTAGCGACAGACACAAGCTTATTTCCTACTGTCTACTGTGTCTATTGTCTATACAATTGCAATCCGGCAGAGGCTAGTGATTCATCTATGTATTTTATATCGTCTCCAGTAAGCGGTTTAAAATTCGCTTAAGCGAGGCAGTATTGGTCGATTGGTCGGCGCGTATCTTTGGATAAAAATGCAATTGAAGTCCTACCCCCTCGTCCGTCTACGAGTAGTGCCTTGCAAGTTTGTTAATTTGTTTGTGTTATATGTAATCTGAAAAACAGTATATATGAGGGGTGTAGATGCAAAAACCGCCAAGTCACATTTTTATGAAATGTGATAGATACGGCAATTTTTTTTGTACGTATGTGCGTAAGATCGAATATAATTTATGTGCAAATTCCACCTTAAACCGTAAATAATATAAGGTTAAAAATACACTTAAAACTGCGAAACCGGTCTTGACCAATTGTGAAACGTTTTACGTGATTTCAAGGTAGGATTACGTAAATTTACTTTTGTTTAGTCGTAATGGCTGACGATGATATTGGTGTCCCTAAACCAAAGGCGACTACAGAGTCTAGTCGAAAAAGAATCCTGCAGCGTGACAAACACAAAACAGTGGTCGCTGCAAAAAAGAGGTAAGCATGAAAGCAAGATAAAGTTAAAATGCCTCAAACTAATCGTGTTATGTTTTTAGATATTCGACAAAGATTTGCCGGAAAAGCCAAGATGTGTTCACAAAACTGAGTTGTTACTGAAATGCAGGTCCTTAACAATGAAGGAACTGAAAAGAAGAAGAAGGCGAATGCAAAGAGAAGAGGGCAGCACAGTTTATGAAAAACAGGTATCAATCGATTATAAAATACCAAAAAAAAAGGTAGCGAATGTATTCGAATTTGTAGAAGCGCCTTTATGAAAATTTTGAACTTTGTTTTGAGGGGGAAAATCTATCAGAAAATAGAGGGATTGATCGCGTTCTAGAAAAGAATGATCAAAAGAAGTTAGTTTTAGTGAGTAGTTTTATTGAGATTTCTAAATGCGTCGAACCTCACTACTGTGGGACTCAAGTAAAGAACCTATCTACCATGTCACCTTAATATAAAAAAGCTCTTTAAACTTTACAGCCCATCAGCGGATTCTTCTCTTACTGTTAAGGAACCTTATTTTCGTTCGTATTATGTAAGGCACTGTAATAAAGGTTTTGGAACTCTTATAGCATACGCACAGTCTGTTTGTTTGAGATATAGGGAAGAGATAAGAAAGGCAAAAGATAAGTAGAAAATCCTGTATCATATTCACCTGTTTGAATACGATACAGGACTTACGTAAACTTAAAGCGAAATGATTTTACAAAATTCTTAAAGCAAACAGCAATGAAAGGGGAGTTTTTTCTATGGATTGTCTAAAAAAACTAGTTCTGCCGAAATTACTGGATCAGAAAGCTTATTCTCTTCCCAATATAATTTTTAAAATTTTTCGATTGTAAATGCTACTTCAAATGCGAAAATTAACTCCGACACAGCGACAGCGTATATATGGGCAAATTTGGAATTGGATATAAAACCATAGATTCTCCAGATATTAAAGAAATTTTTATCTTTGCCGATGTCCAGGCCAAAATAGGAATATTACAATGATAGGCATGGTTGCAGGTTTTCTCCATATAAAGGCACCGGATAATATTCAGCATATTGAACTAATATTTCCGATTGTAGGACACCGTTTTCTGCCGTCAGATCGTGTGTTTGGTATTTTCGAAAAGAAAATTTAAAAAACAGAAATTATAACCAATCGAGAGCAATATATACAAATAATACCACAAAACGCAACAGTTTATAAACTGACTCAAGATTGAGACGCGTTTGGTTAGAAAACATCAGTATCACAAATATTGAGGTGGCAGGAACTCGCCATTTTCAGGTTCAACAATGCAAACGTTTTAAGATTTTGAAGCGAAGTGGAACAATTGAAGTTCAAGGTGAAATTCATTATAATCACGGCATTGGTGTTTTAGGGGGCATCTGTAGAAAAGGAAAAAATCATATGTTTAATCCTGACAAAATTGAATCTCGCATAATGGGTGATAAAAAGAAGGCCCACAGTGTTTATAGTTTGTTAGAGACGCACTATGGAATTGACTGGCAGGCAAAACCCGACCTCAAGTTTTATATGGGTGTTATAATTTTATCTCTGAAGAAAGTGAGCCACAACTGCCGACAAGTGAGTTATGTGTATGTAAGAATTTGCTCCAGAAGCAACAGCTGGAATGTGAGGATTGTTTTTTTTTTTCTTTTTTTTTCTATAATATGAACGAATAAATACTTTTGCATATAATTGGTCTGGTATTATTATATTGTTTTAAGTAAAACATCGAAAAAGTAGTTTTTTCTGCAGTCAAAGTCCATTTAATGCAAATTCCGCCATGTCCATAAGTAAAAACGATTTGATGTGAAAACAACAGCTCAAAAATTTGTTCTATAATGCCCCTCTAATAAAAGGCTATATTGATACGGAAGTAGTCGTCTGTGCCAGTTTTTGACGTCTCCTGTTAATTGTTATAAATGTGACTTCATTAAAATTAACGCCTTCGTTAAAATTAACGAAAGAAATGACAAGTTTTGAGCGCTACTCCAATAGCAGTGTTTGCCAAATATATCAGTTTTTAACGAAGTTTTAAACAATATCCAGATTCTTCTGCTGGCCCTGTGTTCGTGGAATACGCGGGGTTTTCCGACCTGAATTATTTGCACAACGTTGTTAAAGACGTACGCAACAGCGAGTGTCACTTGAAATTGTGTTTTAGGCTAAGCGCGTAAGCCAAATTTCTTACTTACGTTTTTCGATCTGAGAAATCTGACCATATTAATCCATTGCTTCCTGTAACTTACCGCATGCCTCTGGAACATACAAGTATTTTATAAAACGTAATGAAGTATGAAATTAGTCATACCACTCACAGATTCTACCGAGTAGCAACACATACATTTGACAAACGAATGAACAAATTAGTGTTGGGACCGCAGTGAAAACCTGTAGGGTTGAGTTAACGTAATAAAGCGACAACATTTATTTTTAGTAACTCACTTCCGCGTAAATGCCAGAGGGAGAGTGTTTGAGTGGATAAATTAGCCCCATCAAACAGAAAACCCTTTTTACTGCATGTCACTTTTCATTCCCTCATTTAACTTAATATGTGCCCAAGGACCGGAACTAGTTACAAAAACTGATGTTTTCTTGCTGATGTATGTACTCATATGTCAGGGACTAGATTTTCTGTGTTGCTAAAATGTATTGTCCCGTCAAAGATTTGGTATTTTAACAAAATGTCGTGGGTATGGGTAAATTATTTAGGACTAGTGAATTTAGTACCTGTTATAGTCTTATAGATATATCTACTGTAGATTACACTGAAAGAAATGCTTTAACCTCCCTAAGACCGGGTGGGATAATTTTGTACCCCACCAGATCGTTTTCTTTTAACGTTCTTTATTTTGAATAATAGAATATTGCGCACTTAAATATTCTAATAACGGAATTTGTAGATGCTAAGGTCTGGTGGAAATATAATGTTTCGCCCATTTTATAGCTGATAATTCGTCCAGGGTACAAATACGCCCCATTCGGTTGCCGCAGTAAGAATTGCAGGAACTGTAATGTAACGACAACAGTGTCTCGTTTTAGTGAATTTTTATTTAAAAAAAATTCACTAATAGAGAGGTATCGATGGTGAGACTTTGCAAAAATTTTCTCAAATGAGCGCGAACTAGGACCCCTAGAACGCATATCCGGGGTCAGTTTCAATTTTTATATGTTTATATATATATGTGTGTGTGTGTGTGTGTGTGTATGTATGTATCCATCCGATAACTCAAAAAATAATTAACCGATTTCTATGAAACTCGGCAGGTGCCTTTATTTTATTAATGGCTTAGATAGGTTAGTTAGTCAGGAAAATCTAACAGGGTTTTCCGGGAAAATTTTGAGTTTTCGTTCGAAAAAAAATTTTTTCTCCGAAAATTACAAAGCTGTTTTAGTGAAATTTACTACATATATTTCCTTGGGAGAGACCTTACTACGTACCAAAATTCAACTTTCTAAGTTTATACAAAATTGAGTTATTCAAATTTTAAATTTTCTTTGGAAAAAAATTTTTTCCTCCGAATATTACAAAGTTATTTTAATGAAATTTGGTGTATATCTTGCCTTAGGAAAGACCTTACTACATACCAAAACTAAACTTCATAAGTTTATAGAAAATTCAAGTTTGAAACATTTAATAAAAATTCACTACCATAACGCACTTGCTGCGCCTCGAACATTTTTTGTTGTTGTTATAAGCAGAGTAATTTTTGTTATACCTTATAAAGTGTGAATTATCGTGCACACTACACTCTGCAGATTTGTAAAAGACAGTCGATAAGTGCCGGCGGATACTTCGTATAGTAGAGTGGGTTTGCAAATTGTTGTATTTTTTGTGTTTATCTCTGCAGTCGTGAGAAGCTATTTTAGTTTAGAAAACAAAACTGTGAAAGAATTAAATCACAATCGAGGAATAAAAATCCAAGCCTAGAAATACAAAATATCTTTCAGTAAGCGACTCCAATTGTACTGTTATTAAAAAAGCAGGTAATACAATTTTAATTACAAGGATTTAAGACTCAATAGTGGGGGTCTGTCTGTATATCTTCGCAGAGGACGCTGTTCGCAACTGCTAGCAACTAACATATAAATAGTAGTTCTTGTTTTTATTTGCCTAATTAATACATCCCTCTGATAAGGCAGACTTTGTTAGCGAAACGATCGTCAGGTCTAACAACTGTATTGTGATGAATTGGGTTCTCCAAATCGCAGTTATCAGTGCTCATCAAAATTCCAATCTTTACTCATTCAAGCAATATATTTAATTAGTCCAATTCATGATGTTTACTAGGCACATAGACTTCACTTTCATGGGCCTTTTCATGGCGAAACACCTTAAGTACGGCTAAAACGTAAAACTGCACACAGTGTAACATCAGGATACAGCGGGGCATATACATAATAAGCTGGATGATGTGCCTATATCATTTTGGTTCTACTTTTAAAAAATGCCCTTACGTAGTATTATATTGAAAGTTGCTTTAGATGTGGTGAAACATATGGGCATAAAATATGACATAATAACAGACAATTTTTGACCAGTAGTAGACACTTGACCAGCAGAAAACAACTTGTTAGATAAAAATGTAACAATTTGTGGAACTTTAGTCAAAAACAAAAGTTCCTGTCGCGCAGAGATAACGAACAAAATTTGAATACACTTGCATTTAGACCTAACCATCATACTCTAGTGCCACATTGAGCTAAGAAAGATAAAGCAGTAGGTTTGCTAACCGTTAAACATTGTACAGAGAAAGTGGGTGAAGATTTAATAATGCGTTACATAAAACAAAAGGAGCTGGTAACAATACAGACAAAATTGCAAAATGTACAGTAAGAAGAATATCAGGTGGATTTTGGTCTTATTTAGTCATACATAATTGATACATCGATCTTTTGTAGTATGGATGATAAAGCATCCTCTATTGGAATAGTATGTATCTTAATGTCTGGCGCCAATATGTACTACTACATCTTGCCAAAGAATTACTAATTGAGCACATAAAGAAAGAACCGATCACAAACCAAGCATATATTTCCGCATCAAGAATTTCATGAAAATAGTACTGCAGAATTTGCATGAAGTACAGAACAGAACAACTGCCGGTAGCTACCACCGGAGGATGTTGGATATGCCATCAAGAGAAAGACCTAAACCCTCATCAAGGTAAAATAAGTGTGATCTTTCGCATGTATATCGCATTTAAAAAAATGTGGTTTGTGGGTGGTATTTGCCAAATTTTGTTAAATGCTTTGTTCTAGAGTTCTATTTTACTGAACTGCGTAACGGCAAAGGCAGGGTTGTTATTCGTCGTACCTATGCAAGTATGTGGGATTTTTCATAACCTTTTAGCATCCAATTGACTGCATGGATTGTAATAATAAGGTGCCATTAGATTTGTCTTGATCCCAAGAGTGGTTTATAAATATATTGTAGCATCTGAACCGCAGGTAGTAAGGTGAAGGCAGGCATAAACAGGGCACTAGCGCGGTGAAACAATGACCGCCTTCTGAAACATCTGAAAGAAAGTAAATAACCTGTTTTTAAATTTACTAGAAATGATAATTGAGGGGCGCACCATTTTCAGCTATAAAAGGTTCAATGCTTTTGTTTACATTTTTCCCCCTAATGTTAACTATCTTTTGTCGTCTGTCATCAGTCATATTTGGCAAATGTATTATAAATCCTTAAGAATTGCTGAGTAATCTGAGAAGTGATAACAATTCTTCTGAGATAAGGCACTTTATACTAGCCTGAGGTAAGGGTAAGATGGTGGATTGACATGTTATAGGTTTAATTGAAATCCATATCCATCATGTCATAATGAGTAGATATGCCGATTCTAGCCCAAAATCCCATGTTATTTCTTATGGAGGTTCCTTTTGTAAAAAGTTTTCCCCAGCTGTAAACTACACATGCGCAAGATCAGAACACTTCAGCTTACGTATAGACTGTTATCATCAATGCAACTGCGAGGTTTGCAACAGCTCTTGACCTGAAGAGACCTGCACAAGAGCCAACCTGAACAGATAATCTGGTCTTTTCAGGGCAAGAGCTGTTGCAATCCTCGCAGTTGCATTGCTGGTAACAGCCTATATGTAAACTAAAGTGTTCAGACCTTGCGCATGCGCAGTTTACAGCTGGGAAGAACTTTTTGCAAAATGAACCTCCTTGTGAAATAACATAGGTTTTTGGGCTCGAATTGGCATGGTATATCTACTGCAATGGAGGATTTTGGAGACTTTTGTGTGCAATTTCATTGGGGAATTATTGGGAAACTTACGTAAGATGGATATTTTATTTCTAATTCATTTCCATAACCATATGATTATTCTTAAAAACATTTTCGTTAGCCCTTTTCCTAGGAAAGGTGAGCTGCCAGTTATCCATTAATTTATGTACCACTAATATACACATTTATAGGTATTTTACTTTGGTTTATCCCGACCTAGGACACATTTTAGAGCAATTTTTTCAAGCTGCTCACTACATGTGTTTTCCCGAAAGTCTTCCCTGGAAAGAAGCTGTTTTGGATTGAATAGCTAATTTGTCATCACTGAGATGACATGGTCTTTGTATCAACTGATAAGTACCAATTCACTAAGTGAAGATTGGAACCTGTGATGAGCACTGATAAGTACACTTGGAGAAACCAAATCACCACAACACATTTTAAAAGACCTGGTGATCGTTTCACTAACCAAGTTAGCGTCATCAGAGGATGAAACATTTCAAATACTTAAAAAACTAACATCAACTTATATACCGGATCTCAGGTAAAGAGATCGAACCGAGATGAGACACTACTGGTAGGCAAATTCCAAAGTGTATTGTATTTTTATCGCCGGACCAGGTCTTTGCGCTATCCCTACTGCTTTATCTAAAATGTGTCCATCTCTAATAGTTTTGAGAAAGTTCAACGACAGCTAAATTAACAGCAGTTCCTTTGGCGGCAATAACTGTATACTTATGTTATCGGTAAAAACCTGACCTGACCTGACCTGGTCCGGCGATAAAAATACAATACACTTTGGAATTTGCCTACCAGTAGTGTCTCATCTCGGTTCGATCTATTTACCTGAGATCCGGTATATAAGTTGATGTTAGTTTTTTAAGTATTTAGAATGTTTCATCCTCTGATGACGCTAACTTGGTTAGTGAAACGATCGTCATGTCTTTTAAAATGTGTTGTGGTGATTTGGGTTCTCCAAGTGTACTTATAAGTACCAATTGATTTATCGTATTCAACAATCAGGTGATAGTTTTAAGCCTTATACTGTTGGTAAGGTTTTAAGCCATTTTCTGGTCTTCAAGTTTTTGAGCCTTGTGCTGGTGATCCATAGTAGGTTTTATTTTTGTATATCTTCAAACAATCCACCCACCACCCAAGAAATCTCGGGTCTCTGATATTTATTTTCTCGCTAAAATAAAATTACCTATTATTCGAGATTAATCAACTATGTAAATTTCTTTGTAAGCTTTGCTTACGTGCACGTTATGAAAAGTACTCAATGTATTGGCTTTTTTTATCAACGAATGTGTTGAAGAATCAGACTAACCTGTGATAATCCTTGTGTCTTACATATTCTATGTTCCATTGGTCATGTTTAGCAGTATAATTTGGCACTCTATTTATACATATACTAAGAGACCTCAGTAGTTCAGGGTTAAGAACGCGTACCTTTGAACCAAAGGGTACTGGGTTCGGTTCCCAGGGTTCACCTTCCACTTTTTGAGTACATACTGTAAAATTTACATCAACCGAGGTTGTGGCATTGTATTTGAGCAAGCTGAATGTCTGCACACTCCTCCCTTCGGATTGGTCTTAAAACCGTCGGTTCCGTGTCCATGCTTCCGTGTCCATGCTTCCATAGCGTCCTTATAGAAAGGCAGGGATTTGGAAAAGGTTCCAGGATAGTGAGGTGAAACTGCTTCCTGGCGTCGGTGATTGGCCATAGTTGCGGAAATAGGCCAACGTTAAAGTAGTATATTTATCTAATATTTAGAATTTAATAAAAAATGCACGAAGAACGTCTTTTTTTATTAAATGCATAAGTTGCTGAATTGATATTTTAATATTTTATTTGTGCTGGAGGTGTCATTATTATGACATCGATGTTGCCAAGCATTGAAATGTCACTTGTACTGGAAGGAACGCGGCTGTACTTTCAATATCGATTTTCCGTAGCACAAATAGGATCAAGAATATAAGGAGAGCTTATCTCTTTCGCACACACATATAGATACGGCTCATTTGTAATATTCGTATAATTTTCTCATTTTTCTACCTAGTTTTAGTTTATCCGTATATTATATAACGTGTCCTATCGCTAACAATATTTTTAAAATAAGAAAAAAAAGCAGTTAATTATTGCCATAAGGTTAACCAGTAAGAAAAAGTCTGGACGCAGCTATTGCGTTATGGTAGTGAATTTTCATAGAAATGATCTGGCCCCAATAAGTTTTTATAATTTTTTCTTGTAACATAGAAATATATGTTTTAGTGTATAGTTACTTTTAATATTATAAACCTACCTACTACATTTTGTTACCATAGCTGTTTTATTTTTTGAGATAAAATTTTTTTTCGAAAGAACACTCAACATTTTTCAGGAAAACCTGGTATGATTTTCTTGTATAACGAACTTATTCATGCCAATTACCAAAGGAAGGGGCATGCCAAAAAAGGTACAAAATCGGCCCATCATTTCTTGAATTATCGGTGTGATACATACGTATACATATACCTACATACGTGTATATATATATATATATATATATATATATATATATATATATATATATATATATATATATATATATATATATATATATATATCGTTTTTACGAATATTCACTAAAAGACCTAATCTGATTTTACGCCCCATCGTTCTATTGAACATTTGCTTCAACTCTCAAGTGTTATTCATGTATGGTCCCTTCCAGTTCAAGGTTACATTTCAATGGTACCAGTAGCAACAGTCAGTAAATTTGACCTACTGATAAGGAGTCTACCCAAGTAGTTCACAAATATACTGTACTCTATGACAATAGATATTTTTATTTCTTCATTTATTTGTCGATTTATGAAATAGCAAATGCTTGGATAACTTAATTGCCAAATATTTTTTAATAAGCTGCTTAGTTAAGGTAGATCGCAGTCATATTTCAGATTATTATCCTTGTTTGTTTAAATTCATCAATAATTTTTATATTCAGTTAAGCCTAATTTTAGTAACTTTATTTATTCAGATTAAATAGACATACATTTAAAGATTAATTAATATATTTTCTGTAGCTGACAAAGTGGCCTTCATGATTAACCGAACAACTCCTCCATTACCTAAGAAGCCACCCCATATACCGCTGTAGCTTAGCCGGCTGTCAGTTTTAGTTATATTTCAGGCTACCATCCTAAGGGTTACACAATGTGAAAAGCGAAATCCGGGAGAGCGGATGTGTTAGTTGTTCGCTTCACTTGTATATATCCAAACACTACGAAAACAACGACTAAAGACTTAGCCAGCTAAAGTTATGATAGGCGACGAATGCTGAATAGATTACGCCCATCACATTGTATGAGGTGTCAAAAACTAAAACCATAATTTTGTATGGGCGGTTTTTTTTTCAAAAAAATTTCCATAGGTAATCAAATATGAATAACAGTAAAAAGACGTAAACAAAACAGTTTCTTAAAAAAATAAAAAAACACGACTCCACAAAAAGCAAACTAAAAAGATGGAAAGAAGGTAAAATAGAAAAATCAAAAGATGAATATTATCAAATAATAAGATCTCAGGCAGAAAGAAAGTTAAACATAAATATCTGATTCCTCGGACTGCATGTTATCATTTCATAATCTTTATTTCTGGGTTTTCTATTTTTTATTGTATCTCGTTTCAATCTTTTTAAGTTGCTTTTCAGGCAGTCCGACTTTTTTAAAGATTTTTTTTACTTTTTTTGAATTGCATTTAGTTGGGTCCAGATTAAAAAGAATAAAATGTTCTGGAACAGTTTATTTTTCTTATTTAATAGAGAGTCTAATTTGACTACAAAGTTTGTAACGCATTAATAATATAGGTGAATTATAACATTACCCCACGCTATAGGGTACGTCACAAAATTGATGCCGTACTAAATTAAAAACAGTAACTCAAGAGTATTTTTCCCGTGCCAAGAAGACGGAAGATGAAGATAGCATTTACATAAAATAGAATTCACATTCTTAAATTTGTTCTTAAGGCTTCATTTGCTACACTTTATCGCACGATTTACTTGAACAAGAGCGAACACGTGCTGTCAGTCACGGTTTGTTGAGTTTGGTTTAAATATCTCTGTACGTGTAAAAAGAAAGACATTTCACGCTTGTTGCATTATTATGCTTCTCACAAGTTACTAAGTGTACGGAGAAAAACACGCGACAATAGTACGGGCTTACACCTGTGTACACTACTTGTGTAATAGAGGTATCAGAATACGAGGTTCTGTAGCGCATTTAGTCAATCAGTTTGTACGTTTAAATTGAACAAATGTGTATGCATTGCATTATTATACAGAGTGATGTTAAAAAGTTAGTGTTTTCTACATATTACCCTTTTTAACAAACCAAGTTTCATACTAAATGAGCAATGACCACTTCTTGCTACACATAGTGTAGATAGTGGCCCCAGACTCATATGTGGAAAATAATTTGTTCGAAAATAACGGCCATGTGTTTCTTTTGCCAGAAGTTAATCCTCAATTACATATTGTGTAAGTATATTTCTTTAACCACTTTTAACAAAATAATACAGTGAAATATGTAACCCTCATATTTATTTTCGTTAAAAGTGTTAACTTTATACCACAAATCTGCATGCCTGTGGCATAATATATCAACAGACAGTAAAGTTACTTTATGTTGTAGTTAGCAAAGTCTAACTTTATGTCCATAGGTAAGCAAAATTTTAAATTAGCTGGAACATTCTTATATGATAGTTGGCATACGGCAAAGTTGGCAACATTGATACAGTTATTTTCCTTTTGACATCAGAAAATGTTGTGATTCATTTTGAGCGTGTCACATAGGTAAGTGCAACACCGTGTGCTTGTGTATCAGATTATCTGTTTCCTTGTTTGTATAAATCACCTTAAAAAACATCTAAAGAGTATTAGAGGTTTTCGTTATATATGCGCAAAATGCTTGGTTGTCCAGTTAAGCCATGTCTAGAGTTTATTAAAAACTCGGGACGCAGCAAGTGCGTTATGGTAGTGAATTTTTATTAAATGCTTCAAATTTAAATAACTCAATTTTCTATAAACTTAGAGAGTTTAATTTCAATACGTAGTAAGGTTTTTCCTAAGGCAAGATATCCACAAAATTTCATTAAAATAACTTTGTAATTTTCGGAGAAAAAAATTTTTTTCGAAAGAAAATTTAAAATTTGAGTAACTCAATTTTCTCTAAACTTAGAAAGTTAAATTTTGGTACGTAGTAAGGTTGAGGCAACATATATAGTAAATTTCATTGAAACAGCTTTGTTACTTTCGGAGAAAAAAAATTTTTTCGAAAGAAAACTCAAAATTTTTCCGGAAAACCCCGTCTGATTTTTCTGGATAACGAACTCATCCAAGCCATTAATAAAAGACAGGCACTTGCCAAGTTTCATCGAAATCGGTTAATTATTTTTTGAGTTATCATATATATATATATATATATATATATATATATATATATATATATATATATATATATATATATATATATATATATATATATATATATATATATATATATATATATATATATATATATATATATATATATATATATATATATATATAAATAAACATATAAAAATTAAACCTATTTAAATGAACTTTAATAAGATATTATGCTGTGACAATACCTCTCTCAAGCACCCTAAAATATAATCAAAATGTGCACAGTTATATATGTTTTATTTCTTTTTCCCTTGTCTTAATACACTACATATTTTATTACAATCGATTTAATTTACTTATTTGATTTCATAAATAGTCGGTTAATAGTGACTTGGAATGAAGTAGACACCACATCTTCAAACATATTAAGACAATATGAGTAAATCAACAGCAACTGGGAATGAATTCAGTCAGTCGCCCAGCCACGTGGTTAAAAAACACTGTTTGCATGAGTGGTTACAACTCTAGATCTAAATAAAAGGACTGTAACAGCGGCAGAAGCAGAAATCAATGGAAGGTTGATGAATGAATCTCATGAGTCAATAAGAAAAGCATTGACTAACCAACAGCAACCACATACTTATGATTTAAACATGTTTCAAATTTAAATAGCTCAATTTTCTGTAACCCTAGAAAGCTGAATTTTGGCACATAGTTAGGTATTTCCCAAAGCAATATGTAGACCAAATTTTATCGAAATTTTCGGAAAAAAAATTTTTTTTTGAAAGAAAACTCAAAATTTTCCCGGAAAACCCCGTCCGATTTTCCTGGCCAACGAACTCATCCAAGCCATTAATAAAAGAAAGGCACTTGCCGAGTTTCATCTAAATCGGTTAATTATTTTTTGAGTTATCAGACGGATACATATATATATATATATATATATATATATATATATATATATATATATATATATATATATATATATATATATATATATATATATATATATATATATATATATATATATATATATATATATATATATATATATATATATATATATATATATATATATATATATATATATATATATATATATATAAGCATATAAAAATTCAAACTGACCCCGGATATGGGTTCTAGGGGTCCTAATTCGCGCTCATTTGAAAGAATTTTTGCAAAGTCTCACCATCGATACCTCTCTATTAGTGAATTTTTTTAATAAAAATTCACTAAAATAAACTCTCAGTATACTTGCATACTATTCACAGACAAATACAAGCCACAACTGAGGATTAATAAAAATCTAGATACTTCACATGCAGCAGGAAAACGATTTAAAATAATGGGCTGAGTTTTCTGGTTATATTTACATAAAGAAGGGAGAAACCAAGGAAAATATATGTTAGTACATCTTTACATTCATAAATAAGCCCTAATGAAAGTGTAATGTCTTAAGTGACAGAAAAGTAATAAATTTGTCATCCTCAATGACTTCCTTGTCATCATATTCGGCGATTTAAGGATGAATTATTACATAGCGGCAACGCGTTAGCCACCACCCAATCAGAGCAGAGGACCGATGTAAACATAGAGTCCCTTGAATGTTGGCTTCAAACAATTCGGCTGTGTGCCCAGTCTATTCGTAGATAGATAGACAATGGTTACAACTCTAGATCTAAATAAAAGGACTGTAACAGCGGCAGAAGCAGAAGTCAATGGAAGGTTTGTGTATTCGGGAAACTATTGACTATTAATAACAACAATTGACTAAAAACGCTGCGAGTTGTAAGGCAAAAATAATTATACTACAAAGGTTATAAATGATAATACATTACAATAGGGTTATATATAATCGTAAATGCTTCCAATGATTAACAATCAGTGAATTCAGTATTATTGACATTTCTCGGAAACTTACAAATGAATCTCATGAGTCAATAAGAAAAGCATTGACTAACCAACAGCAACCACATACTTATGATTTAAACATGTTTCAAATTTGAATAGCTCAATTTTCTGTAACCCTAGAAAGCTGAATTTTGGCACATAGTTAGGTATTTCCCAAAGCAATATGTAGACCAAATTTTATCGAAATTTTCGGGAAAAAAAATTTTTTTTGAAAGAAAACTCAAAATTTTCCCGGAAAACCCCGTCCGATTTTCCTGGCCAACGAACTCATCCAAGCCATTAATAAAAGAAAGGCACTTGCCGAGTTTCATCTAAATCGGTTAATTATTTTTTGAGTTATCAGACGGATACATATATATATATATATATATATATATATATATATATATATATATATATATATATATATATATATATATATATATATATATATATATATATATATATATATATATATATATATATATATATATATATATATATATATATATATAAGCATATAAAAATTCAAACTGACCCCGGATATGGGGGTTCTAGGGGTCCTAATTCGCGCTCATTTGAAAGAATTTTTGCAAAGTCTCACCATCGATACCTCTCTATTAGTGAATTTTTTTAATAAAAAATCACTAAAACTAGATGTTTCAGTTCCTATGTTCAAACCATTTTCAAGAGGCTGAGGAAACATGAAAGGAAATGTACTCTAAAGCATCAATCTGCTTACCTAGAGCGGTGAATGAGGGTATGTTGGGTTATTGCAGTTCAATTATGTGGCCTCAATCTGCCTACTCTCGAAATCTCACTGGAGGTCGTCTCTATGGTATTAGTGTGTGCAACGCCATATCTGAGAGATCTAACCGTTCGTCGCAAGTCTTGTATTATTTGTAGTGTGGCGTTTACCTGAATCGTTATCAATGTGATTAGTCGGGTTTTTGTGGTTTATTAACGGATATCAGGTCAGGTCAGGTCAGGTCAGGGTCCTGCTAATCGCCGAAGTCCAGCCGGTGCCTTTTTCTCTTTTTTTTTGATTGACATATCAATTGGTTATTGTTTTTTGAGCCTTGGCGGATCCCTAGGCGACCAAGTATACAGGTTTCAATATTTAATGCATATTTAGAGGGAGAGATAGAGAGAGAAAGAGAGAATAAAAGGGTGAAAAGGGAACAAAATAACAAAACTAAAAGAACGGATCGATCAACATACAAAAATAAAGAAAGACAAAAAAAAGGAAAAACAAAGGACAAAAAAAGCTGAAATTTGAAACTATGGTTAAGAGGAGGGGAAAATAAAAAGTTCGGGACGCAGCAAGTGCGTTATGGTAGTGAATTTTCATAAAAATGTTTTTAATAGCAAATATGTGTGTGTTTTTTTTTTCAGAAAGCAAGGATCAAATTTGATTACCAGTATAACATATATAGTAAAAACAATGTACCATGTTTCATCAAAATAACTTTATAAGTTCTTTGCCTAAATGTTGCGAATTTTGACATTTTAAATTGTCACTTTGACGTTCTGAGGAAACCCCCAAATTATTATTTTAAATGCCCATAACTTTTTTGTCTTTTGACCTACAGAGCTAAATTTTGGTAGGTAGCTCACCTATAACGATATAAATCAGCGTTGCCCTTACTTTGTTAATTCTGGAGATATAAATTTTTTTTGAAAGAGAACACAAAATTTTCCGGGAAAACCTGGGCCGATTTTCCTGACTAACGAACTTATCCAAGCCATTTGCAAAAGGAAGGTATTCACCAAATTTAATCGAAATCGGCCCATTATTTTTTGAGTTATCAGTGTGATATATATATATATATATATATATATATATATATATATATATATATATATATATATATATATATATATATATATATATATATATATATATATATAAACATATAAAAATTGAAACTGACCCCGGATATGTGTTCTGGGGGGCCTAATTAGCGCTCATTTGAAGAAATTTTTTCAAAATTCAAAAGTCGAGATCTCCTCATTAGTGAATTTTTTTTAAGAAAATTCACTAAAAGGGGCGTAAATTCAAAAAGGAGAAGAAAAGAAATAATTACCTCTAACTAAACCAGACTGTGTCTGTTTCCCGCAAGACTTGATTGGCAAATATACTCTGTGGTTTTCCATTGCCTTCTAAGGGCATTCAACAGCACACGGTGTTCCCAGGTGGTCACACATCCAATTACTGAGCATGTGTGGCGTTGCTTAACTTCGGTTATGGCACCGATGTTTTAAACGCAGTGTTGCCATTGCACGAGAAAAAGAGGAGGAAAAAATATTTGTGAAAGGTGTCTCTGTCATTTTGCCTTGTTAGACGAATTTATATTCACTACTTTTTTTAAAGTCTGTGATTAGGGAAGGATATGTATATATTCCAAAGCCGTACCATATGAAGTGCGCATACATATTGTTCTCTATTATTTTAATAACTAAATTAGTATATGTGCAGCTAGCCTGCCATCGTGATTCACTTTAGCGAAAAGATTTAGATACTGCTTGTTTTTTTTTAAACATGTTTGATGTATTGATAAAACATACATAAATAAAATTATACGCATTAATTTGGTAAGAATTGTATAACTTATTAAGCAACACAGATAAATGATTTACGTTATTACCCTATTATAATACTCATTTTGCTTGCAGGTGTGTACAGCGTATCAAGCGGTGTAAGCCAGTTCACCGTAAATCTAGCAGGGGAACGCAGAAGAGGGCTTCAGTTGAGAGGGGACATTCTGATAAAGTGTTATCACAGGAACAACAACGGTTTGAGCCGAGAGACGATATTCGCATGTCAATTCCACACCTGTGCTGTATCAGACTACACCCTGAGCTTCACCAAACAAGAGCTTGATTTCGCCTGTAACGGTAAGCGTTCGTTATGTTCAAGCGTTAATAATTCTTGTAAGATAAACGTAGTGTAAGAAGGCTATTTCAAGCTAGCAGGATTTACGAAAGAACGTTTCCTGCAGGGAGCTAATTTCACGTTCGAAATCATTGTCTAAGGATGTGTGTTAGGATTAGATTCCTGTGTGACAGATACATAGAAAAAGACAGAAAGCCTGAAGTGTATCTAACGAGACTAATATTAGGAACAAATAAAAGTTTTCTAACGTTGCCTAATAAACAACTTCAATAAAAATTTCGATTAGCCTGCAATTTTTGATAAGATTAGATTTATTATGAAGAAAAAACTCGTTGAGCTTAATTTTTAATCAACATTTTTTTGAAGCGTTTTATTTAAATCAGCGATTCTCAACCTGTGGGGCGCACCGTGATGAAACTAAATGGGGGCGCGAGCATGTTGATAAAAAAGGAGAAAAAATATCTTATTAAAAATGTATTTAATATACTGAAAGAAAAGCAATAGGATACGCTTATATATGATTGTATCACTATTGCACAATATATTCAATACTTAAGTTCAATCACAGTTCAATATTAAATCACAAGCAAGATTAATAATTATTAGTGCCTCCTCTGGACCTGTCTTGCAGAGCAAGGTTTCTCGAAAGAAGAATTAATATCAGAAATTGACACTCTTAGCTCTCTTATATATTTAGCTGAGATATATATTTTGTCTTCAAATCAGCCACTGCAAAAAATCCGGTTTCGCAAAGGTAGGATGTTGAAAATGGTAATACAATACCAAATGCTCCTGTTTTCAGTGCAGAAAACTCATCAACCCTGTCCAGAATTCAAATTGCCTTTTGATTTTGTCACTTGCCGTGAAGTCTATAAAGATTATTTTTTCGGCAGTTGGGAGACCTTCGGGAGTATTTTGAAATGGGTGACTAAACCACTCGTAACTTGCTATCAAGTTGAAGTCGGCAAGAAAATAATTTTTAAAATTCTTTGACAGCATGACTAGATGATTTTCAATGTTTACAAAAACCACTTCCACATGTTGTTCTTTAGTTTTAATATATTCATTCATAATTGCAAACATTTATAGGCTTTTTTGCTATACATTTCTGCTCCATAATTCGAGGTTTCTACAAAACGCATCAACGTTATCACTCGTATCTCACATCCAACATATGTAGGTTTGCTTCTTGGAGTTGACGATTGAAGGTATTTAATTTCGCGAATATGTCGATCAAGTAGTTTGTATACATTACAAATAAATCATTCTGAAGCTTCTCGGCTTCCGGCCGGTTTTACTATTCAAAAAAAAATGGCGATTTTATCTCTTAATTCAAAAGCTTGTTGCGAAAATGTCCCAGGTGATACTATCTTACCTCGCAATAAAATCTTAACGATGAATGTACTGCATCCAGGCCTTTAAAAAGTGCAGAAAATATTTTTGATTTTAGGGGTTCTAATTTTTTTATAATTTACTAAGGTTACCACCTTCGTTAGCACAATATTCAAACCAGGACTCATTTTTTTGGCAGCCGGAGCTTCTCTGTAGATCATGCAATGTATCCAGATACACTGTGGAGATTTTTGATTCACAAGTGCTTGTATACTTTGGAATTGTTCAGACATTGTAGGAGTACTATCGGTGCATATTCCGACTCAACTTCTACACGCTATGTTTGCCTCGTTTAGAAAATCATCTATGATAGCGAATAATGCAAGTGCTGCTGCTTTGAGTTCTATTGGTCATCGAGCTCAGGGAATTAAATGAGCATCTTTATTGCCTCAAGCTGAATTTAAAAAAAATATATTCTTCAGCAACTCCCTGAAAAGGTGGTGCTGTACATCTTCAGTTATATCACCAATTCTATGGGCAACACATCATTAATTTGATAGAGGTATCGACTGCAATTGTTTGGCAAACTTATCTCCAAACATAGTTTATACGATCTCGATTGCAGCTGGAAGAACAAGCTATTCACCAATGGTGTGAGGTTTATACATCTGGCTAATTGATAGGAAACTTTCTAAGAGGCAAACAAAACTTGTTCATTCACAAAGTTTTTTTTTGCTTTTTTGATTGTAATTCGAAGAATTCTCGGGGTGTGCTAACGTACTCACTATGAAGCGTTTCCAAATATCGTTTGAGTTTATTAGGTTTCATACTCTATGCTGCCAAACTTTTTAGGCAAATGACACAGTGGCATTTCTTCCTCATTTACTTCAGTGCTTGTAAATATAAACTTTAAATATTCTTGGGTATATTTTTGTTCAGAACCACTGTCGTCTGTGCACTTATTGATGCTTCACTATCGTCAAATGCGTGCCTACGCCCACTTAAAAATGTATCCATGATTCTGTGTACACTGTATATATATCTACTGTTACTCGAATATCGTGAATTGCAGTTAACACGCAAATTACAACATACACATTCTTGGTAGAAGGATCGTCTCGACTGAGACTGGTTGAAACTTAACGATATGCAGCATTTATACACGCCGCGCATACGTTCTAGAATATTCAAAACAACTCGGAACTTCTCGCGAAGCCGAGAGATGGCCGCTATGGTAGACGTAACACAGGGAGGTGCGCGATTAGAATTATGATTGACAATTGGGTCTCAAATACTAAACAGTTGAGAAACGCAAGGTTTATATACAACTAACTACTACTACATTGATATGGAGTTTATTTCAAAACTATCTAAAACTATCCGTATTGTTAAAAATACTAGAAACGTTCATAGAATTGTATATACCTGAGTTTTTTATGGTGCTTAATTTAACAGACATTTTTCCATTTTGTTGCTTCTGGTTATACCAGAAAAAACGACCAATTTTGTTATTTAAATAAAACATGTGTGATTTTTTACGTTTTTAGATTTTATTTAAAAAAAAATGGCATTGTATATAGCATACCCTATACGAAAATGTTTGGTTTAGCCAATATTAATGAACTAATTTATTTTTTGGAAGATGCAGATTATTCAGAAACAAGGAATACAAATGTCGCTTAAAGAAAATTGCAAGAGAGCTATTTAAAGAATAAAGAATGTTTTTTTTCTCAGCAAGCGGGTTCATGACACGGGTTGCAGAAAAAAAAAGCACCTGTAAAGCCAGAGAAGTCTACATCTGTATTTAACAACCGCTACTTTATTTTGCATTTCATTAAGGCACTAATTTGCGGCACTTTAAAGCAAATTAGACCGATTCTTAACCAAAACAAATATTATTGAGGCATAAGTCTTAGTTATGTATTTTTTACTTTTTAGATTTGCGTTTCCCCACTGATGGGGCAATAGAACTACACTTCAGCCCAGGCCCAGAAGGACGTCATCCGGCACCAGCACCTACGCCTGCAGTACCGTTTACATTAACTGATGATCCGGTAACTAGAGCTGACAGTCCTCTACTTGAGGAAGAATCTGATGATGAAGATGACTCTGATTCTGGTAAGTTTTTTAGAAGCATTTATGCGCATATTTAGCAACTCGAAAGCGATTACTTGTTATCGGACACCTTTATAAGATCATTGGTTTTCTGACATATTATGTTATTGTCGGTGACCCACAACAGTATTTCCTATACTACACGTTACGGCACAAAATGCCGATTTCTTTAAAGAAATTCACCGTCACATTATTTTAGAAATTGTTATCAGATTATATTTTTTTAGTAACAGATATAATGTATAGCTTTAGGTTACACAATGTAAGTAAAGATATTCCAAATTTTCACCTCAATAATTATTAGACCGTACATTACTCTTGTGGCGGATATAGACATTATGAACACAAATGTGTTGTAAAAATACTTCCCACCCCAAGGATGAACGACATGGGCACCATATTATGCTCCGAAAAGTGCTGTAATAAACTCCCAATAAATAAGTTAATTTC
Organism: Tillus elongatus; assembly: GCA_964006375.1. Taxonomy (NCBI): domain Eukaryota; kingdom Metazoa; phylum Arthropoda; class Insecta; order Coleoptera; family Cleridae; genus Tillus; species Tillus elongatus. Next base: position 115,766,897 of record OZ023265.1, read on the forward strand.
AATTATTATTGCAATTATTTGTTTTGTTATGGATAAAAACATTTGATGGCCTTTACGTTGTCTGCTTCATTTATTTTTACAGTTTTTGACTAGCAACTTTCTATATATTTTTCAGCAAAAATTCAATTTATTACACATAAGATAGGTACCGCGTTCATTTTCATCTCAATGTGGAGGGTAAAGATAGAGGTGAAATTGATCTGAGCGTTTTCAATTCTGTTTTCTTTGGAAATAACAAAGCTAAACTGCATATAGACTCATCTATATTAGCCATTTTAGGTATTTTTGCTACAACAAATAATTTATTAGGCACAGAACGCCAAAAGTGTTCAATTTTACCCCGTTTTACGGTAATACTAAACGCTACAAATTGAGGTATAGATGTTTTGCATAATAAATGTCTTATGCTCGTTGCTCTTCAATCAGGTAAAAACCTGAACGCAGCAAGTGCCTTATAGTAGCGAATATTTAATAAATAAGATACTTATTATGTCTCCTTGGCATATCATTAAACCTGTTTCAACTTATTTAAATTAAATTTAGTATTTGGATTATAAATTACGTTCGAATGTATTGCCTTTCTTTGCAGAAACACATATATTTTAACCCTTACTTACTGAACATGGGTCAAAATGACCCGCGAGAAATTTTTGTTGGCACTTGTACTTTTTCAGTATTCCCCTATTTATGCGGCTTTCAGTATTTTCAAATGAGTCAATGTATTTGATCAGTGTGCACTTGATTGTCCGCTAGTGAGTTTGTAAATCGTAAAATAAATTCCACCGGGTCAAATTGACCTATCATCGTGGGAAAAAGTTAGTATTTCGAATTGTTCACCATGGCTTCTGGCGCCGGCTCTTCTCGTACGGTACGTTTTGGTGACGATAATTTTGAAAAGACTCTAATGGGGTGGTTTGATGAAGCAGACAGTAATTGTGATAAGGACATAGATGAATCGTTTGCAATTGCAAGTGACCACAATACCGATTCTGCACAATCTAATTTAGATTCAGACTGAGATCATAGTGATATTGAAGGTGACCGACCCTTAGCAAATCGTGACGATCAGGAAGTGGAGAGTTCAAACGAAGACGATCTTGATGAAGATGCTGACACTAGTAATGATGTGGTAAAGTATTATTATGGAAAAATAGATACAAATGGGCCACGACTTCGGCAGGCAGAGCTGACAGAAGAAAACGTCACAATATTATTATGCATTTACCTGGATTGCGTCCTACGGCTACATCACTTGGTGATAATCCTAAACCTCTGTAAGTTTGGAATCTTTTATTTACAGATGATTTACTTGGGGAAATAGTTCAATGGGCAAACTATAAGTTACGCAGTTGTAGAGAGCGCTATAAAATAACAAATAGTCCAGAATTGGGCGATCTCGATCTAGTAGAACTTCCTGCAATTTTGGTATTGTTGCTATACACTGAGATCTTCAAGTCGGGACATGAAGATGTAAAATCTCTATTTGCTTCGGATGCAACGGGGCGAAACATTTTTTGATGCACCATGTCGTACAATAGGTTTTATACAATTGTGGCTGCTCTGCGATTTGACGACCCTACTACCAGAGAAGAACGAAAATCAACAGATCCCTGTGCTCCAATATCCAATATATTTTAAATGTTTGTGCAGAATTGTCAGAATATGTATTCAATAGGAGAAAATGTTTGTAAGGATGAAATGTTAGTTGCCTTCAGGGGAAAATCAAAATTCAAGATGTATATGCCGAACAAAACCAACAAATAAGGCATCAATAATTATTTCTATAATGGTTATATATACTGTGAAAGAGGCAGTGATGGGATGACACTTTCACCAGAAGAAAAAAAAATCTGTTCCTTCACAAGCTGTAATAAGATTAACAAAACCTTCACAACACACCAATCGTAATGTCACTGGAGATAATTGGTTTTCATTTTTAGAGTTAGTGGAGCATCTAAGAAAGAGACAAATTACATATGTGGGAACACTTAGAAAAGCAAAAAGGGAAATTCCCATTGAGTTTTTACCTAACAAAAAGGGGGAAGTAAATTCAAGTCTGTACGGTTTCAATAGAGATACTACATTGCTCTCCTTTGTACCAGAGAAAAGCAAAGCTGTTATACTAGTGTCATCCATGCACCACCATCCTTGCAATGACGATATTAGCGGTAAACCTGAAATAATATCGTACTATAATAATACCAAAGGTGGGGTGGACGCTTTGGACCAGAAATGCTCGAATTATTCTTCAAGCTGACGTACCAATAGATGACCGATGGCCATTTTTATACGATGGTGGACATTGCTTCCGCTAATGCATACATCTTACATCGTTCCTACAAAAATACGCAAGAAATATCAAGGTTTATTTTTATAAAAACCCTAGCATACGACCTAGTTGAACCACATTACATCTCGATATAACAACCCAAAGATACAAAGACATTTGAAAGACCTTATAAGACAAGTGATTGATATTGAAAAACCCGATGAAACAAATCCGGGAGTGAAACTAGCAAAAAGGGTGAGATGTACATTGTTCCCCACACGTAAAGACAAGAAAACATCAAATTTATGCATTAGATTAAAAAAGACATTTTTTCTGAATGTAATGCACATATTTGTAAAGAATGCATCTGACTTGATTTACCAAGTGCAGAAATTTTTGTTTATTATTTTTATGTGCCCATATTTTCTTTATTAAACTACTTCCTTTTGAAAGATTATGTTAAAAAAAAGATTTTTACTTTAAGTTGTCGAAAATATATACATATGTATTTTTGTTTCTTCGAAATGTAAGGTTAATTTCAATTTACTTTAGTTTTGTTATAATAAATAACCTATTTGAGTGAAATGTGTATAATTTTGAAGAATAAACTTTTTTCTTGCATCTGACATGAATTCCGAAAGTGAAAAAGTAAAAATAACTAATTTTTAATAGGTATTTGTGTGGTTGAGTCAGTATGACCACATGCTTAGTAAATATGTAACTATTTGTATTCTCAGTAGCTGAGGGTTAAGTAGCAGATTTTAACAAACAATTCACTCCAAACGATGCTGATTTTCTCTGTCAATATAGTATGTCATTCAAATGATGTGACATTCTGTGGATTACAACAGGTGTTGACCACTAAAATATTTAATACATTGATCTTTGCCTACTTTATTAAACTTTATAAAACAGGCCCTTAGTTTCACAAAGCCTTATTAAACATGTAACGGACGTTTAGTTAATCAAGGCTTTAGACGACCAATCACAGACTATGATTCGGGTTTTACCATGACAACCAAATATTTTGAAGCCGTGATTAGTTGTCTTGATTAGCTAACCCGCCGTCAAACATTTAATCGAGCTTTGTGAAACTGAGGAAGAGTAATGTTTTTTTAACAAGAAGGAATATATATTGCAACATTTTCAAAATTCCGTTAAAGTTAGATCTGGAAAAGCTAAGATTACACATATTTAACTAACATGAATTGTGAAAGATTGTATCTGTAGTTGGATGGAAATATATGAGTTAGATTTTGTAAAGATTCATTGACGAGTTTCAAAGATATAGCCATTTTGAGAAGAAAATTAGCAACTTTTCATGGTTAAACTTGACTCTCAGAACGGCCCACGATCGTAGCTTCCGGAAAGAATTTTCCAGTGTGATGAAAAAACCGAAACGCTCTAGGTGGCGTAGAAGCTTCGCAAACTATGTTGTACCCACATGTAATATTATCATCCCTCTTATCACGGATGGGTGTATGTCAATTTTGTACATTTTACGAGGAAGCTTACTCAACAGCTACAACCAGGACCACCTATCGTACTATAGGTATTGATACAGCACGGTTTCTACAATTATTTTCATTTAGAAGACATTTTGCCAATTTCCTTTGTTCACTTTTCTCGGCTTAATCTCACCTTGTCTTTTTTCACCGTCCACAACAAAAGACCTTGCAACAAGCATTTTATTTAGAATACTTTTAAAATATGTTGTGTGCCGTAGATCCTCACCTCCAATAACAGTTTTGTCAAGTTCGTTAAAAATACTTTCGCGTTACTACTATAGCGATGGTTACAATTTGTAAGACCTTCATTAAAATGTTAAAAGCATAAAAATATTTCGCAACAAACACATCCGGAAAACAGTTTGTTACATCTGCTAACTTCTCAAGTCACAGTGGGGTCGACATCGCAATTATTAGCATGTCATCAATTGCTGCTCCAAAGGTCATTATTGCTGTTTTGCTTTTCCAGTGGTAGAGCTTCGTTACAAATAACTGCATTTAACTACCCTTTAGTTTAATTAGAGTGGTATTATCTTTTTCAATAGTGTCTATCGACATAGCTGTATTTTGCTGCTGCTTAAATTATATTAATGGAACATTATCTTCAAAATTTGAATTGGAACTACTGTCACCTTCAACTTTTAATACTGTATCATAGATACTGTATCATAGAACCACTTTCTTTTGAACTGCATTTTTACGAAACATCCTACTTTTGTTATTTGGCAATTCACTGGTTTTAGTTCGCTAGAATCTACCACTATTTTTTTTCCAACATGCAAGCACATTCATCGTTGCAAAAACACAGACACTGTAGTAAATGCCACATTTTGTTTTGTTTCCAGCACACAAGCACATTCGTTGTTGAAAAACCACAGACACTGTAGTTGAACGATTCAATACGACTAAATTTGTAGGTTATAATTCAACACAACATAATGTAAGTTACGTCCATACCAGCTACCAGTTACGGGGTTCAGTTTTCTTATGTATAGGCGTATTGTGGTTTACGCCTATACGCGAGAAACAATTTGGTGACTAGCACATACTCCTTCAGTGTGCTTCTCGTTTGTGGCTAAGCAGTAGGGAATAAAGTTACGCCTCTTCGTGAAAAAATACACTTAAGAGACTCCCAAAAGCAACGCAACTTAAGTTTTTGACCTTTTCTGCTACATTCGTCCATACGGGATAAGGAAACGTTATGTACAAATAGGAGAAACTGATCTTGGGTGTGGTTTCCAAAGGCTCTAATTTGCACTCATTTGAAGATATTTTTTTTTTAAATTCAAAAGTCGTTACCACTCAATATGCAAAATTTTCTGAAATTTCGCTGAAAATTGTAAGAAATGTAACTTAAAATTTAAGATACAATGTGTCTTTACAACATTCGTTACTTGGCGACGATAAAATTTTAATATAACATGCTTGGATTATGACTTCCAAGTCGCAGTACTATAGAAATAAAGCGATTTGCCTAATGGGAGTGAACGCTAAATTAATTCATAACGTCTTATTATGATAAGGAAACAACAACTGCAGGCAATGACCCTCAATATTTACAACGCAAACTAACCACGCTCATACATTATTATTAAAGCCAGTATAATAATTGTGGTATAAATAGTAACAGAGTTTCATCTCTGAGTCACCACTGTCATATTCTAAGTGAGAACTTTATAGGCGCCTTAATAAGTGCAAACAACTGTTAGCACTTTTTTTTTATTTGAAAAGTTGAGAAAGTGAATTAAAAGTTTAATGCAGGTGGTTTTACAAAATCAGAGCACCCACAACTAGGGCGTTAAAAATTTATATAATTATTGTATATTAAGATTCAGCCAATCTCACATAACGTTTAGCAGCTTTTAAAATTTGTGAAATGGATTAGATCATACGACATTAAATCTGTAGAACCTTAATCAGTCTTGAAGTTTTAACTAATATGCACACAAATAATAAACGTATTCTGAAGTAGGTAGACATGTTTTATTTATTGTTTCAGAAGTAGTCCTGATGGATGTTTTAATCGTACGCTACCAAAAGCACCTGTCACGTCAGAAAATTTTGTTGTACCTTCTTAAAATAATTTGAGTTTATTAAGTGGCATTTTCTGGAGGTCCTCATTCGCGCATCTTTGAAAAAATTATAGAAAATTCAAGTCGTTACCTCTGTTTAAGTGAAATTTCCATTTTTTAAAATTCGCCAAAAACTGAAAAATATGAATCTCGAATTAATAAGATTATCTTCCATCAATTTACTTTAGGGCTAAAGGGTTTCGTGTGAGCAACACCTATTCATAACGTCGCGGAAATATACAAACAACCTATGCGTAAAGTGCCTGGAACATTTGATAGGGTAAGAACGTCATTAATATGCACAATAAGCCAAGGGCTTCAGTGCTGAGGGAGAAAAAAAGAACGTCATTATACGAAGATGGAAGATATACTATATGGTTCGCGATGAAGGCAGGATATTTAGAATATCTTGTCTGAGTAAGCTAAATAAAAATTACTCTTTGAACTCGCAACCCATTTTTTAACTCACTGATACTAGAAGCTATTAAAAAGTAATTAGCCTACAAAAAATATCACAAAAAAAATTGTTCTTTAACGTCGGTCTATTTTCGCGACTGTGGCCAATCACCCAAGCCAGGAAGCAGTTTCACCTCACTATCCTGGAAATTTTGACAAACCCCTGCCTTTATGTAAGGAGAGTAGAGATCTTTAACGTGTCCAGCATTGCATGTACATGAGACTGAGGCTTTACGCTTTCTCCGGAGGGCGGAACGTGCAGATATTCACATGGCTCAAATACAATGCCCCAGCCTCAGTTGATGTTTAGAATAATTTTGAAAGCAGTATTTTATTTATTTAATATAATCTTATCTATGACTTTACACATGTAACAGAGCGTTCATAAAGCAATTCCAAACCTTTTAAACTTTTTTATATGGGTTTCCAAACCACTCCTCAACGCCACATCTGACTTTGTTGTGTGTCGAAAATCGTTCAACTTTTTAATGTGTTTTAAGCTTTGGAAATAAATCATAGTCCAATGGTGCTAAATCCGGCGAATAGGGCGGGTAGAAAACCAATTGGAGACAAATTTTATTAATTGTTTGCAGCGCAATTTCTTCTCCTAGTTATTCTCTTTGTTAACGACTTGGCTCTAGGTGTTGGAGGTAATAAGTTGGTTCTTTTTGCAGACGATATTTTTGCTATTATTTGTAACAGGGAGTGTAATTCACTGCAGTAAGTTGCAGCCACTTTCAAGTAGCCTCTTCATATAATATATACGTAATAGTTGTAAAACTTCTTCGTAATATGTTCTGGTGGCAATCACGTTTCCCCTATCTGAAGAAGTGAATGTTACTACTTATAGCTACTGTAAAGTAGTAATAACCTTTTAGATTCACCATAAAATAGTTTTCATCCTACAGTCCCATTGATTCATCAGGAATGATTGTTCTACACCGCAGCATACGATGCGATGTTGTTCAAATCTAGTAGAGTGTATAATGTGTGTGATCCAATAATAATGTTATTATGTCAATCGAAACAAGTCACTTGATTAACAGAACAACTTTTCACACATTTTACAGGAAGATGAGAAGTGGAACAGGAAAAAAGAGCAGTTTAAAACAGTATTATGCTGATGTGAACACGCCGTTATTGCCAACAAACTTTAGTCTAACATTATAACAAATGAAGAGAGTTGTTCTCACAAGCCAATTGGTTAAGTGTTTGGTTAATTTTCTTGTATTGCGAACAGAACATTAAGCTTGTAGTCTTCTCGTGTAAGGGTCGATTAGATTTAGGAAGACCACGAACATGCCCAAATTCGCGATACGTAAACTCAACGTTGCTAAACATATTTTGGTAATGGGTTGCCGATTAGGAAGAATTGTGTTGCACAATTAACTACTTACTTTTCTTTGGGTACGCATTTTGTCTCCATCTTGTCACCAAATGCGATCATACACAGAATTTCAATTCTTTGTGATCCGATTACTTTCACCATTCTAAAATGACATTACTTAATAACTACTTAAAACACATTGATTTTTTCAAACAAAACATAGCAAAAATATGCTTTAAAGAAATGACTCCATAGTTCAAAAACTATTTAACGAAGCACGATTTCAGTTTTTCCTGACAGCAATAAAAAACATTACGGATGGAGCCTCGGTGTTAGTAGGGACAGTGCAGACCTCGTCCCGCGATAAAAATACAATACACTGCAGAATTTGCCTGCGTTTATTTTCCCATCTCAGTTCGGTCCCTTTACCTAAGATCCGGTATATAAGGTAATGTTAGTTTTTAAAATAGTTAGAATTTTTCATCCTCTGATGACGCTAACTTGGTTAGTGAAACGATCGTCAGGTCTTTTTTTAAATGTGTTGTGGTGATTTGGCTTTCTCCAAGTGTACTTGTCAGTGCTCATCACAGGTTCCAATCTTCACTCAGTTAGTGTCTGAGTAAGCTAAATAAAAATTACTTTTTGAACTCGCAACCCATTTTTTTAGCTCACTGATACGAGAAGCTATTAAAAAGTAGTTAGCCTACAAAAAATATCACAAAAAAAAATTGTACTTTAACCTCAGTCTTGTTGTGTGTCGAAAATCGTTCAACTTTTTAATGTGTTTTAAGCTTTGGAAATAAATCATAGTCCGATGGTGCTAAATCCGGCGAATAGGGCGGGTAGAAAACCAATTGGAGACAAATTTTTTAAATTGTTTGCAGCGCAATTTCTTCTCCTAGTTATTCTCTTTGTTAACGATTTGGCTCTAGGTGTTGGAGGTAATAAGTTGGTTCTTTTTGCAGACGATATTTTTGCTATTATTTATAACAGAGAGTGTAATTCACGCCTGCAACTTTAGCAAAAACATTGCACAGTTTCTGCGAGGGTATATTTCACATTGTTCATCACGACTTGTAAATAAAAAATCTTCCGGCAAAAAATATTTCGAAATGCTTAAAGCGCGCACGTTTGACAATTTCCAATGAAATGTGACACCATTTTTATGAAGATTTCTAAAATATTTTTCACTGTAGATAAAACATCGGTCCATCACCGTGATTCAGAAACTAAAAAGTTATTTAAAGGAGTAAGAGCATTTAGGTCTCTGCAACCTAAAAAAAAATCTGTGTTCAAAAGTTACCTGTCAAGGTTTTGCTTCAATTTTCTGAACATAGATGAGCAGCGCTAGATTTTCGGGACCAAGATAAAACTAATACATTGGTAGTAACCCAACTAAAATGATGGCAACTCACATCCGATCTTGAAATGAGTAGTTATTACGTAATTGCCACTACTTATACGACTCTGTGATGAAAATAACTTTATACACATTAGCAGTGACGATTACGTTATATTCACCACTTATAACATTTTAGAGTTACGCAACTTTTAAGCTGCTTTCGAGGTATTGGGAACGTCGTCGTTACTCATAGAACGACTGAAATGTTCCAGGAACTTAAAAGTAGCCAACGACAATAGGCAAAACTACCTTATATTACTGAAATGCTACACCAAAGTTGCAGCCACTTTCAAGTAGCCTCTTCATATAATATCCACGTAATAGTTGTAAAACTTCTTCGTAATATGTTCTGGTGGCAATCACGTTTCCCCTACCTGAAAAAGTGAATGTTACTACTTATAGCTACTGTAAAGTAGTAATAACCTTTTAGATTCACCATAAAATAGTTTTCATCCTACAGTCCCATTGATTCATAAGGAATGATTGTTCTACACCGCAGCATGCGATGCGATGTTGTTCAAATCTAGTAGAGTGTATAATGTGTGTGATCCAATAATAATGTTATTATGTCAATCGAAACAAGTCACTTGATTAACAGAACAACTTTACACACATTTTACAGGAAGATGAGAAGTGGAACAGGAAAAAAGAGCAGTTTAAAACAGTATTATGCTGATGTGAACACGCCGTTATTGCCAACAAACTTTAGTGTAACATTATAACAAATGAAGAGAGTTGTTCTCACAAGCCAATTGGTTAAGTGTTTGGTTAATTTTCTTGTATTGCGAACAGAACATTAAGCTTGTAGTCTTCTCGTGTAAGGGTCGATTAGATTTAGGAAGACCACGAACATGCCCAAATTCGCGATACGTAAACTCAACGTTGCTAAACATATTTTGGTAATGGGTTGCCGATTAGGAAGCATTGTGTTGCACAATTAACTACTTACTTTTCTTTGGGTACGCATTTTGTCTCTTGTCACCAAATGCGATCATACACAGAATTTCAATTCTTTGTGATCCGATTACTTTCACTATTCTAAAATGACATTACTTAATAACTACTTAAAACACACTGATTTTTTCAAACAAAACATAGCAAAAATATGCTTTAAAGAAATGACTCCATAGTTCAAAAAACTATTTAACAAAGTACGATTTAAGTTTTTTCTTACAGCAATAAAAAACATTACAGGTGATTAGAACACTGGCACGCACAATTCGAAGATCCAAGTCATTTTTCAAAATCATCAGTGCTATTAAATTTAGTATTTTAAAAGTACAAAATCGTATTTCTTTTCTTTCTACTAACGTAGCTATAACCGTGCCGTGTTTAGGATAATGTGCTTTGTTACATTCCTTAATAAAAAAGATGGGTTACCATTGAAAAAAGCAATTACGTCATACGTCGTACAGGAATCACCCTGTATGTATGAAGTACCTTTTAAAAAATGTACAACTAAAATGAGCGACGGGTCTGTTTTTGTCAAAGGTTGTTCCTTCAATTTTTAAGGAATGTATTCATTGCTTTCAGAAAACACTATATATTAATTTAACAAGTGTTGGAGAGTTTTTACAAGAAAAGCAATAATTCAAATTTATTTATCACTTTAGGCTTTTAATGTAGCACTAAATCTTGAGTGCAGCAGATCTTGGTACCATTAGTATAATTTGGTATAACATGTTTTACAATAAATTAAATACGGGAATCCATAACCAAGATCTGATGTTTCGATTAGTCATCCTCTTTTTAGTGAATTTTTATTTAAAAAATTCACTAATAGAGAGGTATCGATGGTGAGACTTTGCAAAAATTCTCTCAAATGAGCGCGAATTAGGACCTAGAACCCATATCCGGGGTCAGTTTGAATTTTTATATGCTTATATATATATATATATATATATATATATATATATATATATATATATATATATATATATATATATATATATATATATATATATATATATATATATATATGTATGTATGTATCCGTCTGATAACTCAAAAAATAATTAACCGATTTAGATGAAACTCGGCAAGTGCCTTTCTTTTATTAATAGCTTGGATGAGTTCGTTGGCCAGGAAAATCGGACGAGGTTTTCCGGGAAAATTTTGAGTTTTCTTTCAAAAAAAATTTTTTTTCCGAAAATTTCGATAAAATTTGGTCTACATATTGCTTTGGGAAATACCTAACTATGTGCCAAAATTCAGCTTTCTAGGGTTACAGAAAATTGAGCTATTCAAATTTGAAACATTTATGTTTAAATCATAAGTATGTGGTTGCTGTTGGTTAGTCAATGCTTTTCTTATTGACTCATGTGTTATTAATAGTCAATAGTTTCTTTCCGAATACACAAACCTTCCATTGACTTCTGCTTCTGCCGCTGTTACAGTCCTTTTATTTAGAGCTAGAGTTCTAACCACTCATACAAACAGTGTTTTTTAACCATGTGGCTGGGCGACTGACCGAATTCATTCCCAGTTGCTGTTGATTTACTCATATTCTTTTAATATGTTTGAAGATGTGGTGTCTACTTCATTCCAAGTCACTATTAACCGACTATTTATGAAATCAAATAAGTAAATTAAATCGATTGTCATAAAATATGTAGTGTATTAAGACAAGGGAAAAAGAAATAAAACATATATAACTGTGCACATTTTGATTATATTTTAGGGTGCTTGAGAGAGGTATTGTCACAGCATAATATCTTATTAAAGTTCATTTGTAAATAGGTTTAATTTTTATATGTTTATATATATATATATATATATATATATATATATATATATATATATATATATATATATATATATATATGTATCTATATATATATATATATATATATATATATATATATATATATATATATATATATATATATATATATATATATATATATATATATATGATAACTCAAAAAATAATTAACCGATTTCGATGAAACTTGGCAAGTGCCTGTCTTTTATTAATGGCTTGGATGAGTTCGTTATCCAGAAAAATCAGACGGGGTTTTCCGGAAAAATTTTGAGTTTTCTTTCGAAAATTTTTTTTTTCTCCGAAAGTAACAAAGCTGTTTCAATGAAATTTACTATATATGTTGCCTCAACCTTACTACGTACCAAAATTCAACTTTCTAAGTTTAGAGAAAATTGAGTTATTCAAATTTTAAATTTTCTTTCGAAAAAAATTTTTTCTCCGAAAATTACAAAGTTATTTTAATGAAATTTTGTGGATATCTTGCCTTAGGAAAAACCTTACTACGTATTGAAATTAAACTCTCTAAGTTTATAGAAATTTGAGTTATTTAAATTTGAAGCATTTAATAAAAATTCACTACCATAACGCACTTGCTGCGTCCCGAGTTTTTTTCTCCTTTATACCCTGTTATACCCTATGTTATTTCGCCTTAACACTGAATTTCCTGATCATCGTAAAAAAAAGTCGTTGAGACTTGGTTCTAAACAGAATTTGTATATTTGGCAAAAATTTGTATATTTGGCATAAATATTTGGCAAAAACAAACATTCTAGTTGTAAATCGATATTAGACGCAGCAGGATATCAGACATTGAAGGTTTGGCTGAAATTTACGATGTGTACCGCCACAATGTTTTGCTCAAGGGTACTATTATAATTTGTTTGCCCTTTAAAATTTGAAAGTGTTGACGCCTCAATGGTATTATTTTCGGACAGACTGCATACACAAATTTATTTCACACAGATTATTTATGTCAAAGGATCATAAAGTCAATAAAAATTCTGGATGCAGTGCGTTATAGTAGTGAATTTTCATAAAAATGTTTTTAACAGTAAATATGTCTTTTTTTAATGAAGGCAGGCATCCAATTTTTGTCACCAGTATAGCCCATATAGTAAAAGCAATGTACTATATTTCATCAACATGACTTTATTGTTTGAAAGGGTACAAAAATTTCCGAAAATAAACTTAAGATGTTCCTCAAAAACTGGTCCGATTTTTCTGCCCAACGAACCTGTTCAAGCTATTTACCACCTAGCATGATATAATTATTTATAAAAAGTTTTCCGACGGAACTCCCAAAAAAATTTACATGAAAATTTGCAAACAATTTTTTCAGGAAAATCCGAAAATATTTTTTACAATAACTTATTAAACATTTATTAACAAAATGTCACAAAAACCTTACAATGATTTCTACGAAAACACAAAAAAAACTGCGAAAATTGACTTATTTTTTTTAAATGTGGCTAAAGAATACATAAAATTCAAATTATGTACTTAAGCTGTAACTAAGTTTAAAAATTAGGAAAACGCAAAAAAAATATTTCCAAAACTAGAGAGTCTAGGTATAGAGAGTTGTTCAATTTAAAAAAAAATTATTATGACAGTTCGAATTTTTCCACTATTTGAGAGCGTGCTGTATATGGCATCTCGATTTTTTCGACAAATAATATTAGACGAAAACCTCTCTGAGAGCGGCACTTTCATGAGACTCTTCTATTTATTGGTAAATGTAATTGAAAACCTCCCTAAATGCGTCAATTTCATGGGACTTCGATTCCCATTGTTAAAAACGCCGAATCACAATTTTTTATATGTTCCAAAATGTAAAAAGTTGAAAAAAAATTGAAATAACGCTAAAACGGTAGGCGATATAAATGTCTTCTCCTTACAAGCATGCATTAAAGTCGGATGGAAAATGCAATAATGCTACAATAAATTGGCTGTTCCATTAAAAAAAGAAGCTTGTATCACCAACGACTTATGGACCCCCCTGTTATGGTCATCATAATTTTATAAGATGCAGCTCAAAACGCTCTATAAATAACTTTTATACTATTTTCCTGTATCTTATATAATAACCGATATGTTGAGATTTACAGTAAAAATGCACCACCCTATCTAAACATCTAAAAACTGAATTTTTTTTATACGAAAAATCGCGAAAAAATATATACTCTTAAACCACAAACTCTACAACTGAAATTACTGCCAAGTCATCAGAGAAAGGGTATATTTGTAATAAATTTGCTGCAAATATTTTAGTAAAATGAAGGACAATGATGGTTGAAGCTGTAACTTAGGGCTTTGTAAAACACATTTATTTACATAGCCCGTATTTGTTTCAGGTTCTCCGTCTAAAAATTGCAAATTTTGACGTCTCAAATCTCGACTTCGACATTTTAAGAAGAAAAAACTATAAAATTTTCAAAGTCAAATCTGTGTGTGGGGGGGGGGTGTAGGTCTGCTTCGTTGTGGGGATTTTCCTTCCCCTCTAGCGTGCATAAAGCCACCCCCATTGCATAAACCACGAGAAAAATTTATTGTTCATATCCCCCAAGGAAGTTTCGGAACCTGGGCGAATAGAGCTGCTGTGCGGGGTAAGCAGGGTTTAAGGGGGATATGGCTTCAACATGTGAAAAAGACAGCTTTCAAGCCGTTTTCTTCGCATTTTCTACTCATTTTTCCTTTTTACTACCTATCCCGCCCAGCACCCCTATTCACTCCTGCTCCCGTAACTTCCTTGGGGGGTGTGAACAAGAAATCTTTAATTTTTTTATGGTTTATGCATCCAGGGGGGGTCCTACGGTTGTTTCTGAAAAAAAAATTGAGAAGCATTCGGGAGGTAATGCTAATTTGCCGACAAGATATGTCTTACCGTTTCAAACAGGCCCGATAGTCTGGTCTCAGCACTGATTGTACCAACATGTACCCATTTAGGCACCTCAGATTTAAATTTCGATTATCACTAACACAGCCTAATTTTGATTCCAGGCATCAAATCTGTTGCGCATGACTGACTTACAACCAAATGAGAATTTTAAGCTCTGACACGCTTGAAAACAGTTGTCATTTGTCATGGTTAGGTATCGATCGGCCAATTCGCGTTCTAGATGGTGGAGCACACTGGGCGCTCTTAAAGTTTCCAACCGCCGTTTAATTTCCCGAATTTTACACGTTGTTGTCATTCCGACTTTACATGCCCTTTCGATATAATACATTCTTTATATTATCGATTTCAAAAGTGGTAAACGCAATACTATTTAAGGCTGTTATTGCGGCTCCAAATAATTTAGGGCATATTTTACGATCGCCAAAAAGGTGGAAATGTTTGCGGCGAGTTTTCCTTTAATTTTTAACAGCGTTGTTCTTTTTTATATAAATGTAGACCGCTAATAATATGGAGAAATAATTTAATGAGGCATCTAGATATTTGCTAAGATAAGTACACAGAATATTCAGTTAATTTGGAATTAGCTAGATATAATTTAAAATCTTAAAACAATTTGGAGAAATATTTAGGATTAGAGAGCGTTGCAAAAGTGAAGCGTTGCAGGTGGTGGAGGCAGATCTAAATATGAAAAATTTGGTATGTCATAAGTTGATGCTTAGGGCTCGGAAAATGGATGTGGAACATGTTTGCGAACGACATGTAGCTAAATTATGTTTTATGGTATATAATATTATACTTTGCAAGCCGAATGACATTTTTACTGAAATGCTGCACCATTGTGGCCAAAAGGACTTTATTGTATTATTATTAAGTAGTTTGCCACGGTAACGCAAAGAGCCGTCACAACCGTAAGCATCGCTTAAAGAACCTATGAATATTAAATTTTATTATGCTTATTCACACTGTAAATATCGTGTGCTTTCACTAAATAGAAAAATTCCATGTACTATGTACATTAACGTCACATATTCTTATAAAGTTATTAATATCGCATACCCTACAGAATGGTTTTCGGATTCTAGTTGCATTCATCGGCTATTTGTACTACAGGAAGTAAGCCTTGTATAAATGCCTTAATCCTTTACGAATTGGATACGAGGTAAGCTATGTAGCTTGAAATTATTATAGTTATGCACAAGTCCGCATATTCAAATTAGACGCGATATTTGCATGTCTACATCGTCTACATGTAAATATGTTCACCTCTGACCGATGCAATTTGTGAATATGTGATACACACGGCTTCAACAATGATACTCTACAAGTATACAGAGTGATTCATAACCCTACCGGGAGACTACTTACATATGGTGATGTATTAAGGCTAAATGTATTCTCACCACAATTGGAACCGTAGACCGGTTTCGCTCTTAGAGCTCGTCAATATGGCATACTAATTGCAGCGAAAATACACCTATAAAGTAATACGGCTATGGTAGCCAGCCTCGCAAAACTAAGTAAGATGTAAGACAAGCTTTTTACACGTGTCGCCATCTCGTTGCGGAACCAAGTATTATGTTGTCACGGCAGCTCCAAATAACACAGAATGTTAAAAAATTGAGACTGTATACAACCAACTAACAATTTAGTAAATTATCAGCCCTGCCCCATTTATTCCCCAATATAGGGACAAAGTCTGTAAAGATAGATGTATTCTCACCACAATTAGAACCCGTGGTGAAAACGAAACCGGTATACGGTTCCAACTGTGGTGAGAATACATCTAGCCTTACAGACTTTGTCCCTATATTGGGGAAGAAATGGGCCAGGGCTGTCAATTTACTAAATTGTTAGTTGGTTGTACACAGTCTCTATTTTTTAACATTCTGTGTTATTTGGAGCTGCCGTGACAACATACTACTTGGTCCCGCAACGAGATGGCGACACGTATAAAAAGCTTGTCTTACATCTCACTCAGTTTTGTTGATGTATTAGTTAATAATAAATGTATGGGATTTTTGGCTTGCTTCACAAACGTTTCCTTAAAGAGCTATGCTTCACTGATACTTCAAGGTTCTTTAACTGGTCCTGCAAGTACTTAGCAACTCTGAAGATAAATTAGCTACTCCAGCAATTATTAAGAAACTTCTTAGTTTGTTTGCAACTTTACTTCGCGTTTACTTCAGCATGTGATACAAAAATTATAATACTCTGTGACAGCTGTTGAGTACATTAAAATATTGTCGTTAAAGCCAGACTCTTGCAAAATAATTTAACTCATTAGTTTAATTGAATGAGTCCGAGAAGTATCAAAACACTATATCACTTAACCGCAGCAACAGTAAGTATACAATGACAGCAATTAAAATTAAGGAGCTAAATAGCAACAACAGAGACAGGTTTTATAATAAAGTATCGATATTATTTATTACCCATATTTCACACATACTCTGTGATGCATTTTCTATAGTTAGTTTGAGTTGACTTTCTAAGAAAGGCATGTCAAAAATATAAATAATACCTGAGTGTCACTGTTTTCCTAAGAAAACTTGATTAACAAATACACTCGGGGGTTCGCCATTGCCTTCCGATGGAATTTAACAGCAAAACATATTTGTGCACTTAGAAATAACCACGCTGACAAATTCACATTTGCAAAACATGTTATCGATACTCAAAATAAGCCCACTGTAAATAAGCGCATAGAGCCACTGTATTTCTGTAACAACAGGCGCAAGCTTGACTCTTTTAACTTTAGAGGTGAAAAGCTCATACACGGCAACAACTTTCTGGTTTTAAATAATAATAACACCGCAGAAGACACCCGGAAGTTATAATCTTGTGCGGCGAGAGCTTACAAACACATAGACAAAGCTGTGAAAGTCCAAATGGATTATCTAGATACGGGACTCAATGCCACAACTTGAAACACTGGATTCTAAAGGTTCGCCTCGCAATTTTGCTATTTAAGCCGCAATAAGCAAACTGATTGGATGGAGTTCCATTTCTTGGTAACTCTTCGTTTTAATTAAACCTCAAACAGAATACCTCTTACTGTATACAAAAGAGTGCTGCAAAATGAATCATAACTTTGATAATCTACTGTCCTCAGAAAGACATTCTCATGAAATATTCGTATTCCTGTACCCATAAACTTCTGAAACGTTATATTACTCGAGTTTTAACGTACAGATGTCTATTTTCACCAAATCACCTCTCAACTATCCCCTACCTCCTGAAACGATCTTACCCCAAAAACAATTCGAAGCGTTCCTTTGTCGGGTGCTAACTGGATACCAAATTTGGAGGTGAAAGCTTAATTCGTTAGAAAGTTATTGCGCCCACTAACAGACAGGTGACAGACAGACCGACCGACAGGCAAAAACAATTTCGTTCCAAAATTAAGTTTTCTATAGGTTTTGAGTCTTTTCACGCCGTTTTATCCAAAAAAAAAAAAAATTCTGTCACCGATATTCCACCCTCACACAAAATTTCGTTCCCAAATCATGTTGTCTATATGTTTTGACACTTTTTACGACATTTAATTTTTGTCGCCGATGCCATACTTTCACACGTTGTGACGATGTGGAACTCATAATTTTATTTGTGTAATAAGTTCATGTATGTTAACATTTTCGTTATGTAGAACTTTGTTCTATCCTCATTTACTATACAATCATTCATGTTTTTGATTAAGAGTGAGATAAAGCGCGATCTATTGGAACCCTGGGAAGACAAGTTCCTCTTTTATTCATTGGACCAACAAAACAATACTGCAGCTTATACCTACATATTGATACTGTAAATAGGAATTAGACAACGGCCTATCTGAAAACATTTGACGCGGTGTCTGTCAGGGTTGGGTATTAGCGCCCTGGCTATTTGACTTGTATTTAGAAGAAATTTATCAGGGATGTTCACATGACTTTTCTGTAATAATCAATGAACTCTTTGTCAGAAACTTAACCTACGCTGATGATACCATCTTCTTTACCAAGGAGATGGTATCATCAGCGTAGGTTAAGTTTCTGTATAACCGAGGTTGTCATAGCATTTAAGCAAGTAAAATGTTTGTACGTTCCGTTCTTCGGAGGGGGCGTAAAGCTGTCGGTCTTGTGTATGATGCGTTGTTCGGTGGCGTCGGTGATTGGCCACAGTCGCGTAAATAGATCGACGTTAAAGAAAAAAAAGTTCATGTTGCTGTTTGTCTTTTATTATTTGCCGCTTTGGGTGCCAGAGAAACTCAATTCTCCTCGTTCCTAACAGGGGGCGCTTTTGAGTGTATTGTTTCCTTGCAGAATAATACGTAAATACTTACACATATCAGTTGTGTGATATATTAATACTACAAAATTTGAAGTTTGGTGCCTCATATATTCATCTACTCAATTTTACGACTTTTTACAAACACTAAACTAAATATACATATAAATCTCGTATTAATGTTATAGTAACCTGCACCGGCCTGATGTTATTTTCGTTCATCTGGCCGTACCTATTTTAGTGTTGTGTATACTGAAGTCCAAACGTTGAAGCGCATTGCTTGCGCCCGTGTTTCAAACTGCTCTCGTCGTGTCGCTTCTGAAACCTTGTAGACTGTAATTGCGAAGAACAGAAAAAAAATAAAAAGTAGAAGTCTGTGTGCAGTGTGGTGTGAAAGAGGAACTAGAATAAAAGCGAGAGTGACTATTTTAGCTGTCTGGAGGTGAGATATGTGAAGTTATGATGTTAAGACGAAGTGTTATTTTTTATAAGGTTAGATGTTGAGAAGATGCAAGATCTGAGTTTCTGGTGGAATTTGTAAAGGTGGCTTGACACGTGCGGTTGTAATTACATTACTTACTATATATGAAAAATTATTTAAACGCAACCATGGCGTTTCCAATGTTTACAGTAAAGTAATACGTAGCTCCAACAAGATTATACTTAGAAATAGATTACTAGAGGACAAAATATGACAAATTAGTTGATTTGGTTGTAGTTGAAAATTTGTAAAGAGCAGTGTGATGATTACCCATATAATAATTTGTGCACCAATAACAACAAAACATTTTCAAACATTTTTTGTAAAAAAACAAACAAGAAACGACTATACTCTGTTCAAAAATTTCACGGAGTAATACGTAAAGCAAACTGTTATCCAAAACATACATAAACTCTTCTGAAGCCAGAGAAGAAGTCTCTACATATATGTATTTGGTATCAAACGGTTTTAGCATGTAAGGGCAACAACATTATTCAGTGTATATTGTATCTGATAGGACGTAAATTATGGTTAAAGTTGTATGCTTCCCTGTGTTTACCGCCACTGCCTTGTGACATATTTCTTTAAGCCAAAGAATGTACCTTTCTGGCAATAAATTATCAGACAAATGCCCGTGTATACAGGTATCATCCTAAGTTCATCAAACTTTTCAACTGAATACTGAACTGCTGGAACGAATCAAACTGAAAAATGTGTGGCAGTAGGTAGGCTTGTTTACTGTTTTTTTCACCAGCAAGTAAACGTAATGTAGGTAACGTATATTTTGCAGAGAATTCCCAGTCATTGATTAATCGAAGGTTTATTTCATAAGTACTGCAACAAATTTGCGAAGTAAATATTTACTACCGATTTTTGGTGGTACTAAGGAGGAAAATAGCTACACATGTACTAAAGATACTACATTGTTGACTTAAAGAACATTAAATAATAGAAGGAATTAACACCATTAGATAATCGGAATCTCCCAAAGTGATTAAGTCCAGGTCAAAGGTTGCCAAATGTAAACAGTTGCTGATAAGAGATGGAAGTAGTGGCAGGACATTGGTATTTCTTCATCAGACGAGATTTGCGTATTTAAATGAGGTTTTTTGCCCCGTGGCAATTTTGAACATTTTTTTTTACGACTTCGATAGGCAGAGTGGCGAAGCCTGTCGCAATGAAGGATTCGTCATTTTTAACGACTTAGAAATGGTTGACTTTTTCAAGGCTATTGATTACGGCTCTGATCAGTACTTAGATACTGTCAGTTTAACAATTGCGCTCAAATTATTGACGAATGGTTTTCAGCACATATTACATAACAACTTGTTTTTTTCACTCAACATGTATGCAGAAGTGCCTCTGGGTAGTGCGCTTGGGTCTCTGATTTTTCTCATATACACTTCTGATAACCTTGAGGTCACAAAAAGTTCTACCTATTGCGATTACAGATTCTGTGAGGACTTGGGAGCGATTTTGCTTTCGAATCTTAGACGTAGAGAACACACTACTAACTTGTTATAGAAATGGTTTATGTCTCTTGTGCCCAATTACACAAAGCTCAATTAAATATTTAACGGGAGGTTAGATATTCAAGGCTTTAGACGACCCAATCACACACTATGATTTGGATTTTTGCCATGACAACCAAACATTTTGAAGCTGTGATTGGTCGTCTGAAGCCTCCATCAACTAAGCGGTCTTTAAATAATTATTCGAGATCTGTGAAACTGGGCATAAGACTAACCTAATAATTATTCTCTTATTCGCAATGTTTAAAATTTCAAGGCTCGGGCCACTTTCATCGGAATCCAAAATGATGAAATTGTTGTCTATGATGTTTGTCCTTATAATTTCAAAACTGTGGCAACCATAGTCTCTCTAATGAATCCGTTGACACACTTGTATTTTGGGTAATTTAAATTTTCATTATGTAAAAATAACATGTAATATTAATGAAAAAGATGTGCTGACCACCCTGTATTCTAGATTTTTTTAACTGGCTAAGTTAGTTCACAAGAAATCCAGAAATAATTTTTTCTCAAGAATATTATCTTTGCAACACCAATTATCATTTTTAAATTTATAAATTTGAAAGGCATATTACCATATTCTGCCAGTTAAATAGCGTAAAAATACTATAAAACATATAATACCGTTACTACAATTTATGAGCGCTTGTTAAGTATTATTAAGATAAGTAACCATTGTCCGGAAAAAAGAACTTTCATTTTTAAATATGTCCCAAAATGTTTCAGTCCCATAATTAACTTTGTTATTAGCTAGCTTTTTTATGTGATCGCATGACAATACCTATCAAATTGTATATGCAGTTTGACATATTTTAAGCAATCAATTAATAGAAAATGTATTTTCTATTTTAATGGGAACATTGTAATTCTATGAGTAACTACACTCGAACTAAAATATGGGTTTACACCTAACACTTTTTGCATTAAAAAAATGAATAACTTTATTCAATAAAAGATTACGTTTTGTTTGTGTTTGTGTGTGTGTGTGTATTTGCTTCTTTAACGTCGGTCTATTTCCGCGACTATGGCCAATCACCGACGCAGTTTCACCCTACTATCCTGGAAATTATACAAAACCCCTGCCTTTCTGTGAGGAGGGAAAGGCTCTTTAACGTACCCAACACAGGACCGACGGCTTTACGCCCGCTCTGAAGGGCGGAACATGCAGAAATTCAACTTGCTCAAATACAATGCCACAACCTCGGTTGATGTCAATTTTACAATACCTATGTATCGAAAAGGTGAAAGGGAAACCCTGGGAATCGAACCCAGTACCCTTCGGTTCAGAGGCACAGGTTTTTACCACTGAAGAACCACCGAGGCTTCGATTATGTTTTAATATTGATATTAATATACTTAAACTGAATCGTTTTTTACAAAGTGATTCAAAAGTTATGGCACACAGAACAGTATTAGATTCTTGGCAATCGAGTTATCGAGTTACTTCCGCCCAAACGTGAAAACTAAAAGAGGTGAAAGTGATAAATTTAATTCTGATTTTCCTTGATATGTAGAAAAGTATTTGAAGTAATTTTCTTAAAAATTGATGCAGATGTGGTCTTCATAGTGCTTAAAAATAATGTATTCACAATTTAGCTCTAACGAGTAAAGAGCGCAATAACACTTTTTATATGTGACAAAAACGTGAAGAGTTGCAAAACAGTTGAAATTATTCGAAAACGGTGAACGATATCAATTTATTTTTCCCTACAAACATGCATTAAAGTTCGACAGAAGATTAAAAAAAATGCAAAAATGCAATAATATAAGGAATCTTCTATTTAAAGAAAGACAATTTTGTATCATCAACGACTTATAAGCCAGCCTGTGATTGTCAAAATATTTTTTTACGATGCAGCTCAAGACGCCGCATAATTAAAGTAATTTCTCAAATCTTGTATATTAACGGATATATTGAGCTCTACCGTAGAAATGCTTTACCCTGTATATATATATATATATATATATATATATATATATATATATATATATATATATATATATATATATATATATATATATATATATATATATATAAACTGCAGCTGACCCCGGATGTGGTTTCTAGGGAACCTAGTTGCGCTTATTTGGAGATACTTTTTCAAAATAGTCGCGTACTTCTCGAGTGTGAATTTTTTTCTACAAAAACTCGCTCAAAGTTATTAAACCACAAACACTCTAACAGAAACTACTGCCAAGGTATCAGAGAAATGGGCCAGTTGAAATAATTTTTTTGCAAATATTCTAGAAGAATAAAGGACAAGTACATTTGGAGAACCCGAACTACTACAGCACATTTTAAAAACACTAATGATCATTTCACCAACCAAGTTAGCGCACCAACAGTGCATGAATAATTCTTTTTTTAGAATTATTCATCCGCTGATGACGCTAACTTAGTTCGTGAAACAATCGTCACGTTTTTTATAATGTATTGTGGTGATAGATTTTGTTGACCGCAGACTTTTTTGTGAGATAGTGATTATAGTTCATGAAAGGCCTATATGTCACTAGGGCATCATAAACTTGATTGTTGTGCCACAAAATTGGTGTTCATTTGCTCCTTGAATAGTTGGAGATTAAATGGTTTTCGAAAATATGTCTGCCGGGAGGGCATTCCAAAGGTCTGATGCTCTAGGAAATAACAAAGTTGGTAATTTGACAGTAAAATCGTATGCTTTTAGACTAAAATGATTAAAGCTCATAAGCGGAAGTACTAGCGAAGCAATTTTTAAGGAGCAATATCGATAGCAATATCCCCAACTTTCTCTATGTGGTCGAGAGGAATGAGATTACCTGTGATAGATCAATCAATAAGACAAGCAGCTCTCTGTATCTAATCGCCCATCGCACCAACATCGTTTGCTTTAAATGCTTACGATTCCTTGTGATGGATGAATCTCCTTCAAGACGAGCAACTCTCTGTATCTAATCACCAATCGCACCAACATATTTTGCTTTAAATGCTGATATTAGAATTTTTTTCGGAAATACAAAAATTTTCGGAAAGAAAGCGGAAAATTGCTTAATAAGCTTATTTAAGCCACTTGCAAAAGGAAGTTTCTCACCAAATGTGATTTAAATCGTCCTCTTATTTTTTGACTTATCGTTGTCATATGTGTATTTATGGCCCATTGAAAACGAGTTGGCAGCCATAACTGCCAGGAAAAGATATTGTCAAATAAAACCTGAAATACGTCAACTTGGCTTGTTAGGGTGATAACTAACTTTTGACGCAAAAAGTATAGCCCAACCTTCCTAAGCGGGGGTGTCTTCCTTAAATTTTTTTAAAATGGGCATTCATGTGATAGCTCGTTGAAAAGAACTTTTGATTATCTATACATTGCTTTTTTAACTTTTGATTCTCTATAGATTATTTTTTTTTTTACTTTTGATATTCGGTCAATTTGTTTAGAAGATATAGATTTTTAAAACATCACTAATGCATTTGCCGAGAAATTCTTAAGGCTTGAGTTGGGCCTTACCAGCGTCCATTGCAAGATAAGAATGTTGTGCTAAAGGTCTGGGTAGGTAATAAAAAGGTTTGGGACGCAGCAAGTGCGTTATGGTAGTGAATTTTCATAAAAATGTTTTTAATAGCAAATATGTGTGTTTTTTTTTTAGAAAGCAGGCATCAAATTTGATTACCAGTATAACATATATAGTAAAAACAATGTGCCATGTTTCATCAAAATAACTTTATTGTTTGAAAACGTACAGAAATTTCCGAACGTAAACTTAAAGTGTAAACGAAAAAATTCGTTTCTTGGTCAACCTTATAGGTTAATAGCAAATTGAGCTTTTCAAATATGAAGCATTTAATCAAAATTCGCTACCATAACGCACTTTCTGCGTCCAGAATTTCTTAACTTACAAACATGCATTATATTTCGATGTAAAATGCAAAAACATAAGGCGTTTTCGACTAAAAAAAATTTATTTGTATCACCAACGACTTATGGGCCATCCTGTGATTGTAGCAATAATTTTTTAAGATGTAGCTCAAGACACCGTATAATTAATGCATACAATATTTTTTCATATCTTGTATAATAACGGATATATTGAGCTTTATTGATTTTTTACGAAAATTCGCCAAAAATTATATACCATTAAACGATAAACTCTACAGCTAAGGCTACTGCCAAGCATCAGAAAAGGGGTCTATTTGAAATGAATTTTTTGGTAAAATGAAGGACAATGACGGTTGAAACTAAGACTTCAGGGTTTGTAAAACATTCTTCTTGAGACAATTTCTTTCTATAGCCCGTATTAGATTCAAGTTCTTTGCCTAAATGTTGCGAATTTTGACGTATTAAATTGTCACTTTGACGTTTTGAGTAAAACCCCAATTTATTTTTCTTTAAATGCCCATAACTTTTTCTCTTTTGGGCTACAGAGCTAAATTTTGGTAGGTAGCTCACATATAACGATATAAACCAGCGTACCAAATTTGGTTGCCCGTACTTTGTTAATTCCGGAGATATAATTTTTTTTTGAAAGAAAACACAAAATTTTCCGGGAAAACCTGAGCCGATTTTCCTGACTAACGAACTTGTCCAAGCCATTTGCAAAAGGAAGGGATTCACCAAATTTAATCAAAATCGGCCCATTATTTTTTGAGTTATCGGTGTGATACATATATATATATATATATATATATATATATATATATATATATATATATATATATATATATATATATATATATATATATATAAACATATAAAAATTGAAACTGACCCCGGATATGTGTTCTGGGGGCCTAACTAGCGCTCATTTGAAGAAATTTTTTCAAAATTCAAAAGTCGGGATCTCCTCATTAGTGAATTTTTTTAAGGAAAATTCACTTAAAGCCATTTAGATTAAGGTGGAGAGAAGAATTACTCCTGAAATGCTTGCAGTTGTTAGGCAAAAATTTGAACAAAAGTTATAAAATTGTATGGAAGTTGGTGGTGCCCAATTTGAACATTTATTGGATTAAAGTTTAATTCGTTGGTATGTTGATTTGTTGGTTTAACAATTTGCAAGTGGCCTGGACAGGTTCGTTAGCCAGGAAAATCGGCCCAGGTTTTCCTGGAAAATTTTGTGTATTCTTTTGAAAAAAAAATTATCTCTCCGGAAATAACAAAGTAAGGGCAACCAAATTTGGTTTGCGGGTTTATAGCATTATATGTAAAGTACCTACCAAAACTTAGCTCCGTAGGTTAAACGAAAAAAAAGTTATAGGTATTTAAAGAAAAATAAATTTGGGTTTTTCTCAAAACGTCAAAGTCGCGATTTAAAACGTCAAAATTGACAACATTTAGGCAAATAACCTGAAACTAATACGAGCTATAGAAAGAAAATGTCTCAAGAAGAATGCTTTACAAAGCCTGAAGTCTTAGCTTCAACCGTCTTTGTCCTTTGTTTTACTAAAATATTTCCAGAAAATTCATTTCAAATAGACCCTTTCTCTGATGCTTTGGCAGTAATCTTAGCGATAGAGTTTATCGTTTAATGGTACATAATTTTTGTCGAATTTTCGTAAAACATCAATAAAGCTTAATATATCAGTTATTATACAAGATACGAAAAAATTGTATATATTAATTATAGGGTATCTTGAGCAAATCTTAAAAAATGTCTCTACAATTACAGGCTGTCCCATAAGTCGTTGGTAATACAAACTTTCTTTTTTTTCTCTATCATGCCTTATGTTATTGCATTTTCCATCGAAATATAATGTATGTTTGTAAGAAAAGAAATTCGGGACGCAGCAAGCGCGTTCTGGTAGCGAATTTTCATTAAGTGCGTCAAATTTGAATAGCTAAATTTGCTATTAACCTATAAGGTTGACCAAGCAACCAGTTTTTTCGGGAACACTTTAAGTTTACTTCCAGAATTTTTGTAAATTTTCAAACAGTGAAGTTATTTTGATGAAACATTGCACATTTTTCTACTATATAGGTTATACTGGTAATCAAATTTGCTGCCTATTTTCTTAAAAAACACACATATTTGCTATTAAAAACATTTGTATGAAAATTCACTACCATAACGCACTTGCTGCGCCCAGACTATTTATTTTCTGCTTTGGCCTTAATTTTTCGTTTACATATAACTAAGAGCTTGTTCTTACGTACTTGCCAATTTTATTTTAAAACATTATCGTATAAAGGAAATTAACCGCTGTTTATAGAGCTATAACTTCCGCTTTAATAAGTAGCCATCTGTCTATAAACAGGGATAAACATTTTGCTACGTTTTTTTTTTAGCAAACATTGACTGACCGCGAAAAAATACCCGATTCCCCAGGTTCAGGAACCTACAGAGACGAGAAACATTTGTTCCATCCATCCTGTAAGCGTGTTAGTTTACCAAATAAAATAAAAGAAATTGCCAAAAATGTGGTTTGTTTTTATTGTAACTTCTCGCGGTCTATAATTAAATTAAGCAATCACTGTCAAGAGTTCGTCTGTGCGGGTGTTGAGCTTTATCTCAGAAGATGTGAAAGATCTAAAATAGCACAAAAGAATTGGGTTAATATCGTAAATTTAGTGAAGAACGCTATTTAAACACAATAAATTGTGAGCAGCAAACATTTTTCTCGTTTCCTGTATTTTTTACAATTCATGTTATAATTTACATGGATTCCGGATGTAAGTAGTACGAATCTGCAGGTCATTATGTTGAAGTACTAAACTCAGCTCTACCATTTTTAGTGAATTTTCCTAGAATCGATTTAACTAATAGGAAGATCCAGACTGAATTTTGAAAAAATGAGCGCGAAATAGGGCCCCTACGACACATATCCGGGATCAGTTTTAATTTTTATAAGTATGTATATATATATATATATATATATATATATATATATATATATATATATATATATATATATATATATATATATATATATATATATATATATATATATATATATATATATATAGGAGAGAGGTTAAGGGCAAGGCAGCAGGAAAACAACCGCATACACGTGTTTCAAGCTTATTAGCTATCATCAGTACGGTATAGCCAGATGATAATGGGAACACTCTGGATGAAGAAACAAAAATACACGGAGTCACAACAGGCAACCAGTGCACATTTACAGAACATTCGGAAGACCCTCAATTCGAAGGCAACAACCAATTGAAGGTCTTCCGAATGTTGCTACGATAACTCAAAAAATGTGTGTGTGTGTTATATTTCTTTAACGTCGGCCTATTTCCGCGACTATGACCACTCACCGACGCCAGGGAGCAGTTTCACCTCACTATCCTGGAAATTTTGCCGAACCCCTGCCTTTCTGTAAGGAGGGTAGGGATCTTTAACGTGCCCAACATCGTATGGACACGGGACCGATGGCTTTACGCCCCCTCCCAAGGGCGGAGTGTGCAGACATTCAACTTGCTCAAATACAATGCCAGAACCTCGGCTGATGTTAATGTTACAGTTTGTACTGAAAAGATGAAAGGAAAACTTTGGGATCGAACCCAGTACCCTTCATTTCAGAACTCAAAAAATAAGGGACCGATTTTGATAAAACTTGGCACGTACCTTCCTTTTGTAACTGGCTTGAATAAGTTCATTTGCCAGAAAATCGGACCAAAAACTATTGACGACTAAACGATTTATTATACACATATTTGTTTATTCAATTGAATAATACACAATGATGTTTTTTTCTAACAACTGGGAATACATTTTGCGGTTTTTTTCAAATTCTGTTCAATTTAATTCCAGAAAAACTTTACAATTATTTAACTAAAATAAATCTATAAACATTATAAACATTGCATCTGTAGTTTGATGGCTATATATGATTTAAATTTTGTAAAAATAAGTAGACGATTTTTAAAGATATAGCATTTTCTACAAGAAAATTTGCAAATTTTCACGGAAAACTTGACTCTTGCAACTGACCAACGAACTTAGCCTCCGGAAATAATTTTTGACTGTATTGAAAAAAACTGAAGTCTTTTAAAAACTCTGCAAACTATGTATATGTAACCATTATATATATATATATATATATATATATATATATATATATATATATATATATATACATATATACATATACATATATATATATATATATATATATATATATATATATATATATATATATATATATATATATATATATATATATATATATATATGAGCATATAGAGTCTGAGACGATCTGGGATATTTGTTCCAAAGGCTCTATCTAATTCGCGCTCTTTTGACATTTTTTTAAGTTGTCCACCTCTCTATAAGCGAAAGTTTATGCAAATTCATTAAAAACGTTTTTTATAAACATTCGCTTAAAGAGCTTTTTCATTATACATATTTTATATTTTTTTTAAATTAATAATACATCTGAAAGTATAGATTCAAATAAGCTACGGACTATCAAGTACTTCATTCTAATTCTAGACAATTATCAAGCAGAAATAGGATAATGGAACTAACTCGATTAGGTTAATGTAATAAATTTAATGCCAGAGAAATCCACTCGACCCTGTGGAATTAAAACGTGTATATATATTTAACCGATACTGGTGTAAAGTGTTCCAATTGCCATTTGCATATTAGTTATTGTCAATATATATTACTTTAATCGGTTTTAATTGCCATCGCATGAATATTTATAACACTGAATTAATAC
Organism: Tillus elongatus; assembly: GCA_964006375.1. Lineage (NCBI taxonomy): Eukaryota > Metazoa > Arthropoda > Insecta > Coleoptera > Cleridae > Tillus > Tillus elongatus. Next base: position 115,796,508 of record OZ023265.1, read on the forward strand.
TCGCTAGCCGTTAAATGGGTAACTACCAACAAGACCAAGGTAGTCTCATAATTTAGAAGATTTCAATAAAGAAGGCCATAACATAACATTTAGTTAACTGTACACTTGTACAGTCTACAGCTAGACAGTGGCCCTAAATTTGCAACTAAAAACCTCTTAATAAATCAACTGACAAGAAGTAGATAATCCTTTATAAGAGACATAATTCAACACTAAGTGATTGGTGAACGTGTCGCCACCTAGTTACGGAACCAAGTAGTATGTTTTCACGCCAGCTCCAAATAAAGTGTTAAAAAAAATAGAGACTGTATACAACCAACTCAAAATTTTAGTAAATTGTTAGCCCTGGCCCATTTCTACCCTAATATAGGGACATAGTATGTAAGGCTAGATACATTCTTACAGCAATTAGAACAGTAGACCGGTTTCGCTCTAATTAAAGCTCGTCAGTACGGCATACTAATTGCTGTGAAAATACACCTATAAGGTAATACGGCTATGGTAGCCAGCCTTCCAACACTAAGTGAGTGGTGAACGTGTCGCCACCTAGTTGCGGAACCAAGTGGTATGTTGTCACGCCAGCTCCAAATAACACAAAGTGTTAAAAAAAAAGACTGTATACTGGAGCTGGCGCGACAACATACTACCACTCACTTAGTGTTGGAAGGCTGGCTACCATAGCCATATTACTTTATAAGTGTATTTCCGCAGCAATTAATCTGCCGTACTGACGAGCTCTAATTAGAGCGAAACCGGTATACGGTTCTAATTGTTGTGAGAATGCATATAGCCTTACATACTTTGTCCCTATATTAGGGTAGAAATGGGCCAGAGCTAAGAGTTTACTAAAATTGTTGTATACAGTCTCTATTTTTTAACACTTTGTGTTATTTGGAGCTGGCGTGACAACATACTACTTGGTTTCGCAACTAGGTGGCGATACGTTCACCACTCACTTAGTGTTGGAAGGCTGGCTACCATAGCCGTATTACTTTATCGGTGTATTTTCGCAGCAATTAGTATGCTGTACTGACGAGCTCTAATTAGAGCGGAACCGGTGTACGGTTGTAATTAATTGTTGTGAGAATGCATCTAGCCTTACATAGCCAGGCATAATTCAGTTGCGATAACCAAGGTAAAGCCGCTGGTTTTTACAAAACTCTTAGGTAAAAGTATGTATAATGGCGGTTAATTTGTTTTCTCCTGCAACATACTCGTCTTGCCTATAAAAAGTGAAAGGGGGACAAATTGATATTCGGCCTAAGTCCAATCCCGTTAAAAACTTCAATACTCTCTAAAGTATTTTCCACTGGAAACAGTACACTAGTCGAATCTATTCTTACGTTGTTCCAAACAATTTTTGATACGTCTTATGTGCTGCCCTACAGCGCCTTCGTCGTTTTATCTTTATCTCAGCAACGTCGGCAAAACGCTTTTCTTCCGGTCTCTTTTTATTAGAGGAAATAAAAAGTCGCATGAGGCAAGGTGGGCTGAATAAGGGAGATGGGGCAGGGTAGCTATGCTATTTTGGGGTCAAAAATTGGCTTGCAGACAGGGCTGGGCGATTAGGGACGTTGTTGTGGTGAAAAAACCAATCGCCCGACTGCCACAAATCAGACCTCTTTCACCGAAAACTGTTGTACAATCGTTCCAAAACTTTCATGTGTAAAGCCTGGTTAACTGTCTGACCCTGCGGGATAAAATCGTAATGGACAACTCCTCTCACATAGAAATCACAGATCAATATTATTTTGTGGTTTAATTTTACTCGACGCGCTTTTTTTTGGGACGAAGCGAATTTGGAGTCTTCCACTGGCTTGATTGTTGCTTCATTTAACGGTCTTCACCATAGCGCTATGATTCGCCACCTGTGGTGATCTTGGAAAAAAGTTTGGATCATTTCGGGACTCTTCTTTCAAAGCACAACAAGTTTCTACGCGACCCTGCTTTTGTTCAGCAGTCAGAAGTCGAGGCAGACACTCTTTTCATCACCAAATCTTCTGTTTAGATTCCCTGAAATAAACTCCAAGCCACTCCAGACAGCACCGCAACTTCGTCAATAGTCTGTTGTCAATCACCCAGGGTGATTTCGTGAAAATTTTCAACATTTTCATTGGTGCGAGCCGTGAATGGACGACCAGATCTAGGTTTGTCATTAATTGACATTTCATCTCATGCGAAACGTCAAAACCACTCAAACACTTGAGTTTTACCAATAGCACCATCCTCATAGGTCTGTTTAAACATTTCAAAGTTTTTGTGTCAGTTTTTCCAAACAAAAAAGAAAACTTTGCGGACGCGCCCTGCGGACGTGAATCAGCGATTGCAAAAACGACGAGCGCACAAAACAACTTTCACTAGAAAAATTCACACAAGCCACACGAAACCTTTTTTAAAGGCGAAGTTTGTCTTACTGACTCGGAAATAGTAGCTCTATACGCTCCTGGTGGCAGAACGCGATACTACAAAAGATCGGCCCACTACAACATCAGTTTGGTTTTTTTTGGGTACCCCCTCGTATACAGATAATATGTAAATTTTTAAGAAAATGCGAGTTTCTTTTAAAATCACAATAGCCAAACTCATCTGTTCCAAATATTTTTCAACAAATAGTTTTCTTAACTTTTTTTTCTTTTTAGTGAAGTTTCGTAGAAAATTTTGAAAAATTTTTGCAAATGAGCGCAAAAATCATGGGCCGATTTTTATCAAATTTAGCATGTACCTTCCGTTTATAAGTGGCTTGGATAAGTTCGTCAACCAGGAAAATCGGACGAGGCTTTCCTGGAAAATTTTGAGTTTTCATTCGAAAAAAATGATTATCTCAAAAAATGAAAAAGATATTATAACGAAATTTGGTAGGTAGGTTTACTATAAATTTATATTTCTATGTTACAAGAAAAAAAAGTTATAGTAAAATATTTGATGCCAGATCATTTCTATGAAAATTCACTACCATAACGCACTTGCTGCGTCCAGACTTTTAAATACATTTTCTATGATAAACTGTTTTCCAAGCTATATTAGATATCTACTATAAGAGTGTGACTCAAACGAACATAAGTATAAGCAATATATTTTCAATGAGCGAAAGAAGGAAAAAATTTAAATGCAGTTGATCTTTGTTGGCCTTTCATATCGAGGTGTCTGGTTTTGTTACTTTTGTGGACATATTTCAAATTACCCTTATTAACCGTTATTTTATTTGCGTAATGTAGCATCATCACCTAAATAAATTAATTTAGCTCGAACATAGTTCCTGTTCCCATAGTTATCAATCTGTCACGTTTAACGTTTCATGTTCAGTGTTCTTCGGTAAGTTTAATAAAGTAGTAACCCAACCAGTAATGCCGTCTAGGATTTCGGAATATTTTCGAGACTCTGTTAAGTTTGTGACAAAAGTAGCGGTGGTCATGAAAGAATACTTCGGTAATTGTAAGTCGTATTTTGTAATCAAAAAAATATTTGCAGGACGTTAAGTTATCAAACATAAATTTACTAGCTTTTATTCGTTACAGTTCGATAGAGCTTTTTACTTGATAATTCTTATTTTATAAGCATATGTGCAGAGTGTGTGTAGAGCCTGTCATTATTTTTGCATACAATTTACCATCAATTGTTCTAGTTTAATAATTTATTTTTTGTTTTCGAATAAAAATCCACAAATTTGTAGCTATTAAAAAAAATGCCATAGATTCTTGTCGTAGCCGCCTTAAATAATAAGTAAACGCGTTTCTTAACATGACCTTTACCAATCTGATAAAAACAAAAACTGTGCATTACATTATCTTAAATGATGATGTCGATTGTAAGTAATAAGCGAATTATTATGATAGATTTTTTCAACATAATTGTGTAATCAGTTTACCTACCTAGGTAGTAAGTTTACCGGAATTAATTGCTTGAATTAGAAGGTTAAAGTAATTGATAGTATAGCTAACATTCATTCATAGGATGGTAAGTAATTAGTAATTATATCATGATTAACGAAGGACATTTATGGTGGAGAAAGCATAATAATTATTACCGGAAACGTTTTAGATTGACACAGTGAGACACTATCAACAACATACCGTAGTTTCATTTTACTTTAAAAATATTTCTTTTCTAAAATCAATTTGAAAATGGTTAGCATCTGTTACAGTTCTGCTTTTTAATTAATTGTTTTTTATCATTTCATAAGTACTGTCTAACGCATTTTTTTTTAATGTGGCGAAAACACTTTCAGTAACGTTATAAACAAACCTGAAAAAATATAAACACGACTTTAAAATAGGCACTAAAAAGCGAAAAATAACTGGATTACAGGTTTAATTCAAAAAACAAAAATTAAGTTAAATTTAATGCTATTATATGCGCTACCTACTTATCTGTTTTAAGTAGGTGCCAAGTCAGTTAGGTAGTAGGTACATAGGCTAGGTCCACTCCCACTACATCGCAAATCTCTCCGCGCATGGAATAGGTGAGCGTGGGTTGGTATTTGATCATTAACAACATATTTAGGTATTTCTTAAGAATTATAATTCGTTATTAATTAATTAATGTGTGTGTGTGTTTTGTTTCTTTAACGTCGGCCTATTTCCGCGACTATGGCCAATGACCGACGCCAGGGAGCAGTTTCACCTCACTATCCTGGAAATTTTGCCCAACCCCTGCCTTTATGTATGAAGGTTAGGGATCTTTAACATGCCCAACATCGCATGGACACGGGACCGACGGCTTTACGCCTCCTCCGAAGGGCGGAACATGCAGACATTCAACTTGCTCAAATACAATGCCAGAACCTCGGTTGATGTTAATTTTACAGTTTGTACTGAAAAAGTGAAAGGGGTACCCTGGGATCGAGCCCAGTACCCTTCGGTTCAGAGGCACACGTTCTTACCCCTGAACCACCGAGGTTCTGTTATTAATTAAGCTATTTATATCACTAAGTATGATTGTGTTTCTAGCTTGTTATTTAAATTACTTTTTGTCTTTTGAATTAAGCCTGCAATCCAGTTATTTTTCGCTTTTTAGTGACTATTTTGAAGTCGGTCTAATTTTTTGTTTAAATGTTTGTTTATTTTTCTATTTTTCGTGTAAATATACGTACGTAGTGAGTATGTTATTAGAAAACTGCTATAATATAATCAAAGTACCTTATTGCAGTAGAACTTAAGTTACATAGATTCTAAGAGAATTTCCTCGATTTTCCTGCCATCACATCATGAGGTCCTGACATGGTGAAAATGGGACCACCTCAGGAATATACCCTTTTAAGAGATGATTTCTTTAATTGGTCCACAATTGATACAAATATTGGTGCACCTACATACAAAAAAAGTGTTTGAGGATGTCCCTTGATTTCCCTGAGTGAGATACAATCATAAGATCCTGGTTTGGTGAAAATGAAACCACCTCCGGAATATACAATTTCAAACAGAAAAGTATAAATTGGTCACAATTGACAAAAATATCGGTGAAAATACAAAAAATATTTTTTAAGGAGTTCCCTAACTGCCACGTAGTGGACGGTGGCTAATGCACGGCTCTAGTATTTAACTCACAATATTAAGTCCACAGAAACACGCCACCTAACGATAGATAAATACTGACGTCACACGCATGCGCAAGAGGCACTAGAGCCTCGGTTGTTCAGTGGTAAGAACGTGTGCCTCTGAACTGAAGGGTACTGGGTTCGATCCCAGGGTACTCCTTTCACTTTTTCAGTACATTCTGTACAATTAACATCAACCGAGGTTGTGGCTTTGTATTTGAGTTGAATGTCTGCGTGTTCCGCCCTTCGGAGGGGGCGTAAAGCCGTCGGTCCCGTGTCCATGTGATCTTGAGCACGTTAAATACCCCTACCCTCCTTACAGAAAGGCAGGGGTTCGGCAAAATTTCCACGATAGTGAGGGGAAACCGCTCCCTGGCGTCGGTGATTGGCCATAGTTGCGGAAATATGCCGACGTTAAAGAAATAAAAACACACACAACACACTCGATTGTCCACTGTTCAAAATAGAGTTAGATTTCATTATATTATTCACACAAAAATCAGTTTCATGATGTCATCCAGTCACGTAGCTTGCCACTCAATTAATTATTTCATAGAAAGAAGGTGTTAGTGATTATTACTTTATGATCTTTGTTGCTTTTTTTTTAGCATATCAAGCCATAACCTCTAGGAATATTTAACAGTAACGGATACCGAACCGAAGTGCCGTGAAGCTTTTAACAATATTTTTTATCCGTTAGTTATTTTCATATCCTGTTGGGATTGAACTTTTTTAAATGGCTATACAAAGAAAAAAATATTGATTCATGACTAGTTAGTAACTTTTATTCTTTCATACGCCATTGACGTGTCACTTACTCAAGGCGGACCCCCCTTTTATGGTTCACAATCATGCTTATTTTTCTCTTTGATCCCTTGCAAGGCCTACTTTCTCTGTCTAACTAAATAAAACACCAATGTCCATTTAAAGTCGTAACCACATAATAACAATGCTGAATTTCTCTCAACACTTCTTCATCTCGTATTTACAGCAGTAATAGGATCTCTCGATCTGATGTAGTTTAGTGGGGATCAGTCGGGCTCCCACTCAAAGAGGACAGATTCGCGACTTAAGAAGACTGATACTTTATTAGTATGTCTCGCTGAATACGTGATATATACATGTAGGCGTTTGTTTGTGTGTGGAAGGCGACAGCTTGAGTGATTAGTTAACCAGTGGCCGAGTTAATAAGGTAAAAGAATATGTAATAAGAACTAGTTATAAAACAGGTGTATAATTCGTTTTATATCAATTATTAATGAATCTAATAACAATTTTATTATGGACAGATTTGGTCTGGTAAAATAATTTAATCGAAAATACTTTTTTGTTTAAAAAGAAATAATAAGTACAATTTGGAGAATGTTTAAAAAGAAATAATAAGTACAATTTGGAGAACTCAATTCGACACAATACAATTTTTAGACCCAGCGATCGTTTCGCTAACGAAGTTAGCGTAATCAGAGGGATGAATAACTATTTATCATCCCTCTAATGATGCTACCTTTGTTAGCGAAGCGATCCTTAGGTCTAAAAACTGTATTGTCATGAATTGGCTTCTCCAAATTGTACTTACAGTGCTCATCACAGGTTCTAATCTTCAGTCATTAAACAAACATGTCACCAATAATCATTAGCGGCTTAATAGAAAGATTTTTTTCTGTCATATTTAAGCCAAACATTAAAAAACCTATGTATTTTAGTTTCTTTAAACAAGTCTTCTAAAAACTTAGATGTACGTCTATAAGATTGGCTAATTAGAAATCAGAAACCATCGCGATCTCAGGATAAGCAGAAGAGTCCTGAATATAATGTTAGCTACTTATTACTATGACTATCTTTATGGATTTCATTCGAAACGGCCTTAAGCATTGGAAATTAAATATTTGTCACGTTATCATTACAGTCAAACCAATTTGTCTTGTCGCAACCATGACCTTCTGTCTCAGACAGTTATTTTCATCTCGCTAAGCTTCAATATTTCATCAATTGCATCGGGTTGTCCAAAAATTTTACTCTAGTTGTGCCTGTGCCGTCTTTCCCAAATACGCATCTTTCAAATATTTTTATCAGAAAGTTATATCTGAGAATATTTTCAAAAATATTCCCGTTAACATGTCTCTTTTTTTACTGGTTGTACCATCTTTTTATTCGTTTTTCTATTGGTGATTTGCCTTTCCCATTTTTCTTCATACACACATCTTACGCCTTTTTTGGTGTTGGAATGTCTGGTTGGTTTTATTTTCCTTTGAAAATGGTAGACGAGCTTTTTGTGATTTTGGAACTTTTAATAGTTAAGCCAACCGCTGAAGCTGTGATGAATTTCTTAAGTGTAGTTTGTATGAGTTGTGTTCCTCTGTTTTATGTTGGTGCACATGCAGTATTGTGTCAAATTTTCCAAACAAAATGAGTATTTACATTACCTTATTTGAAACAAATTTTCCTAACTTGTTCTTTTTAATTTAAGGATATGTCAGGTAAATTTTAATCTGACTATGTGTTCATGATGTTACCGATTATGTCACAAACACACTATATTTATGTGACTGTGTACCGGTTTATCAGTTTATAATTAGACAATATTTACATTGTATTCCTTTTCTTTTTTATGAATTGTATTGAATAAACGGCGTTTGAAGCTATTTAATTTTCAAAATTAGAATCCAAAAACAATTAAACTGGGTTATTTATATCTGTGTGTTAGCTGCTACTACTTTTATTTAAATTATAGTGTATTTAGTTACCTTATCTATTTGATCATAACAATTATAGTCTACGGAATAGAGTATATGGGTGTAAACTAGAAATTTTATACTTTAGTATATTAGTTATCATTAATTTGTGCAAAATATTGGAGAAATATATGCATAATGAGCTTTTAAACATAGCTTACTTTTTTCATGATATGCGAGATACCTGTTATTTAAATATTTCCACAACTGCCCACTTTTATTACTTTTAAATTATTTTATTTGATTAGCTTCGAATAATTAATATTTTTAGTTTTAGTGAATTTTCTTAAGAAAAATTCACTAATGAGATCTCGACTTTTGAATTTTGAAAAAATTTCTTCAAATTATGGAAACTCGACGTTTCGGCTCCTGTTTTGGAGCCATTTTCAAGAGGTAAAGGAAATATGTAAGGACACTCTAAGGCCTCAATCTGCCTACTCCTTAGAATGATGGACAAAGGTGGGTAAAGGAAATATGTAAGGACACTCTAAGGCCTCAATCTGCCTACTCTTTAGAGTGGTGAACAAAGGTAGCCTGATATTCCCCTTCGCCCTATCGTAAGTGCCCACCGTTCACCGACACAAAAACTTGCAAAACATCTAGCCAAAACTCTCCAACCATTAGTAGAAAACGCTACATCCTATGTCAAAAACTCCACCCATTTCATCGACCTTCTTCAAAACAACACCATTTCTCAAAACGACATCCTAGTTAGCTTTGATATAGTTTCCTTATTCACCAATATACCTCTATCTGAAACCCTTGACATTCTAAAAAATAAACACAATTTCCCACGATACCTTAGTTCTTGTAGAACACTGCACATCTAACACTTATTTCCTTTTTCAAAACAAATTTTACAAACAAGTTCGAGGTGCTCCAATGGGTTCAACCCTCTCTCCTGCATTGGCCAACATTTTTATGGAAAACTTCGAGACACAAGCCATCAATTCATCCCAACTTAAACCAACGTGTTGGTTAAGATACGTTGACGACATTTTCGCTGTCTGGCCACACGGCAAAGAATCTCTAGACGAATTCCTTTCTTACCTAAATAACATCAACCCCCAAATCCAGTTCACCACGGAAATGGAAAATAATTTTTCTTTGCCTTTCTTAGATGTACGCATCACTAAAAACCCAGTCAGAGGATTTTCTTACACTGTCTACCGAAAACCAACCCACACTAATCGGTATCTTAACGCCCAATCTCACCATCACCCATCGCAACTAAATTCCGTGGTTCGAACATTAGTAACACGATCCCTTAGACTAACGGACAACAACAACAAACAGACAGAATTAAACTTTTTAAGACAGACATTGCTAGAAAACGGATACGACAACAATCACATACTACGAAACATTAGAAACGCACAACAACAAACCACTACACCACAACAAGAACAAACAGCGTCCACACAACAACACACAGCGTTTTTACCATACATTAAAGGTGTCACCGACAAAATCAGCCGAATTTTCAGAACCCATAATATCAAAACCGTATTCACAACAGACCAAAAACTGTCAAATCTTATAAAAACTCCCAAGGATATGATTCCAAACGAATCCCACGGAATTCCTTGTTCCGACTGTTCCCGAACTTACGTAGGACAAACAAACAGACGCATCCACAATAGAATATACGAACACACCCTCGCAGTTAGAAAATCCGACCCCTCATCGGCGCTGGCCATGCATCATATGCATACAGGGCACAAAATAGACTTCGATAATGCCAAAACAATAGCACCGGTTTACAATTTCAAAACGAGAATTATCCGCGAAGCAATCGAGATTGAAAAACGTCCCGATTGTTTAAATAAGAGATTATGGTCTTCGCCTTCCGACTACTTGGAAACCTATTATGTCTTCTTTACAAACACATAAAAAGGCAATAAATTCCACAGACAATTTTATTGCATCATTATCTGCCGTAACAAATGCCGGTGACCCTCTTAATCTTCCTCTAGATACCGTGATCAAAGCCCCCCACTTAATTGACGGTGACGCCACTACTTTCACTGATGACGCAACAGGTAGACGGAACGACATATATAAGACAAGACTTGCAACGAACCGCCAGATCTCTCTGAGGCCTAGGGTTGAACAAACTGAGACCTCACAGACGATCTCCGGTGAGATTTGGGGAGTAGGCAGATTGAGGCCCCGTAATCGAGCTACAACAACCCAACCTACCTTTATCCACCGCTCTAAGGAGTAGGCAGATTGAGGCCTTAGAGTGTCCTTACATATTTCCTTTAGCTACCTTTGTCCACCACTCTAAGGAGTAGGCAGATTGAGGCCTTAGAGTGTCCTTACATATTTCCTTTACCCACCTTTGTCCATCACTCTAAGGAGTATGCAGATTGAGGCCTTAGAGTGTCCTTACATATTTCCTTTACCCACCTTTGTCCACCACTCTAAGGAGTAGGCAGATTGAGGCCTTAGAGTGTCCTTTCATATTTCCTTTACCCACCTTTGTCCATCACTCTAAGGAGTAGGCAGATTGAGGCCTTAGAGTGTCCTTACATATTTCCTTTACCTCTTGAAAATGGCTCCAAAACAGGAGCCGAAACGTCGAGTTTCCATAAATCCTGGACGCGGTTTAACCCGAGAACCAAGCATGTCTCATATATATATATATATATATATATATATATATATATATATATATATATATATATATATATATATATATATATATCACACCGATAACTCAAAAAATCATGAACCGATTTTGATAAAATTTAGCATGTGTCTTCCTTTTGTAAGTGGCTTGGATAAGTTTGTTAGCCAGGAAAATCGGACCAGGTTTTCCAGGAAAATTTTGGGTTTTCTTGCGAAAAAAAAATTTATCTCAAAAAATAGGAAAGTTATGGTAACCAAATTAGGTACGTAAGTTTACGACATTAAAAGGAAACTATATACCAAAATCTATATTTCTATGTTAAAAGAAAAAAAGTTATAAAAAAAATATTTCGTGCCAGATCATTTCTATGAAAATTCACTACCATAACGCACTTGCTGCGTCCAGACTTTTTATAAATCAGGCTTATTTACATTTTTACGCAATTTACGTAGTGTTATACGTTGCATGTGGAGCACCTGATAATGAGTTTATCTAGGCAAGGGTGAATTTTCTCGTTGAAATACTGGTCACTATAAATACTGAAACGGGCACTGTCTTTTACTGCAATTTTCAGCCTCGTCCTCATCAGTAAGGTATAGCATTTAGTAAGTGGACCAGTGAAACCTAGTCCTGCCTTTTCTTTTGTTTCAATGAGAATGCTTCTCGATAGCCTATATATCATCTCTTTCCAAATAAATGAACCACACAGACCCTCTACTCTTTGGGCTGTTAAAGTTGTCACTGGCAGAACTCAACTTAGGTACGGAACTGTATTACATTATTCAAGTATTACCAAGAAATATTTTTTCAAGCTGGAGCAACTACAGTATTCAACACTCAAAGCTTTGCCCGAAAATTTTTTACCCTTTTTAATATTGATTTTCGATTGCCGCGATAAAATTGAACTGTCAAGTAGTTGCAAGGACGATCTTTTAACAACTAGCCCGTTGTTTTTTAAATTATCAGGTAATTCAGATAAATTTTATACATGATGTTAAATAAAACATTGAAAATTTTCTATACCGTCAAAAAGTTCCGTTTAGAAAACTAATTTTATTTTTGAAATTTCTACCAAAGGCGATTGAAATAGGACCCAAGCTGCAGTGTGGTGTATGAATTTTCCGTGTATCCTTTTTATTTACAGGTGATCTGAAATGTTCGTAACTAAGAAAGCGAAAAGCACTACCTTAGTTACGTGCATTTTCAGATGAGTGCTTGAATGAATATGCTTTGGAAACAAGTCTAGTCTAAGTGAAGATTGGAACCTATGATGAGCCCTTATAAGCACACCTAGAGAACCCAAATCACCACAATATATTTTAAAAGCTCTGACGATCGTTTCACTAATCAAGCTGGTGTCCTCGGAATATGAATAATTATGAAATAGAATAGAATTATTCATCCTCTGATTACGCTAACTTGGTTACTGAAAGGATCGTCAGGTCTTTTAAAATGTGTTGTGGCGATTTGGGTTCTACAAGTGTACTTATAAGTCTATTGACAAGTAAGACAAGTTACTACAAATGCTATTATCCAAAGTCGTATTTTTTGCGAGTTCTCCATTAAATATTTTACGTATCTAATTTTCCCAATCATATCTTTATGTCGGATTTTGACCCATGTTCGCATTGCAATGCCTTGCATTTCTTATAATATAAAGTGTCGCCTGAAAACAATTTCTTGTTTTACACAGTTCGTGCTGATGATATATCTCTTACAAAAAAAGTGTTGTTAGAAAGTAAAAAAATTGATAATTATAAACTAGGTGTACTGAATCTTACAATAATTTTTGTGACATTTTTCATCGATTCTTTCAACAAGTAATGACTTAAAAACACTGACTCACTGTGTAAAACGATGATAATAAATTAACGAACAATGGCTAATAAATTTAATACATTGAATGAATGTATTATTATGGTTATTGATTGATAAAATAAACACAAACGTACACTGTTATTACTACTTCACTGGTATCGATAAGTAAATAAATAAGCTGACACAATACATTTTTCTTCTTTGACACAATCGACGTTGCGCGTGGGTGTCACGCTTATAACGCTGCAAAAACCTATTTACTCGTTCTCCCACACGTTCGAATGTGTTTGCGAATTCCTTTGGATAATGGCGCGCTCAGAAATCCAGAGAAGTTTGACATATAGTGCTTTAATGCATTATGTTTCAATTTTCAGCAGGATATTGTAAAGCCAACATAATAATTTTTGTATTTGAGCATGGCTTATTAAAGTTGAAGTGGGATATCAAAACTTATAAGAAACGTGCCTATGAATATTAGAATAACTGTCTGAACTAGTAAAGTGTGGATATGTAAATCTTTTTTGATTGTACCAACATTTAATAAGCTTTTTTAAGTTTTCTTGCTATTGGTATGATAGGCAGTTTCTAAATTTGTGTTTTTACCATGAAATTTGCATGAGTAATTAATACAGGATGGCGCATTGAAAACGAACCAGACCGATTTGCGTCCAGATATTTTTTTTTAAGAAACGCTGAAACACGTCAATTTTAATATTGAGGGGGACATGTTTTGACACTAAACTCAACTTTGTGACATCAACCCCTTAAGGGTGGTGATAACAACCCTTATATTTTAAATAGGGAACATGGGTCGAGTGTTACATCATTTGAAAGCTCCTTCTTTTCTGAAATTAGCACACCAATTTTTTTGGAAGTTTTATTAACTCGTTTAAAAATTATTCCCAATTGGAGTTGTAAGAACGTATTTCATTCATTCCGATAAGAAATGCACTAATTACCCAATTTTTCGTTAAAAAAAACTAAAAAACAAAACCAAACGTTCAAAAATGTTTATTCAGTTGAGCAAGTGTTTAAATTGTTGACCACCAGCTTCCATACAAAAGTACAAATTTTGTTCAAAACGAGCTCTGACATTCTGGAGCATTTGTGGAGTTATTAGACGTCATTCTTCAACAATGCGTCGTCGTAATTCTTCCAGAGACTCCGGTTCTATTGTGTAAAGTCTACTCTTTAAATGGCCTCATAGAAAGAAGTCTAAAGGATTTAAATCCGGTGATCTAGGGGGCCACTCAATAGCACCTCTACGCCCAATCCATTGTCCTGGAAACTCTCTGTTCAAAAACTCCCTAACACGTTGTGGAAAATGCGGAGGAGCTCCATCTTGTTGAAACACTAATTGATTTTCTTGATAGCGATAATCATTTTCAACAATGTCAAGTAGTAGAGGGTAAACGATATCTTCTAGTAACTCCAAATACGTTTCGCCACTCAAATTGCCATTAAAAAAAATTGGTCCGATTAAACGGTCTCCAAAAATGCCAGTCCACACATTCAATTTCTGTGGAGTTTAAGTGTGGACTTCGTGAAAATTTCTTGGATTATTATATGCCCAATAACGACAATTATGACGATTGACTGTAGAGTTTAATAAAAACGTACACTCGTCTGAAAAACAGATATTGAACAGAAAGTTCCAGTTATCAGCTATTAGTGCAGTCATAACTTCACAAAACTCCAGCCGCCGATCAAAATCATCTTCATTCAGTTGTTGTACAAGATGAATTTTATACTGGTGAACTTTATGATGCTTCAATATTCGCTGAATAGTTCCTCTTTTGATGTTTGAAACAGTGGCCAATTCTCTCGTGCTCAAAGTTGGGTCTGCAGCAATTTGTCCTAAAACTTCAATCTCAGTAGTCTCATTTATAACCGGAAGGTCACGTTCAGGATCCCGTTTTTTGTTAGCTACTGAACCACTTTGTCGAAACTTTGCAACTAACTCCAAAATGTATTTTCTGTTAACATGTCTGTTCGGATGTCGTTCATTAAACAAATTTGCGGTACGGTTGGCACAGTCTGTTTTTTTTTAAGAGTAATTATTTCAACTCTTTCTTCTACCGAATACACCATTGTGAAATTAATTTTCGGTAGTACTATCAAGTATCAAACCAACCGATAAACTGAAATAATAAACCGCATTTCTCTCATTCTGATAAGAAATGTTCTGATAGTCAATTTTTTGTTTATAAACCAACAAAACATTGACTATCAGCACATTTCTTATCGGAATGAGTGAAATGCGTTTTTGCATCTTCAACTGTGAATAATTTTTAAACGATTTGATAAAACTACAAAAAAAATAGTGTGCTGAATTCAGAACAGAAAGAGCTTTCAAATGATGCAACACTCGACCCGTGTTCCCTATTTAAAATATAAGGGTTGTTATCACCACCCTTAAGGGGTGGATGTGACAAAGTTGAGTGTTATGTCAAAACATCCCCCCCCCCCAATATTAAAATGACGTGTTTCAGCGTTTCTTAAAAAAAATTCTCTGGACGTAAATCGGTCTGTTTTGTTTTCAATGCACCACCCTATATACATAGCTTGACAGTGTAGGTTGTCACCACATTTGTGTTTTTCGTTGTATACGTAAAAGGACGCTGCCTGGATGCTCTTTTGGGGGGGGGGTGTATTTTTAGGCTTCGGCCCAGTTCATATAGCCATGGGCCTTGTGTAGTATTAGATTCTAAAAAAACATGGGCACAGTACTAAGTTGATGATCAAATTATGCCCCTGTACATGTAAGGAGCGCTTATATCTTCCAGACTGAAAAGTTTGCATACAAAATAACAATGTATAAAATGACATATTCTTATCATAAGGATAGCAACGGGGACACTCTTCACATCATATGGTCTATTATGACGACTTAAAGGCACCACACAGACCGCTGCATACATAGACATTAACAGATTGAAAGACAGTTGGATTTTTCCTGATCTAATTCATCCACGTACGATTAGAATATAAGGTTTTTAAGATCAGAAACAAATTAAGGGTGATTATTATATATACCTCGTGTTAATACTTCTAGAAGTTTGACCGGTGTAGATTGCATTGCAGTGTGTACAAACTAATTTATGAATTCCGACTTTTATCAAGAAACATGATTTTTCTTTCACTTTGTTATTTTTACACCTAGTTATGAATTACTTGTATATTCAAAACATGATTTATTCCTGAAGACGTATTTCTTTCAAGTTTAGCAGGTGTATTTCCTTTTTTTCTCAGATGTAAATAAAAATAATATCTAATTGAAGGCGGCTTCGCCATCCATCAACTGCATTAACTTTCTTGCTGTGGGTTAAATTACATATAACTGCATAGAGTGTAGTGAAAAATAAGATAAGTTGTCTAGAGACTACATATTTATGTTCATTAAGACTAATTCGATTTGGAGCAACTTTTATTTATGGTGTGTGTTTTTCCTTATAAAGTGAATCATCTTCTCATTGGCTGGTTACGTAACAATTGAAAAAGAGGCAATCTATAGTAATATACTAAGTTAGGTACTGTGTTTATGTGACAATTGCTAGTTTACCTCTTGTTTATATTTTATTATCTCATACTTTCTTGGCTATTTGTCAAACTTTTAATCAGTTCGAAATAGGTACCTACTGCTCGCTTGATAAAATTAAGAGTTTTGAAGTCACTTTTTGAGAAATATTAACTAAAAGAACAGAGGTAGTATCTAACTCGGTTTCTTGACTTATCGGCAAAGAAAACAAATACAAAATATTATTTTGCACAATATCCAATCATTACTGGCAGTAATCAAGTAGGTACCTAATGTTATTATAAGAATTGGTCTTAATCAAATGGTCTTACTTTTTTCTATCCAAATAATTACTTTAATGCAGATACTTAACTAGTTTTACTTAGAACAACACCAGAAATAAATCATGAAATAGCTAACAGATTAGTTCTGCTTATTAGAAAATACAATTAGGTAGCAAAATATGTAGCTATGGATTCTTATAAATCAACAAAAAAAAATCAGTAACATAATTGGGCCTCCAAATAGTAAACCAGTTCCTTAGCATGCATTCTTAAGTGCTTCTTATAGAAAATGATCACCTTTATCGCTTTACTAGAATATAACCACAATCTCATAAAATGGACCAAATAATATTTTTTATAAATAGATTAAAAAACTATTTTAAAGTTAGTGATGAAATTAGAAAAATTAGAAATGAACGCATTCATATGGTGATTTATACCAGAAGGCAAGGAACTAAAATTTAGGTGCCGAATTGAATTCTCAGCAAAAAAATATGAATAACATTTCTAACGACCGGCCTTTGTTTTGGTGATATCGTGGTTCAAACTTTTGAAAATTTAATTAGTGGCCGGTAACAAAACTTCACTTAATCACTGGAATCAGGGGAACAGAACGAATGCACCCTTTTACTGTCCAGGTCACCAGGCGTAGAACATCCTGTTACGCCCGTCTTTTGTCCCGAGGACTTCCAAGTTATGGAATTCCTTGCCGGCGCATGTTTTTTCTTCTCCTCCAAACTTGCAAGTCCAGAATTAACAAGTTGCCTCTTTCCTCCTTGTCGGCACCCACGGTACGATAGTATTTAGGCTGTTAGCCCTCCTGGTGGATTGTTGAAAAAAAATTACTTCAACTCATAATGAATGTTCGAAGAGTCCACCGCCAGCCGCTATGCAAGCATGGCAACGTAAAACTAATGACTTATAAACTACAACAAAATCTTGTTCGTTTACAGTTTCACGTGCAGATTGATTCTCATTGTGAATTTCCGCCGCATAAGCTAGTTGTCTTACGTTACCCCAGAAATAGAAATCCAGTGGATTTAGATCCAATGAGTTAGCAGGCCACTGAACTGGACCACGACTACCGATCCACCTTCCATTAACATGGTTATCCATCCAATTTACAACAACCCTAGCACAATGTGGTGGCGCACCGTTGTGTTGATACCACATCATATTACGCAATACAAGTGGAACATCTGATAATAAATGTAAGTGATTGTCCAAAAAATCTAAGTAGGACGCAGCATTTAGATAATGCGTCAAAATTTGCGTTGGCAGTAGACGACCGTTGAAAATCCCACACAACGTGTTGGTTGAAAATCTATGTTGAAAACGATGTCTCCTAAATTCGTGAGAATTCTGTAATGACCATACATGCTCGTTATGACAATTATAGAGTCCATCTCTAGTGAAAATAGATTGATCGGACCACAAAATGGAACTGATAAAAGTTGGATATTTCCCATGCTTTTCTATAAGCAATCGCGCAAATGCCAATTTTTCTACTTCATCTTCTGGTTGTAAGTGATGAACACGCTGTTAATGATAAGGATGCAACACTTCTCTCTTCAAAGTCCGCCAAACAAAGTTTTGAGAAACTTGGCGATGGGTAAAAATTTTCCTAGTACTAATACCTGGATCATCAAGCATTGCATTAATTATTTATTTTTCCCTTGCAGCATTGTATCGTGTACTTACACCACCAGTATTAGTGATTCCACATTGTCGCAGTCTTTGGAATGCATCCAAAAATACACGGCGGGGTGGCAGACGTCTATTCGTAAATCTTCTTCGATATTCCCGACCACTTTCTAGAGCATTTCCGTTGTAAAAGGCTATTCTTCATTGCTGTACTGCATTTTTGGCGAAATTTGTATCTTTTTGACACTGACAATTGAGAATAATACGATCTGACAACTGTCAACAATAACAAATGAGTTTCTGTTTCGGAGCATTATCTACTATTCATTTTATGGACAAAAATTATGAAAGCTGATGAAACTTCATGCCTCGATATCTCCAAAACAGAGGCCGATCGAATAAATTTTTATTCCTTTTTTGCTTAGAATTCAATTTAGAACCCGATTCTTAATTTTTCGCCTTCTACTATAAATCACCCTGTATGAAAAAAAGAAAATGAAGTCGGTGCTTCATTTTCTTTAATTTTTTTTTACTCATTTAATTAATCTTTAATGTTTTGTTACACAGTATATACAAAGCTCATAAATATAAACAATTGTCCAAAATTAAGCAGTAACTTTGCAACTATTACAAAAGTTTCTTTGTACCTTTTGTGTATACAGAGAAGGCTCTATTTAAGCTTGTGCAGGTCTATGAAACTTCCTCTGAATGTTAACATGGTTTTATATATTACCATAAATAATAACCAAGAATGAATACACTTTTTCTCTAGAGGAAAAACCATATCTATAATAGGTTTTTTAAAACTTTATTCACATATCTATTCTCTTCATCTCTCGCTATTGAAAACATTTAATTAGGTTACATTCAATCTTTTAAATTACGGTCGCAACTATCTTAGTCCTATATCCTACTCGACCAAATTTTTCACCACATTATAACAACTAAAGTACAATACAACTACTAAACCCCACAAACAAAAACAATTTTTAACACCGCTCCCGGCAAGCATGGCTTTCCGAGTATTCACGTTTCAATCCTAAAAAAGTCTGGAGGCAACAAGTGCGTTATGGTAGTGAATTTTCATAAAAATGCTTTTAATAGCAAATATGTGTGTTCTCTTTTAAGAAAACAACCATCAAATCGGTTAAGTATAACCTAAATAGTAAAATCAATGTACATCGTTTCATCAAATAACTTTATTGTATGAAAATGTACAAACATTTCCGAAAGTAAACTTAAAGTGTTCCCGAAAAAACTCGTTTCAATCTTATAGGTTAATAGCAAATTGAGCTATTCAAATTTAAAGCATTTAATCAAAATTCGCTACTATTCGCACTTGCTGCGTCCAGAATTTCTTTTCTTACAAACATGCATTATATTTCGATGAAAATGCAAAAATGCGATAACACAAGGCGTCTTCGACTAAAAAAAAAAGAACATTTTTATCACCAACGACCACCAACGACGACAGCCTGTGATTGCAAAGATATTTTTTAAGATGTAGCTCAAGACACTATAATCAATGTATACAATTTTTTTCATATACTGTATAATAACGCAACCTTTATTGATTTTTTACGAAAATTCGACAAAAATTATATACCATTAAACGATAAACTCTATAGCTAAGACTAATGCCAAAGCGTCAGAGCAAGGGTCTATTTGAAATGAATTTCCTGGAAATATTTTAATAAAATGAAGGACAATTTCGGTTGAAGCTAAGACTTGATGATTCTTAAAACATTATTCTTGAGACAGTTTTCTTTCCATAGCCCGTATAAGTTTCAGCTTCTTTGCCTAAATGTTGCCAATTTTGACGTTTTAAATCGCGACTTGACGTTTTGAGGCAAACCCAATTTATTTTTCTTTAACCTATAAGTTTTTGTCTTTTAAGCTACAGAGCTAAATTTTGGTGCTTAATTTACCTATAAAGATATAAACCCGAGCACAAAATATAGTTGCCCTCATTTTGTTATTTCCGGAAATATGATTTTTTTTCTAAAGAAAGCACCACATTTTCCGGGAAAACCTGGGCGGATTTTCCTGGCTAATAAACTTATCCAAGCCACTTGCAAAAGAAAGGCACGTACCAAATTTTATCAAAATCGGTCCATTATTTTTTGAGTTATCGGTACGATATAGATAGATATATATATATATATATATATATATATATATATATATATATATATATATATATATATATATATATATATATATATATATATTATATAACATACGATGCAAAGAACACATTTCTGCATTTATAAATAGCCACCCTGACAAGTCCACATTTTCCAAACATGTTGTTGATACTCAACATAGACCTACATAAAAGACCGACAGTTTAGCGCCAGCTCCTGATGAAGACAACTTCGTTGTCGAAATACGTTCTAGCCCATAGCTCTCTGTTATTATGTTGTGGTTTTTGGGGCGATTCTGCTTTTTGTTTCATAGACCTGCAGTAAATAAACGCATAGGGCCACATCATGTTTGTAAAGACAAGCGCAAACTTAACTTTGTAAGGACTTTTGAGATATAAATCATACCATCACAAGAGTTTAAAGCAAAATTTATAATTTGGCTAATAAAATATGCAAAGTAAATAATACAAAAAGTCTGGACGCAGCAAGTGCATTATGATAGCGAATTTTCATAGGTTTTGTAATACATAACACCGCTTACTTTTTACTTTAACGTTGGTCTATTTCCGCGACTATGGCCAGTCACGACGTCAGAGAGCAGTTTCACCTCAGTATCCTGGAAATTTTGCCGAACCCCCCCTTTCTGTGAGGAGGAAAGGGATTTTTAACGTGCCCAACATCGCATGGCCACGGAACCGACTACTTT
The DNA here is from genome assembly GCA_964006375.1 of Tillus elongatus. Lineage (NCBI taxonomy): Eukaryota > Metazoa > Arthropoda > Insecta > Coleoptera > Cleridae > Tillus > Tillus elongatus. The sequence goes on from OZ023265.1 coordinate 115,817,524, forward strand.
ACGCCCCTTCTGAAGGGCGGAACGTGCAGACATTCGACTTGCTCAAATACAATGCCACAACTTCTGTTGGTGTTAATTTTTACAGTATCTACTTAAAAAGTGAAAGGGGAACCCTAGGAATCAAATACAGTACCCTTAGGTTCAGAGGCACACGTTCTTACCACTGAACCACCGAGCCTCTCGTATTGCTCTTATAAATCATGGTATGTGAATATAAATGTAAACAATATAAAAAAAGTCACTAAACAAGCTAAAGATAAGGTCCTGCTTTTCACAGCATAAAGTACAGGTGTTCCATGTGAAAAAAAAAATTTCGGACTTATAATGTGCCCAATTTTAATCGCTCTTTACGAACAGCCCTGTATTGATAAACACATCGTTTATATTCAAACAATGTGATGTTATCTATGAACGAATAACATGCAAAATTGAAATCCCTAAGTTTAATAATCGGTTAAATAACGACATTTAGAAGCTACAGGTGAATTTTGATTATTTTTTCAATTCAAAATATCTTTAAAACAAACCACTGTAGCTAAAAATATACTTCTACAAATTAGACTCAAAATTTAAAAAAAGGTCCAAAATTAAGTGTATACAGGTGTTCCATTTAAAAAAAAAAGTATGTTTGCTTTATCTTGCAAATATTGGACATTCTGCATAATCACAAATAATTTTAGAACGTGCAGCCTGTGATTCTCTATCATTTTTGTAATTCCAATTTTTTTGTATTGTGAATAATAACGGAAAAAATTAGCTTCACCGCACAAATGCGCCAGCCTGTATATTATAATATATAATACATATTATTCTTATTAATTAAAACTCTGATATGACATTATGTTGACTAGAAACACTACTGACAAGTAAATCATTTAATGTATCCATCTTCGTTTATTCTATTCAGCTTCATACACAGTAATGCCATTTTCTAACAGCAAGGAATATATTCAGCGCCACCGTACAAATTCTAATTACCGAAAAATTTGAATTACAATTATTCAACAAAACTGAATTTTTTTGGAACATTCAATCTGTATGTAAGACTAGATGCATTCTCGCAACAATTAGAAGTACTTGGTTCCGAACTAGGTGGCGACACGTTCGCTACTCACTTAGTGTTTTAAGACTGGCTATACGATAGCCGTGTTATTTTTGGTGCATTTTTGCTGCAATTAGTATGCCGTACTGAAGAGCTCTAATGAGAGCGAAACCGGTCTACGGTTCTAATTGTTGCGAGAATGCATCTAGTCTTACATACTTTGTCCCTATATTGGGGTAGAAATGGGCCAGGGCTAACAATTTTTTAAATTGTTAGTTAGTTGTATACCGTCTCTATTTTGAATACTCTGTATTATTTGGAGCGGGCGTGACAACATAGTACTTGGTTCCGAACTAGGTGGCGACACGTTCGCTACTCACTTAATTCAATCTGTAGTTTGATAGCAATACAGAAGTTAAATTTCGTAAGAATAAATTGACGAGTTTCATAAAGCTATTCGAAAAGAAAATTTCCAATTTTTTATGGAAAAACTCGACTCTCAGAACTTATCCTCGAAACAGATTTTTCCAGTGTATTTAAAAACCAGTAGTCTTTAGGTGGCATAGAAGCTTTGCAAACTATGTTGTACACACACACACACATCCAGTCTTTCAATTGGGACAGTGATTCTTTTAAAATGTACAAAGATTTTGAGCACAAGTTTTTTTTGTTAAGCCAATAAAAATATTATACATGTGCAGAATACAAATCATCTTTTCTTGTGGTTATTCCATCGTTAATCTTTGTATGTGTCTCATATTTGTCAGTAATTTAAATATATCTGTTATTTAGTTCCTGTTCTACACAAAATCTCATTTTCCTAACGAAATTAATGATCGTTGGTATATTAGAAAAGTTCAAAAAACTCTTGTAATACTTATATAAATGACAGTGTCTTATACCGACTTATCTGTATAGTAATAAATTAGACTCTTCTATTTTAAAAGCTGACTTTTTCAGCGGTCTAATAAGTGTGGTATTTATGGAAACACTTAAAAAGAATGGACACGTTAAATACAATACAGTAGCCAACTTATTCTGGCAAAGATTAGGAGAAAATAAAAAAATGAGTTATGATTTACAACGCTTTGGGAAACTCGTGTTTAAATGAGACATTATGTTGGGTGTATTAGTCTTATTTTAGGCGATTGGTAGGTAATTCTAGAATTTACTTTTGTAGTCTAGTGGTCTTATTTTACTTATTGGTGCTAGACTCATAAGCGAAGCTATTAGTTTGTTATAAATAGTTGGAAATTAATTGATACATGAGGCCTATTATGATTGTATTGAGATAATAGTTGATACAGTACTAAGAAACGAAACTTGCCATTGGCTACAACTTTTAATGAAGTGTCTTTTTTGCTGAAAACACCGCCAACAAATAAAAAAGTTCTTGTATATTAACTTTGATTTGGTCGTCCAAAGTTTATGATGACTATTTGCGCAAGAAGGTGTGGTAATTGCTAATAGCAGAGGTAATGAGAAGTTCTTTTACAAACATTAAACAGACTAAAAGGGGGTAATACATAATCTCTAAAAACAATTACATAGAAGTAAAGGAAATACTCAGGAGAAGAAATAAGATAATGAAGAGGTGGAGACAATAGATTTTAGTAGTACTGCATAAAACAGAGATACAAAGTAAACGAAAGCAATAACGTAGTACCAAGGTAATTAGGAAATGGGTAGCAGATAGGAGACGATGCAGACGAAATTACAATAAAACAGAGAGAGAAGCAATGAAAAGATTGAAGAGCAGAAGGGCAGATGATTAGGAATTTAGGGAAAATAAGAAGTAGTTGTTATCGGAAATTTGCTAAGGAGCCTGGATACAAGCGATAGTCCCAGACGCTTGGAAAGTGGGCATCACTTTACCATTGAATAAGGCAGGAGACAAGAAAGAAGTAAAAATCATACAGGATTGACACTAGCGAGTACGGTCATGAAAATGTATGACATCAAATCAAGGAAGGAAAAGGAGAACACATATTAGCGAAACAGCAGAGTGGGTGAAAGAAAGCACATTTTGCTTTTATAGAAATTGGGAAAAGCATTTGACAGGGTACTATTCGATAAGCTCTGTAAAATCTTGAATATGAATAATTGGCAAAAGGTGACAAGTTGTTGAAAATGATACAACGCCTGTGTAAATGTAGTAATAATTAACTAATGTAGAGGACCCTGAAATTTGCAAAATTTGTAGAATAGAAGTATTATGGAGTTGTTTCAGTTCAGATGTTCCAACAAAAAAAAACATTTATACACAATAAAAGTTAATAAAAATATTTGGATTGAGTACGTTACAGATATGAAGAACAAAGCAAGATATCATAAAATTTTATATTTCAGGAGGAGTATAAAGATCTCAATTTCAAAAACAAGAAGTCAGGAGGCAGCAAGTGCGTTAAAGAAGAGAATTTTCATAAAAATATTTCAAATCAAAAATTTTTTTTCCATGAAAAGATTATAACTTTTTTTTTTCAACTTAGAGATTTAAATTTTGGTATATGGTATACGTTTAACAATAGAAACCTGAAAACTAAATTTAGTTTCCATATCTTTGTTGTTTTTGCAATACAAAAATGTACCGAAAGCAACCCAAAATTATCCTGAAAAACTAGTATGATTTTCCTGGATAACGAACTTGTCCAAGCAATTTACAAAAGGAACTACTTACCAAATGTCGTTAAAATCGGCCCTTTATTTTTGAGTTGTCGGTGTGATATATATATATATATATATATATATATATATATATATATATATATATATATATATATATATATATATAAACAGACTAGCAGGAGTAACTGTCGTACTGTTAGTAACCAAAACTTAGTGTCACAATAAGGCCTATCTACCTCTAAAATTTGGGGAGGTTATTTGCTAGAAGATGCTCTATATTTCTCACCTGCTTTGGTGATTTTTCGGGAGCCTGCAAAAAATACAGCTATAGTATACATGAAAATCTTAAAATACTCAAAGGTGAACAATGTAAAAACCTTTTGGTTAGAAACATAAAATTGTGAGATGTCTCATTTTTTATGTTTCTAACCTAAAGATTTTTTTTAATTGTTTAGCTTTCGGTAAGTGAATTTTGAAACGCATTTGCTGCATTCATACTTTTATTTATTATTGTCCATCATGCTGGTTACCTACTTCCACGACCATTTATAGAGGAAAACTTTGTAAACAACAGACCTATTTGAGACTTGAGTTATTTGTTGCATTAGTTGCATAAAACTAGATGTCTCTGCAAAATTGTTGTTCGATTAGCAATAACTTGTATATAAAAATACCTTAGTTTAGTAACTGTAACACGGAAAACTTAAAGCCGTGAGATATAAATCTTCATGTAAAGACTAAAGACCAGTTGCGGAATTCTTTGTGTAAACATCTTTCAACTGGCACGGCACAGGTGTACAGATTTCTGTAACTCAAACATGATGTTGATTTTACATTAGAAAATACATACCTCTACCTGTAATAACATAGTAAAACTGACTATTATCCATAGCTAATTAATGACGATACTATATATGCATATTGATTTTACTCTGATTCGGTCCAAGGTCAAGTGACTTGGCAGAATGTCAATCTCTTCACCGCGGTCCACTATCAAAGGACTTCCTTTTCTGGAAAACATGATTAATAGTTTGGCTCTTATGCCCATATATATCATGGGCATTATTTTTATCAATAATACCAATTAATTATACTTACTGCAAGAAATGTCTACTTTGTCATGACTATATTGTGTCAGTAACAACAATAAGTCAATTATTATTATTCTTGATCACATCAATCAGTGTCCGTGATTATACCCCAGACACTTATATAATAACACCTAATAAATAAATATAATGGGCTTGTATTAATTATAGAAAAAATCGTTGAAGCTGTTCCGCCTCATGAAATGTTATATGTGTCTACATATTGTATATCAAATAGTGAAAAAATAAAGGCGTCTTTAGCTATAAATATACACGTCATTTAAGATTATTTTAATAAAATATGCTTATATATTTAAATCTTTATGACTCCACGGCTCAGGTAAAAATACGAAAATAGAAAATAGTAAAAGAACATAACATAACCGATACAAAGTTGGACTTGGATAACATTATTAACAAAAAATCAATAAGCTCCTAATGTGTTGAATAAGTTGATAAATTGCTAGCGATTTAGGAGCGCAATATATAAATGTAAACTGTGTTAGGGGTGTGATAGTCCAGGCAGATACACAAATATATATTAATTTTATCACACCTAGATAATGCAAAGTATGATTCCCTATTTTGAGGGAAAATATCATATAAACTCAGATTGGCTATGCCCATTTATTGCTAATTTTAAGCACGTCAAAATATCAAACAAGGGCAATACAATAAATAAACGCATTTCAAGTGCGAACAAAAATTATGACAATAAGTATAGGACGTGTAACAAAATGCAACAAAACATATAAATAAAAAACAAAATAATGAGGTATAAATATAACTGTATATACACACATATTTACAAACATACAGACAGAAAGGATCATATATATATATATATATATATATATATATATATATATATATATATATATATATATATATATATATATATATATATATATATATATATATATATATATATATATAGTCTATAAAGTAATGCATAAATTCAATAAAATTGGAAGTGACCACTATTAAGGAAAATTCAAAAACAAGTCGATTTTTATTGTCAAAAACTAACTTTGATAATAGTATTAAATTTACGTTTTGGTTGTCGTGCAAAATAACTACGTATCATTTTCAACTTTTGTTTTTTTTTTAAAATTAATTAATAAATTGTTGGTAAAATGCGTTTATCAATAGCTCAAAGAATTGAAGTTCTAATGATGATTGCTTGTGATGACAAGATCCGAACTCAGGGTAAGGTGTATATTCTGTTTAATACTAAATATCCCGATATGTCTATCAATTAATCAACAGTGAGCCGAATAGATAAAAAATTCTAGAAACGTCTAGCGTAAAAGATATGCCAAAAACAGGTCGACGGTCTATAACTGAGTTGTGAAATTAAACGTCTTATTGGCAGTGAAAGAGAATCCCCACAGTAGCGTTAGACAAATTGGCCAAGACAATGGAATTCCATTTCAAACGGCACATAAAATTTAAAACGTGAAAAGTGTAATCTTTATAAAATACAGCTTTTGCTGGAGGCATCCGATGACGATCCAAACCGATGGATGCAGCTTTTTGCAACATTAATGGATAAATGTAATGATAACTCTTTGCAAGTACCGAAGATTCTGTTTTCAGACAAATATACTTTTACACTACATGGAGAAATTAACCGTCAAAACTGCAGATATTAGGCAAGGAAAGATCCAAGATGGTTGCGACAGAATCACACACAATATCCACAAAACGTAAATCTTTGGCCGGGAATTGTTAGGAGTATGATTATTGGTCCTTGCTTTTTTGATGGAACTATAAATGGAACACGTTATCTACAATTTTTACAGCAATAGCTCATAATGACCTTTTTAAACTTATTTGTTGATGGACCCAATGCTGTTGGTATGGTAAATCATAACTTGTGGTATCAACAAGATGGTGTCCCTGCGCTTTATGACGTTAATGTTTGACATTATCTGGATCAGCAATTTGCCAGCAGATGGATTGGCAGGCGTGGTGCAATCGGTCCGGCAAGATCACCTGACGTAACGCCATTAGATTTTTTTATGTGGGGCTATTTGAAGGATGTAGTAGTCAAAAATAAACCAGATTATATTATTTAATTAAAAACAAGAATTAGAACTGAATGTACCAACATTTCTCCAGAGATTATAAATAGAGTCCAACAAGAATTTGTTGACCGCCAGGCACAAGAAGGCGGGCATAGCGAAGATTTAATTAGATAAGACTGAACTATGCAATTCTTTATAGGAATCGCTTGTGTTAGGTAATACTAATAATGAAAAGGTTATTACTCAATTTATTTTATTTCTACAAAAAAAAATTGGTGCTGCTGCATAAAACATACTACCCAAACCAACAATCGTGAAATCTCGGCCACAATTATGGAAAATGGCAGACGACATGAAATAAAAAATTGGCCAAGTGTTTGTTATTTAACGGGGGGATTCTATTAATTTTTAAAAGACACTATATTTGTAGCTTGATGAGCGGCCCCAAACAAAGTTTTAGCGCAGCATAGATATATTATGCTGTGGTTTTAGATTGAAAGTGTCGCATAATATAGTAGAATTGTAAACAAAATCAAGTCAAGTCTATAAAAATGATTCTAAAAAGGTTTCTTTTATCTTTAAACTTAACCATAAGACGTCATATAAGACAGAATTAGTGCTTGAATGTGTTTCAACCGCAATTCTGCTAATTCTGTAATTAATTGTTACGTTTACTTTTAATATACCACCCCGGGCATGAAACCTGTGTCAAGTATCATGTAAACAAAACGTTAGTTGACGCATCAGATAGCTCAGTGGTAGGGTGCTGGTCTTCTGCGCAGAAGGTTGCATGATCGAGTCCAGCTAGATGAATGAATTTGTTTCTATTTTTTTCTATTTTGACATTTGGAGAAACAATAGTGCACACATTTCATACGTTTTGAACAAGATCTCATTTTTGTTTAAAACGCCTGAACAACTTTGTCACCTTTGAGTCTGAAATTATAATTTTCAGCTAACATTTTGTTATTATTGATATTGAAAAAACCGGTTTGATTAGGTTGACTAAAACGAAACCAATCAGGCGATTAATGAGGCTTTTGCCTTAACTGCTACATTTATAATTTGGCAGATAGTTTACTTGTCTAAATATGAATTAAGTTTCCTTCTGGAAATCTTTTTTATGACTTTAATGAAATTTGTAATACAAGTTTATTTTAAAGAGACTTACACTATCTACAGATATAGCAAAATTTAATTCTTTAGCTTCATAGAAAATTGAGTTTTGGGCATTTTTCTCAAAAGGAGCTGGAACACAAGATTTGTTTGATAATAGAGAGATATCGATGATAACACTTTTAAAAGAATTCTTCAAATGTGCGCGTACTAGGACTTCTAAAATTGATCTTCAAGATCTGTGTAAGTTTAAAGTATTAACTTTACTAATATGTAGTATAATAAGAGTGTACAATTCTTATGAAAATTCGCTACTATAACGTACTTGCTGCGTCCCGATTTTTTTTTATATAAGTCACCCTTCTGATTTCGTAATCCTAACAAAGCTCAGATCTGTTGCTTTTATGTCTGCCAGAGTGGTAGAGTTACTAGTAAACACTTCTTTCAACAAGGTTTACTTGTGGGTGTTTTGTTTCCTTAACGTCGACCTATTTCCGCTACTATGGCCAATTACCGACGCCAGCAAGCAGTTTTACCTCAGTATCCTGGAAATTTTCCTGAACCCCTGCCTTCTGTAATGACGGTAGGGATCCTTAACGCGCCCAACACCGCATGGACACGGGACGGACGGCTTTACGCCCCCTCCGAAGGGCGGAACGTGCCATTTAACTTACTAGCCTTACTTAGAATTCTAAATCTTAAATATGTTAAGCATTAAATTTATACTTAAATTCAAATAAATATTCTATATGTTAATAAATTAAATTTATGGCTTTATTTCAATTCACTATTATGTCATTGTTTCTGTGTTTCAGACGACGTGAATCACACATTCGGGCCTCTGGACGGTAGTATCTACGCTACAATCGCCAAAAAGCCAGAGTTATCACCTGGCGCCGTCTCCAGTCCTCTGACGGTGTCGATGGACTCTGGCATCTCATCAGCAGGTAAGAATAGTCGTTTCGCCAAATGTTTTATTGATCATTTAAAGTAGTACTGTCGACGAAAACAGAAATTACTATTTTCATTTCCTATTCATTGATCAAGTTCCAAAAATCATTACACACGTTACGTTGTACTCTGTGGCTTAAAGTTTTAGAGCTGGGTAGTTCCCTCAAAACTATATGCATCACTACGCGCATAAAACGTTACTGGCAATCAAATGAGTAGACTATTATAATATAAAATATTCCTACGCTATGGTAGCGAATTTTCATAACACTTCTATCAAGTGTGATAACCTTAATTTCTTCTTAAGCTAGAAGATTCACTTTTAGCACAAATTAAATCATTTACAAAATCAGGAAAAATATAACTTCCAATTGGATATTTTCGAAAATATAAATTTCTCATTAGTATCCTTCTTGTGATTATATCGGAAACGTTAGCTTCACAAAAACTCATTAATTACTAACATTGAGGTGGAAATAAACAATTAATTGAACATAAATAATACGTAATATTAAGAGCATAGGTCGTGTAAACTCACTACGTAAGTCATCTAGCTGCTGTAAATGCCTAAAGATATATAATATTATAAGGATGGCTGGAGCGATGAGCAATGTACCGTCCTACTTTTCATCCTTGGCAGGCTTGCACGCCAATTAATGTTTCTCGTATTCTGTACGCCCTTCGGCGCGGCTTTCCGATCGAATTTTTAAATGTTAATAGCTTTTTGTTATAGCTCAGGGATTTAAATTTCCCGCCATACCATACATTATAAGGAGGAACTCGTGTACCAAATTTGCTTATAATTAGTTTGTTATTTTTTAAGATACAAAAAATTTACAGAACAAAATATAAGTGCTGATAACACGACTAAGTGTAGTACGTGTTATAGTTTCTCCACCGGCAACGCGTTTACCAAATTTCATTGAAAGAGCTTTGTTATTTTCGAAGAAAGATAGGTTTTAAGAAGCGAACCAAAAATGTTGGCGGGAAACCTGGTCCGCTCGGGCTGACTTACGAACCTGTTCAATCGAATTACTAAAGGAACATCCATACAATGGTCTGTTAAAATCGGTCCATTATTATCATGGTCATACGTATGCATCTACATAAATGTACATATTAATCTGACCATTGGTGTGGTTTCTATGGGACCTAGTTCGCGTTCTTCAAAATTCAAAAGTCGCGATCTTCTCACTGGCGTTTTTTATATAAAGATTCTCCAAAAGGCAATATCTGGTCTGTCTTAGCGATTTCTACCGAAGTGATGTTTAGAAAATAAATTAGTGACTAAAATTGCATATTTTGACAGCTAAGTAGAATACAAAAATGTAGTTTATTCAACTACAGAAGAATATTTTTCATTTTATAATGATCTGATCCATCTAGCCCTATTTGGTCTAAAGTGCATGACAAAACGCAACAAAGATCTAGGGCACTTCGGTAATTTTTTTATTATATACTAAAACATTAATCTGCTAGGCCATTCATTTCTAACTCTGTGGTTCCTTAATTTACTTGTCGCTCGTCTCAGGTACTCCGTTCCAACAGCATCCAATATTCTTACACACCCAAGTTTCAGACCCATATAGAACAGTCGGTACCATTACGCTCGTATATAAAACCACTTTGGCCTCTTTATATATGCATTCCCTTTTACTAGTCTACAGTGGTATAGCTCCCAGCATCTTCTTGCCTACATTTACCTTATTTTGTATCTCATCGTCAATCTTTCCGTCGTTTGAAAACAGTATTTCTAAATATCTAAAATCCTTTATTATCTGTACTAGATTACCATTTGTCAAAAGACTGCAATCACTCGTTCCACCCTCTTTATCAAACACCATAACTTTCGTTTTCTCTGCGTTTACACGCAGATTCATTTTATTTGTTACTGTCGTCAATCTCTCTAACACCCGCTACATTTTCAGATTCGCTAAGTCGTACTGCATCATCAGCGTACAGTAACATTTTACCCCAGAAGCATTCATTTTTATGCCTTCTGTCTACAAGCAAACTTCTCTTATACATTTGTCCGTGGATATGATGAATAACCACGGAGATCACACATCGAGTTTGACACCCTGTTCAATTATAAAATAGTCAGCGAGCTTTCCATTGGTTCTCACACATGCTCTACTGTCATAATATATTGATTTAATACCTTGAATTAGCCAATCATATACATTGTATTCTTTCAAAATACACGACAGCTTCCCCCTATCTACAGTTTCATACGCTTTTTGCAAGTCTCCAAACCTGCAACATACTAAACATCCCAAATATTTCCGCCAATCGGCTACCTCACTCGTTCTTTCAATGTTCTCCCAAATAGCCTTCCACAACACTTAACAAAATTATCGTTTGATAAGTTTTGCATTCATTCTTGCTTCCTTTACCTGTGTACACAGGCATGATAGCGTCGTTCCACTCTTTTGGCACTTGATCTACTTTTATGCACACGTTATTTAGCTCACATATCCACACGGTCAAATCCGAGCGTGCATACTTTACCATTTCTCCATGGATTTTATCAACACCAGCTGCTTTTCCGTCATTTAGTTTTTTATTACACTAGTTCAACCTCATGCACTTAAGCAGCGTCGCATTATATCTGACTTTGGAGAAACTTGCTTCCATTAAGTTACTTTCCAGCATTCTCTTACACCTTCCTCGTCTCATACCATGTCCCTATTCTGATGTGTCTTCACTTCAATCATATTGTTTCTTCCAGTTTGTACTGCCCTTTTTATTCACTCCTAAAACAATTTCTTGTTCCCTACAAAGGCATTCTGCATTATCTCAGCCTCTTGTATCTCCAGTTATCGCTTACTCTCACTAACTAAGCGTTTGCACTCACTTCTCCATTTTCTATACCCAACTAGGCGCCTTTTTTCTCTCGTACATCTTAGCCCTTTACCATTTTTTACATGCTTCCATTTTGTAATCCACAGCTTCCTTTACTTTTTCATTTCACCACGCATCCCTCTTAAAACATCAATTCTCGCTTCACCACATGCTGCTTTTGTACATTCAATGACCACATCTTTCAGGGTCGTCCATGAACTCTCCACATTGTATTATTTGACGTAGTCGCTCTATAATACATGCAATTTTTTTTTCAATAGATAGACACAAAGTTACATTTTTTCATTCGTTAGAAATTCGTCAAGTTTGATTCTCATTTGTTTTACTTGCTGTCTCACTCGCTTTATCCATCCTTTTCCCAGTTTTATCTGAAACGCCACAAGAAAATGACCAGACCAACATTCAGCACCGCGCATAACTCTAGTATATTTTACCAATGTGCGCAGTCTCTCATGATACACAATGTTGTCTATTATACTTTTTACATCGCCCCTTTGTCAGGTATACTTGTGGTTATTTTTGTATTTAAAACGCGCATTCGGTATGAACGGTCACATATTATTCAGTCTCCATTCTCATTAACTCTTGCATCTTCGTACGGTCCCACTACTTTATCGCGTTCGTTTCTCATTACTCCTACCACTCATTCATATCTCCAGCAATAAGTATTATTTTACCTGGTTCACATATACTTTATTTATGCGTTTCCGAAAGTGTCCCTCTCGCGCTCGATTTTAGCGTTTTTGGGTGCATAGCAGGAAACTAAAAACACTTTACGTGTACTCGTTTTCATCCGTACTCATGAAAACGAATATACATAGACTGGCAGATTTAATAACCTAAGAACATCTGACATATTATGGAATTTATACACTTCTTTATATATTATATGCTTACTTTTCACCACTACTTTTCTTATTATTGTAAGGGGTACGTTTTTTCATGTATATTGAATAATTATGTCGAACGCAACCCTTCGATGACACAAGGTTACAACCCTCTTAGTAAGTAACCTATCATAATAATAACAATCGACTAACTGTCACATAATATAGTTAAATAGCTCAACGGTAAATCACCAGTCGATATATTACTTAGCAGTTGTGTTATCTACTTAAGAGTAATCATGCAAAATGCAAAAGGTTTATTACTTGTCAGAATGATGGCGAAGCCTTAATGTACGGGCGTAATGAGTCGGGCGAGCGGGTGCCAAATGTGTCCAGTAACAACATCACTAACCTGTAATTAAAAATATACCTGAACACACCATTGCTCATTTAAGGCACAATCTAACAGATATACGAGGGGCATTCAATTATTAGTTTATCAATCATTTACCAATTACACGCTCCACTGAGCGACTCGATATCAATAAGTATATATAGCCAAAGCTCCACTGAGCAACCTAACATTAGGAGCAGTTTCGACATAACGCTCCACTGAGCAACTCCAACATTAATAGCAGTTCATACTCAAGGCTCCACTGAGCCACATTATACTCTCTTAACAGCGCACATCAGTGCCTCAGAACTGCTTCACAACAATGTCTAAATGCTCAACCATTAGTTTCTCAAACAATAATTACTCAGACAATAATTACTCAGACAATAATCACTCAAGTAGTTACTCACATGATAGTTAATGAAATAATAATTACTCAAACAATAATTATTCAAACATTAGTTACTCAAATAATAGTTTCTAAAACAATAGTTTAGCCTGTGTGTTTTGTTGGGCGCTGTATCCGAACACCAGCTCCGTGCCGGCTTCTAGGTGTGCAATGAGGCACAGTTCAATACCTCACCTAGAGTGCTCATACTGACAGAGTTGACTACCGAGAAGTGCAATGGATACAATGGACTAGCTCAACACTGTGCCCTTCTCCAAGTGCCCCAACTCCCCCACTAGGACTGACCGTGCAATGAGACCAACAGGTGAACTGGCCACAGTGTCTTGGACAAGCTACCAGATCGACAAATACAACAACGGTTCACACACATGAATACTGAGAAAGTGCAATGGACACAAAGGGCGAACACAGCAATGTGCCCTTCTCCAATATCCACCGCATCGCCACTGGCGGGTGCAATGGATACTGCTGTACCCCCACCATAATGTGGCGTTGCCACAAAAAATCCACCGTGTTGTGGTTACGTAACCTGGGCCTAACCTCAACGCCTCTACCAGTATGACGCCCTGCTGGCTGAGCAAACAGCGAAGGTGTCCCTCACACCTTCCAAGCTATCATCAATTTACTTTCAAACAGACTTTACTTTGTTTACTCTAAACAAACTAGCATAATTCAACTCTTACTTAATTTATGAATATTGACTTAACATCGTATAAGTAACAAGCCTATTTTAAACTTGGATAATCCCTAAATTATTTTATAAAGCCCCTTTATTTGAATATGATAATTACTTCTCAATTTATAACTTAGCCTCGTATAAATAATTGACGTAATTTAAACTTAGCTATTTCTCAAATTATTTCATGAGGCCCCTTTACTTGAATATGGTAATTACTTCTCGATTTATAACTTAGCCTCGTATAAATAATAAACTTACTTTGAACTCTAGCTACAAGTTACTTTTATATGAGCTATTTATTAAATGATCACATAAAACCAAACCCTAATCACATACTTATTGAAAGTACTCCTCCATGTATAACTTAAACAAATTAGAACATGTACAATAAACAAACAAGCCGTGTTCACCCTTTATTCCAGAAAACACTGTACACAACACTGGACTTACAACTAACGCGGTTCACGAGGCAATGCTAATGGGTTCCCGAGAACGTTTCTTCAAACTAGTTCTCAGGTTTATAGATAAAGACGGTGTGAATAGTGTGAGGCCCTTGAATCTAAGAGACATAGTATTAAGACGCTATCTGAACTACATTGTAACCCCACAGCATGTGTTTCGTTACGTAAACAATTTTTAAGCGCGTCTGGCTCAATTAACACTTTAGTTTTAATGGGACCACATATGTGAAACTTAACGTTAAACTTGTTCACATAATTCCGTGTTTATTTCATACCTACAGAGATTTTTCATAATAAAATAGCGCTGTGACTAGGGCTAGAAAATACATTCCTTACATTATTTCTTTCAACTTTCATTCATAAACTAGCACTTTTTTATGGTAACCCATTCTTTTAATATTCGCTACCATAACGCAATTGCTGCGTCCAAAATTTTTTGTATTTAAAATTTCAAACTATAATATCTACGAATAACTTGACCAGCCAAAAGTACTCATGAAGCAGTCACAACAATCTGTTGGCATTGGACTTTAAGGTCTTATTATCTTAACAACTCACTTCACTGTCGCCATTATAACAACATCCCTTGTCACGTTTACTATATACAGAACCAATAAAACTCATTTCGCAGTCCTGCACAGATAAATTGTTTACAGGATGCTATAATTTCACTTTATTACACATTAAATTTTCCTTACAACACTTAAATTTAAATAAACCAGAATCAATTCAATACAAACCTATATCTTCTTTTATATTGCTTTTGTTGTTTTTATTTCTTTGTAAAAAAAACAAGTCATAAAAGCTGCATGTGCGTGTCCACAAATGAAACGAACGTATTTAATGGTAATGTAAATTGGGCACAGAACCAGAATGTTCTTGGTTCTCATTCTGTCAAACCAATTACAACGAAATCGATTTGAGTTGTGGTTTGCTAATTTATGTGATTCAACTTGAAGAGTAATTCTTGCCAAATAAACATGCTACATAATTGTTCCAGTGGTTCAGTAAATTATATTTAATATTTCAAACTGAAGGATACTGTCCATTGAAATTTTTGACCAAATAAATTTGCTACATAATTTTTTCAGTGGGTCAGTAAATTATACGTAATATTTCAAGCTGACCGATACTGTCCATTGAAATTTCGATGATGAATATGTAGTTTGGATTGTAGCTCAATATATTTTTCCTTTATCTTTTAGCGAATTTTTTTTGCTCTTTGTTTGGTGACCATCCCGAATGTTTATCCACCCAAATTAGTTACCAAGTAGGCTGACGTAATGCTAATCTGGCATGTACCGAATTTTTGCTGAGAAAACACACTTTCTAATAACAATTGTATATCTACTCAGTGAGATGAATCGCAAGTTGCTACATCTATCTGTACTCACTAAGAACTAGGTTATCGCCACACTCGTAAGGAACTGTGTAGAACAAACTATTATCAAATCGTTGGCTCTATTACTACTCATCCTTGCTAAAGAAAGGGGAGTAAAGTGGTTTGTCAGATGCATTTTGGCGTTCATTAAAGACACATACTGATTTCACTCTTATTATATGTGTCTCTTATGATCGCTAGGATGGATCTAACAGACAATTTTACATATAGGATGTTTAAAAAACATGTGCCATCGCTCGTGGTTAGATTCGACACGTAAAAATAGGACTTTGTGTTCATGTCAACATATGTCCGATTTTGCTTCGTTTCGTAGCTATAGGGTGTTAAAGATTTTTTGGTTTTTTGGTTTGTTCCAAATTTCTCCAAAACGACTGCAGCAATCCCAATGAATTTGGTGGGTGAAAGTTATTTACACAGGTAAATATTTTACTGCCAAAAGAGTGTGAACAGCTTCACCGGGGCCTTGCGTATGTGCCATCACTGCAATAGTTTTGTATAAAAAGGACCCTGTGCACCACAAACTTTTTTTGTTAGCACAATTATGTAGGCCGTTTAGTACCTGTTGAAACTTACCTCCTGATATTTTGTCTCTTTTATGAGATTATGATGTATTATGTAGCGTATTGAATATTTATGCATTTTTAAGGTCCTTAATTTAAACGATTTACTAGTTAAAAGTACCTAAATGAAATCACAGGAAGAGTTGAAAATGGTCACTTCCAGCTTCATTACAAACCCCCAATCTTCTTACTCTGCGACAGATGCGAGGATTTTTCCGAACTCTTACAATTTCCAGTTCTATGCGTTGTAAAATTCTTTAAATGTTTGTACTGGGGTCTATTGAAAAAGTTCCTTTGTCTGCCACTATAGATAAAAATCTAAAGGATTCAAATCAAAAGATCTTGGGGGCCATGCTACTAGACCACCACGACCAATCCATCGATAAACGTATGTTTCCGAGAGGTACTACCTAAGATCAGCCGCCAAATGCGCCGTGTTGGAACCACATTGTGTTTTTTATTTACACAAATAATAGTTCGGGAAGATCATTCCTCAGGAAATTTAAATAGGAACCATGATTCAGTCTATGTGGTGAAATAATTGGACGAATAATTTCATTTCCAATAATATCAGCCCAAATATTTATAGAGAACTGATGCTGCGAGTTTGCTACTCTTAGTAAATAGAGATTTTCCTCAGAACAGTTATGGAAATTTATAATTTCCTTTCTGGTAAATGATGCTTCGACTGTAAAAAGAGAACGACGAAAGAAATGTTGCTCGTATTCCAAGTTATTTAAAAACCACTGAGTTTTTTTTTTATCTAGGCCCATAATCTATTGGTAAAAGTTCGTGAACACGTGTGTAGTGGTATGGTTTTAACTATTGCTCCTGCCAGATTCCGTGTAGAGATGATGCGAAAATAATTCTTATTTCGATTCTGGTACTTGTAGTGGGGTTACGTTCCACTGCATTGAGAACTGACTCTTCAAAATGAACAATTCGTTGGTATCTACCAGATATGTTAAAAAATATTTTTGCTTGGTGCCATTCGTCCAGGAATCCTGTCATGATAATGTCTCGTTGGTTGTCTTCCATTGTCTGTCGCTTCACCATAAACTAATAACATGTTAATTCAGCCAATGTATAATTTAAAAAAAAAGCATTTTACAGCACTAAACAGCATCTGTCACTTTGGTCAGTAGATGGCAATGAGCACATGATGTTTTATTCAGCCCAGGATGTATTCAATACACTACATAACACAACATAATTGCATTTATCTCATCAAAGCGATCGAAATTGTCAAAAGATCAAGAGGTAGCTTTTAGTAGGCATTACACGACCTACATAACTGTGCTGACAAAAGAAAAAACGTCCGTGGCGCACAGGTTTTTTTCAGAAAATGATTGCAGTGATAGCACATAAGGACGGACCTCGTGAAGGTGTCCAAACTTTTTTACCAGTTAAAAACGGAACCAGTTAAAATAACTTTCACCCATTAAATTTCATTTGGATTGCCATAGTCGGAATTTTGAATAAACCAAAAAAATAAAAAAATCTTTAACACCCTATAGTTATGAAACGAAGCAAATTTGGACCTACGTTGATATGAAAAAAGTCTTATTTTTACGTGAGAAATATAACCACGTGTGTATGTCAAGTTACGGTTGGTAATCAAAATCAGTACCTCCTGCTGTATAAACTCGTCTGCCTTGATCTTTTATTTAAAAGCATCTTAGGTATTAAAAAAGCAGTATTCACATTATAAATTTTATATAGGTCAGGCCAAGCTATGCACCACTTGTTGGCCGAACCACAGGCCTATTGTCTGTTTCAGCAAAATGACCTATGCCCCAAACTTTTTGGTTTTTGTAGCTTCTATTTTTAGTTTATGTGCTCATGCAACAATTAAACACCCTTTGATTAAACAAAAGTCTCTATATATGCATTGATCATGGAGCAGTTGTACCAAGTAAGGGCAACACAGTGGATTTATGTCAAAGTCTTTGACGTTTCAATAACATTAATACTAGTCTGGAAAGGCCAACCATTGCAATTATGATCAACAAACCTTTATAACTTTTACTAACTGACACTTTGCGGCGTAATATGTTTCCTTTGACTATCTTCGTTACAATGTAAACGCGATGTCGCTTTGACGTCGCAATTATAACTTCTTGTCTGTTTTCAATTGTAGCTTCCACACCTCCCTAATTTGGCGAAGTTTGCCATACGTGTTCATCTTGGTTCATTTTACCCGTTTCCAAGTATATGTTCTTCAACCAATGTTGTTAGAAAGTTATTTTCTCAGGATATAACCAAGTCTCGTTTCCTTTCAGCCAGCATCTTTTTCTATTATCTGCTCCAGCACTTCTGTTTAAGTTTTTTTCGGTGTTTACATTTCAAAATCTTCTATTTCCTTCATGTTCTGCCTATTAAAGTCATGTCTTCGCTGTATACATTACAACACTTCATACATATGACTTGATGCACTTCTTCCTTGGGTCGAAATTAAAATGGTTATTAGTGAGAGGAGAATTTTGACTACCAAATGCTTGCTTTGCCATCACGCGTCTTCTTAGTACTTCGTTACATTTACCATATTCTGTAATTATACTCCCGAATTACGTGAAAATTTCTATATGTTGGCCGTTTAGCCTATTTTCTCAGTTCTATCCTCACTTATCTGTGTTAGCTTTGTCTTTGTTGTATTGATTTTTAGTTTTGTTCTTCTATACACACTATTCAGAAGGACATTGAGTATCCTTTGCAATTCTGTGCACTGTATCATCTGAGTACCTGGTGCACTGCAATGGAACCGCTATCAATTTACATTTACTTTTTAATACCACTTCTGAAATAGATTTATAAACAATGCAACAATGTCTCGATTACCAAATAACGGTTACAGATTTCTGCATCGTTACTCCTCTTATGGTCCTTAATCATGACCAAAAAATACACACTTTTGTTACTTTAAAATTATTTAACAGCTTTTTCTGGATCTTTATTTATTCCTGGATTATTATTCATTCTTGTATGTAGATTTGCACATTTAAATTTTACGATAGCCGTTTATGTAATCGCGTGCCTTCAGGCAGGGTGTTATTTTCATCATAAAGAAACACCTACGTACATTTACAACTATATTACACTACAATAAAACACCTTCGATTACACATCTCAACCGAAATTGAACAGTTTGTCTAGTTTCCTCGAAAAATAATGGCATGTTTCCGTTGAACCGACAATAAAGAATACCCGCCCACACTTATCCATTCTCAACTATACATGCAAGAAATAAACAGGATGGAGATGAAGTCACTCGAACTCCAGTCAAATACCAATGAATAGCAAACAGAGCAATTTATAGACTTTATAAGTATGCTGTGAAAATACTTTTGCAATAAGTCATGTATAAAATATGTAATGTCTTGAAAGAAACTCCGAATATGTGTCTCACTGCGTTATGTTACAATAAATACTGTTTTTATTTCTATAATAAAGGCTTCTACATTGTACAAAGCGATGAAACAAAACAAATAGCAGAATCTCCCTAAAAAGCACCAATTAATAATAGAGAGTTTTGCGTGGAATACGTATTTCGACAACGAAGTTGTCTTCATGGTCACTGATGAAGCCAACTCCGTACAGTTTAGCGACAGGTACATAACTCTCTGTTATTGTTTTGTGGTTTTTGGGGTGATTCTACTTATCGTTTCAGTTTCTAACCACAGTGGCCAACCTCGGTTTTTACAAGCTGTTAAAAACAACAAACGAAGCTGGTGGTTTACTTAATCATCAATCATCTAAAACCTATGTTAAAAACATTTTTACCGTGTACTATGCTATCTTGGGCTTATTAGAGATTTCTACCCTTCTTACAGAAAGAGAGCTTCAGCAAAATTTCCGGGATGGCAAAGTAAAACTTTTCGCTGGCGTTGGTGAAGGGGCCTACTCGTGAAATAAACTGACGTTAAAAAAGCAAAATGCAATACAATACAATATTTTCTTAAAGATTTAAATTATACACAAATATAGCAAACAATATCTTGTTCGTAAATCGATATTTATATTAAATTGTGTAAATACAAGAATAATTGTAAACGCCGTTGTCAGGACTGCCTTACGGCAGTGATCGATAATTTTTGCTGAAAAGTTACCTGTTTTGTTAATAAGAGTAATCAAAAGTAAATATATATATATATATATATATATATATATATATATATATATATATATATATATATATATATATATATATATGATGTTCTGTGACTTAATTTGTTATGGCCGAAGCATTTTAAAACATGTCAAGCCAGCGAAGAAGTTTCTACATCTGTATTTAGTATGGAACGGTTTCACCAAGCAATGGCAACAATAATTCATGAAATGAGAAAAACTATTATTTTCATTTGTCTAAATTCTGCGGAGGCTATATCTATCTGTAGCGTTGACAGCAAAATATCAATAAAGCATTAAGCAGAGAGCACCTAAGCAATAAACCCAATAATCCACTGATTTTGGCCAGTTAATGTAACTATACATTTTGCTGTTTTATAAAAATTATTTTTAATTCTTTTGTGGCTTTTAGTGTCTTAGTCCCAAGCTATTTTTTCTGATATAATAATTAATAAACCATTTATGTCATCTTTTTGTATATTATCAGACAAATTTGAACCAGAAAACTTGATTGACCAATTGAAGATCCTGACAATTATTCCTTTCTAGATTATAGTCACTCGCCAAACCAATGGATCATGTGCCAGCTTAAACTGGACCTAGTCCCATTTCACGTGATCATAAATGACCGCCAGGTATGGCTACAGGCAGTGAAAGGCTGACAAACAACCTCTCACTATGGTATATAGACAGGTACACCAAGTAAAGATTGGAACCTGTGATGAGCACTGATAGTACATTTGGAGAACCCCAATCACCACAAGACATCTTTTTAAAGACCTGACGATCGTGTCACTAAGAAAGTTAGCGTTATCAGAAAGAATTTTTCATCCTCTGATGACACAACGTTGTTAGTGAAATGATCGTCAGGTCTTTAAAAATATGTTTTGTGGTGATCCGGGTTCTCTAAGTCTACTTATACAGACAGATCTGTATACCAATAGAGGAAGCGGGACTGGGAATAAAAGCACCTAACTTCAGACTCGCTAAGTCGGCAGGAAAAACTTCCACCGTCCAAGCAGAAATGCTTGTTATAAATTTCTGTATACAAAAGTGCATACAAAGAAGACCTAAAAATAGAGAGGCCTGCATCATCTCAGACAGTCAGGAAATACTAAAGACTCTGAAATATTTCCGTATCGAGCCTAAACTGACCTGGGACTGCAAAAAATCCCTGAAGCAACTGGCTACGAACAAAAAAGTAACTTTGATGTGAGTACCAAGGCATCAAGGCATTGAAGAAAATGAGGAAGCGGATAGCCTTGCAAAAAGGGTAGCAACAACATCATTCTATAGTCCAGAGCCCCATTCTAGATTAACAAACAGCTATGTAAGAAATTAATTTGATACTTGGGAGGGGAACCAAATGCTGTCATACTGGAGAAAGGGGTTTATTACCATATCAACAGAGAAGCCTGATCTGTTTCTTAAATTGTGTAGGAACTACTTGAGAATAATCGCAGGATTTTCCACAGGACACGTCCCAATAAGATGGAGATGGGCAAGGCGGATAGTGAAAACTACAGATACTGCACTGAAGCAGCAGAAACAATGGAACACTTGCCATGCTTCCGCATGGCTCAGTTCTGCAAAGGCTTAAATACCCTGGAGGGGTGACCCTAACACCCAAGGAAATAGGTAAAATAACCCCCAAGAAGATAGGGAACTAGATAAAAAGTCTAAACTATTTGGGCAACTATTAGAAAAAAAAAGTCATGCGAAAAAGACCCGTTAGGGTTGCAGCGCTAAGTGGCCAAAGGCCTACGTGACTCATTAAATAATCTACCAAAGTACGAGTTATCAATATCGACAACAGATTGAGACTTTAGACAAATTGATGAGAAGACGTTGTGACGAATTTTATGTGAGACAGCGATACCTTCTTGCATCTATACTCATTAGGATTGCTGATTCAAGAACCTACCCCTCCCCAGCAGTAGTTCACACTTTATTTCTAACCACACCCATTCCGCCCGTGTATGTCCGAGGCGAGTGGCCACGCTGTCGTGCTAATGAATTCTTGAAAACATTTAATTCGGACATCTTGTGATTGAGTGAGCCGATTGCGATAAATAACAACTAAATGTTACTTCAGATTGAGCCCCATATTTTATAGCAACTCCATCTGAATTGGTTCAGTTGTTTTTCGTAGTGCGTGCACAAACAAAGTACACAAACGGGGATAAATTCAAACAATAATTTAAAAGCATTCTATAATGTATCATTTAACTTCCAATTATATTTTGGATATATTTACAATATATAGATAAGCACAGTGCGGTTGCATTATATTTATAAATGATTTAAAGGGTCCTAATGTGGATATTTGCAGTTCTGGCCCGCACATGTTAAGCTCGTCTTGTTTTTGTCCAAATAGATATTTAGCCGGTAAAATTTTCCTTATGTCTTTATTTTTTTCGGTCGTCCATATGTTTTAGCTTGACCACGTTCCGTTTTGTCATTTTATTGCCTATATATTTTGAGAGAAGAATAACCCCCTCGTAAGTTCCCTACGGAAAACTCAAAAGTGTATTTAAGAGTGATCTGTCAATTTGCTCAAAGCCGGAGGTCTCTAGTCAATGTCTGCTACCGGTTATGACTTATGGAGCTGAAACTTTAACAGTAACTGCTGTGTCTGCTGAAAATCTTAGAATAGCTGAGCGAAAAATGGAAGGACCAAATCAGAACCGAAGATTTGCGTAAGAGAACGGGGTTCGTAGATGTGGGCTCGCAGATGGCCACACTTGAGGGGAACTGGGCAGGTCATGTGGTTCGAATAACATATGGAAAATAGACCAAAAGATTGCTTCAGTGGAGACCAAGAACTGACAAGGAGAGTAGGGGAATACCCCCTCCCCCTCCTACACCCCCCACCACCACACACACGCTGGACTCACGACATTAAGAGATTGTTCGGCAACTGGATGCAGAGCGCCCTAGACAGGCGAAACTGGGCTGTTATAAGGGAAGTCTATGTCAGTGGACAAATCGGGCTGATTAATGATGATGATATTTTGCTAGTGGATTTTTATGCCTGGCGACACCATATTATGATCACTGCCTATATCTGCCGAGGTAAAAAATTATGGTAATAATGGTGATACTATTACAAAAAATATTCTTGTTTGTTTATCACTTTCACCCTGTGTGTGCAAACAGTAGCGACACATGTATGTGAAAGGGGGAAACTGGAATCCAAATATAAATTCTGACTCACTTTTGATATGTAATCTGAAATCATGTGGCATTATAATATTCTAATTAAAATACGCTATTTCTGGAAAGTCATTTAATACAGCTGTTTATGAATCATTTGTTTTGTAATTGATACAGATTTTTCTTCTCTGTCAGTTTAATAAACATTTTGTAAAATGAGATTTTTATTTTCCAACAATCTTCTTAAATTTATTTTGCCAAGGTTACTTGCAACAACAAATCAACCGTCTCTGCGCCCACACACGAGCAATTTGCCAGTTAAATATAATATTTTGGACTCATCAAGGTTATGCTAATACACTATGAAATTATCTAATCATCTGAGAAATGTATACAAATGTGTTATTTAAGGATTTCCCTGTTTATTTTTTAATAATAGCAATAATAACGTAAAAGTTTAAGCAGAACTGAGTTACTGCTTTAGATTTATAACAGCCAATTTGTAGATTATGTGTATATTCTATTATTATTACTGAACTTGTGTGTGTCTCGGCGACCATAGACAATCACCGACGCTAGTAAAGGGTTTTATTTAACTAGCATTTTGTCGAATGCTTTCTTGACCACCGAGGCTGTACATCATAGTGACTATGGGATTCAAATAAAAAAAATTTTTAGCTCACTTTTTTACATATCAGTATAGTTTAATTAATTATTAACCTGGCGTTATTACTCGGCATCATACGAGGACATATAGAAAAGCGTATCCTACTTTAAAAGCCAAAAAGGTGCCATTAAGTTACATATGCAACGTTCCAAAATTCAGTTTTGGGAAATAATTGTATTCTGAGTTTTTCGTAAATTAAATTTAAAATTATTTGGAAAAAGTCACTAATTAAATTTATTGTTGTTAAAAAAGACATTGCTGTGCACTAAAAGTTAAAGTGAATGAACAAAGAGGTATATATTGAATAATTTTGTCGCTAACATTAGTGTTTCTAATCAATAGAATATCACATGAGTGACATATGAATTTGAGAGAAAAAAATCATTTGCTTTGGAGTGATTTATTGTTTACAAAAATTAGCTTCTTAAATTTAACATGTGGGTGTGCAGAGAAAGGGATATAAGTGGAAGGTTATCCATCATTGACAGACTAGCTTTAACATAAATACTTTTAAGCAGGTCCAATTATATGCTTAGAATGTGCTTTACGTTATGTATTACAAAACTTATAAAATTCGCTAACATCACACTTGCTGCGTCCAGGTCTGGTAATTAATTGGAGTGTTCTAGCAACTGGAACTCCTAATTGTTTCTATAGTAACACGTGATTTGTGTGCAAGTGTGTACTTTTTGCAAAAACAATACACCTTTGTGTAGATGTCCTCGTATTTTGGTATCAGTGTTTGCCGTAGAGTGAATAGTAACGTCTAATAATAAATTGCAGTTTTGTTTCTACCCATACTCAAAGAATCGATCGTGAATAATATTCCATGGCAGTCCCAAAACACTGAAGCAGAACCTTTTCCAGCATATTTGTGAACACATTATTCTATAGGCTTTGGATTACTAGAGTATATTAGTTTCATCGATTGCTGATTTCTTTGGAGTCATAAGATATTCCTTAAGTTTAAGACACTGTTTAAAAAGTCATCTTGTTCAAATCGGACACAGCTTAAAAGTGGTCCTTCTACCCTTGTTCGAATTGAACGATCATTTTGTAGAATTTTGTTCAATACTCGAATTGATGTGAATGATGTGAAAAACGTATTTATATGATACATTCAGTCTTCAGAAATTTTATTTTCCTCCCTTAGGGCTCGTCTGCGTCTTTGCCGCCTTGATAGCACCGCAGCCTTTGGCTTATTGTGCATGCCCTTTGTCTTTTCTACTCCACCTATTCCAAAATCACTGTGCAAAAATTGCAGTATTTCATATTTTGTTACTCTAGGATATATACGTGGGCAGAGAGAAATTTTAATGCATATTTAATGCATAACATTGCCTCTAGAGGGCACCCCGTACGCGACAGTCAGAAATGATTATTATGTTATGTTTCTAGCCTGAAAAAATGTCTCGCTATAAAATTTACAACTTCAGAAATTATTAAGGAAAAAACATTTTTTATTTGTCCCTTTGACTCCCTGTCTCTCTTTTATTATGCGACTTGATATATAACTATGTTAGGTTAAATTAACTTATTTTCACTAAAGGAATATCCGCTAACATTTGTGCCTCTTCATTTGAATACACTCTGTATAGCCCTGATTATCAAATGTGTCGTCATCTGCATAATTCAGTGAACAGATCTTAAACACTTAAATAAATATTTAGTCTACATTATTAAGGATGGTGCACAAAATTGCAAACAATTGTTTATAGTCAGCCTCCAGACTAAACTTAATACTTTGGCATTGTTGCTTATTACAACCAAAGCTGTAATTTAACTTTAAATGGCCTTCACATTTACACAATTTGTTTATTTTGTTATCTTAGCTGTTCCCTATTACTTTGCAAAAGCCATAAACTAAACGTCCGGCTAATGGCTAATAGCAACAATCTAATTTAACTTGAATTACCGCGACAGTTTGGTTATTTCTTTTATTGTTTTGAAATTATGAGTCAACCTTTGTGGTGACAATTGAGTACGAGAGTCGGTCAATAAGCATCCATGTTAGAAATGCAGATGCAAGTTTTTAACAATTTTTCAAATTATTTTTCGCATAATCTCCTTTTAGGTCGATACCCCTTTTCCAACGTTTCTGTTATTTCTTTAACCTCTCCAAAATTACGATTTGTCAAACTTCAAAATACGCTTCTGTCTCGGCGATAACTTCCTCGTTTGAGTTGAAGTTTTTCCCTCTAGACACGGTTTCATGTTGGTGTACAAAATAAAGTCGCAGCCAGTTAGGTTGGGCAAGTACGGTGGGTGTTGTAGTAATTCGTAGCGCAGTTCATGCAATTTGGCTGACAATTCCGCACGAATATGCTGGTGCAATAGCTTGGTGAAACAGCACTTTTTTCCCAGCCAAATAGGGCCGTGTCTCCTTCTTTCTTATCGAATCAGTCCAATAATTTACTTTAGTATTGCCCCGTAATTCTTCTTTTCTGCAAAATGTTCATGAGGATGATTACTTTCGAATCAAAAAAAAATAAATCATGGCCATGACCTTACCGTCTTTGCCTTCTTCGGAACAGATCCAGCCGGAAAAATACGTTGACTATCGCTTGATCTCTGGCGTATAATAAAGAATCCAGGTTTCATTAACGGTGACCACTCGACGCAAACACTCCTGCGAATTTCACTTCAAGAGTTCCAAACACTACTTTGACATTGAAAGCTGTATCAGCTTGTTATTCACCGTGAGCAATTGCGGCACCCATCAGGCCGATACCTTTCTCGTACTTAACTTATGGTAAATATTGATTGCCGTTCCCTACGACACGCCCAGAGCCTCTGCTAGTTCGCGCACTTTAGTTCGGCAATCAGCAAGAATCATGTCGTGTCAACGATTTGCTCGGTAGCCACGTCTGCTGGGTCGCCTGGTCGCTCCTCATTAAAAACGGATAAACGACCACGTGAAGTTTGATAAACCAATATTTCTTGATGGTCACAGATGGTGAAAGGTCTCTAGAGACAGCATCCTACTGTCGCTCCCTTTTTTCCATACAAGATTTTATTTGTAGAAACAACACTTCAAATTAGAATGTCGGATTTTTTTTACGTCTAATATGATCAAGGCAAGATACTATAATACTATATCTTTTTGAAATCATCCGTTTACCTTCTTTTAATCAGCGAAACGCTTACTGAAGCGTCATTTGCAAGCTGTAGATATACTGTGGGGGTGTAATATTCAGTATTTAAGGATAATTGACTCATGTTATATTCGTTCTTCGCTGGATATGGACACACTTTTAAAAAGGTATATATATATATATATATATATATATATATATATATATATATATATATATATATATATATATATATATATATATATATATATATATATATATTGTGTGTGTCTGTGTTTTGTGTATGTACGAGGGTACCTTATTCGTTACCATAACCCCCTTTCTGCATCAATATTCTTTTATAGTACGTGTTGATATCTTAGTCGTTACCATAACACACTTACTGCGGCAGTATTTCTTTCATAATACGTATTAATGTTTCATTCGTTACCGTATTACGGTTGCAGCGTCTGCGTTTCTTTCATAATATGTAAATTATCTTATTCCTTACCATACCACACTTGTTGACTCCGTATTTTTAAATTTAGTTTTTAATTTACTGATTACCTTATTCATTACCATAACGCACTTTCTACATCAGTTTTTCTTTTATAATGCATATTGATACTCTATTCATTACCATAACTCACATTTTGAGTCAGTATTTAAAATTTAGTTTCATAATAAGGTCCAGAGAAGTAAAGAAAAGAAAGTGGCAACACCGCATAAACTCGAACACAGAAATTTCTGTACACGAGAACTAGGGAGTGCTAACAATACATTTGAAGAACATAATTCACCACAATATATTTTTCAGCCATGACTATCATTTCACTAACAAACTTAGCGTCATCAGAGGGCTGACACTAATTTTGTTGGCGAAACGATTGTCTGGTCTGTAAAGTGTATTGGGTTCTACAAATTGTACTTATTAGTGCTCATCACAGGTTCAAAGCTTTGCTCAGGGAGACCTAAATTGTATGATTACCTCGACCTTGGTTATGAGTTTCTATGGTCTTAGTTCACGCTCATTTTAAGAAATTTTTCAAAGGTCTCAAAGTCGTGATCCCCATAAGCGAATTTTCTGTATAAAAATTCCCTAAAATTGATTCATTGCCATAACGTACATTCTGAGTCAGTATTTTAAAATTAGTTTCATAATAAGGTCCAGAGAAGTAACGAGAAGAAAGTGGCAACACCGCATGAACTAGAACACAGAAATGTGTGTGCACAAGAACGGGGCTGATAGGGAGATCTAACAATACATCTGGAGAACGTAATTCACCACAACAAATTTTTAGACATGACGACCGTTTCGCTAACAAAGTTAGCGGCATCGGAGGGATGACACTAACTTTGTTGGTGAAACGATTGTCAGGTCTGAAAAGTGTATTGGGTTTTCCAAATTGTACTTATATATATATATATATATATATATATATATATATATATATATATATATATATATATATATATATATATATATATATATATATATATATATATATATATAACTTATACTGATAAGTACAATTTGGAAAACCCAATACACTTTTCAGACCTGACAAGCTACAGCCTAGAACCTGTGATGAGCACTGGCTCATCACAGGTTCTAAGCTTTACTCGGGAAGAGCTAAATTGGATGATTACACCACCTTGGAAATGAGTTTATAGTGGTCTTAGTTCAAGCTCATCTTAAGAAATTTTTCAAAGGCCTCAAAGTCGGGACCACAGTAGTAAATTTTCTGTATAAAAATTCCCTAAAAAATATTCTCCACGAAAATTTGATACAAAAAATCCATTAAAATGTGCTGACAAACTTGTTTGCGGAAATCCTCTAAAAAAAAAATTCCACGAAAATTATCTAAAAAATAGTGTGTGTTTGTGTGTTTTGTTTCTTTAACGTCGGCCTATTTCCGCAACTATGGCCAATCACCGACGCCAGGGAGCAGTTTCACCTCACTATCCTGGAAATTTTGCCTCACTTTCTGTGAGGAGGGCAGGCATATTTAACGCGCCCAACATCGCATGGACACGGGACCGACGACTGTACGCCCCTTCCGAAGGGAGGAACGGCGACATTCAACTTGCTCAAATACAATGCGAGGACCTCAGTTGATGTTAATGTTATAGTTTGTACTGGAAAAATGAAAAGAGAACCCTGCGATCAAACCCAGTATCCTTCGGTTCAAAGACACACGTGCTTGCCTCTGAACCACCGAAGCTCTCTCTAAAAAATAGTACTTCTACAAAAATTAGTTGAAGACATTTTACGTAAAAAAGTTTGATAAATTAAAAAAAAATCCCCTAAACAATTTTTTGACACGAGAATTTATTAAAACATTATTGTTCACAATCTATGTTAAACAAATGTCCCATCAAAACTTTGCTTCCACAGAAAAAGTCGAAACAAATTTATCTTTCAAGAAAATTAGCTAAAACTTTTTGTAAGAAAATTTTAAAGAATGTTTTGTATATTATGAAAATTAGCTAATGAAATAAATTAAAAATTATCCAATACGACCTAAAAACGGACGTAGAGACTTTTTGCGGCTTCACAAAGAAACTTTTTTTACGATGTCATAAAAGCAAAATCGGTTACAGCGAAAAAACCAGCACTTATTAGGCGTAGACAAATTATCTAGAGCTGTATTAAGTATAAAACATGCAAAATAAATAGGCCAAGGCCTACAGTGCTATCGGGGCGGCAAAGCCGCGGACGAGCCCTGAAGGAGGAAAGTATAAAACGGTTTCACCAAGTTAGGACAGCAACAAACACCTTTATCTGATATTAAGATTCGATTAAAAGTCTTAAAATATCGTATCTCATTAATGAATTTTTTCTAATAAAACTTCGCTAAATAGTGATTCAAATTACATAGTCTAATTAGAGAAGTTGATACAGCACGCGGAAACCGTTGGTAACCGAGCTATCGAGCATGTGGCAGACTTATTGCAATGTAAAAGTTCATATGTATATTTTCTACGGTTTCGGTGTGTATGAGGCAAATAATTTCTTTTTCAAATGAATTGTTTGCAAATATTTTAATCAAATGAAGAAGAGTAGAGATACATTTTGGAACTTCTTAAAGACATTTCCTGTATTATTTTCAGCGCATTGTGTCCAGAATCGTTGCTCAAAACTCGCCATTTTTGACGAAAGTGTGTGAGTTGAATCATTTTCAGAAGAAGAAGTATAAAATTCTCAAAGTATTTTTTCTCGTACTTCTTGTCTTTTTCGCGCCTAGAAGAGATAGTCTTTATGTGTAATATTTAATAGATTTTGTTTAACACATACAATATTTTGGTCTTATGTTCTGTTGCGAGCTCCAGCGGCACTACTTTTTTATTATAGTTTATAACTTTTTTTTACTTTTAACTTGGAGATCTAAGTTTATGCATACCAAATTTAGTTGCCATAGCTTTGTTATTTTTGTAGAAAAATTTTCAAGCCAAAACATCAAAGCTTTTCGGCAGAACTGGTCGGATTTTCCTGGCTAACGAAGTTATCCAAGTCACTTGCAAAAGGAAGATACCTGCCAAATTTGACCAAAATCAGCGCATCATTCTTTAATAATCGATATATATATATATATATATATATATATATATATATATATATATATATATATATATATATATATATATATATATATATATATATATATATATATATATATATATATATATATATACATGTATGAAACTGAAACACTGTGTTCGAACTTAATAAACTCCCGTGAAATCTTTAACAAGTGTATTATAATTTTTTTAATTACTGACCGACCATTCGAAGTATTGTCGCTAAATAATTTATTAGTGCCTTTTCTTGAAGGCGTCTAAATAGCATAAAATTAGGGTTTGAATAATTGCCCTGTGATATTCCTAAGCAAGCTCTACAAAGATTGCACAGTAACACCTTTCCTAAAAAACACATAATGTCAGACGTGTTAAAACACATAATATATATTTAATATTTTGTAGTCACTTTTTCCGTCATTTCACGATTCACCTAGATACATTCTGACTCACAAGAAATTTTAACAGATGTTGGATTCCGCAATAGCTCAGTGTTGTAAAGTAGCGAACCTAATTTAGATAATGCGTATCTAATTATCTGTAAAATCATGCAGTAACTTCTAATAAAGCAAAATACATTCATTAATCCGACCTTCTGTCAATGTATTTCGTCACATTACTTACTTTAAATTACCGTAACACTGATTGTTTACACTGCATCTTTCGCTATCATATTAATACATATATGTCTGTGCAGGTCACCAACAAAACGCCAATACCAACGCCTCCTCCAGTCCCCCTCTGACCGCCCAGCCGTCCCCTCTCACGCCCGAAGAACAACACCGTCAGCTGGACAAGCTTCTCAGCGATATGCTCTTGACTGTCGAAAGCATTCCTGACCCAAAACCGCATCAAGATCGCCATCAGTCCGTGAACCATTTCAGTCTGGATAATGTGCGATACATAGACGAAGAAGAAGACAAGAACATCCCTTACCACGCGAGGCAAGATAGTCGACCCTTCACTTACGGTGTAAATTCTAATATGATCAACGAAGGTAAGGGTTTGTCAAGCCCTAGCCTCGTGAGGAAGGCTTCGGTTAATAAAAGTTCAGGTGATACGTTGAAAAAAGTGCAAACTCAGGTTTATCCCGATTATTCTTCAAAAGGAGTGCCAAACTTCCAGAGCCAACACAACTATAACCCCGAATCTGCGTATAATACTCTGTCAAAATATAGTAATTATTCATCTACAAATGGTCGTGACATCCGCGAAAAGGACCCAATCGATGACATTTTTACACAAAGTGCTTTGAGTGCAAATCAACCAACAAAACGGGACTTTCGTGAAGCGTATTATCGTGAGGACGTGAAACGTTATGATCCTTTAAAAAGGAGCCTGACAGAGGGAACGCTAAGAAGGAGTCCAGAGAAAATCACGGATTATAAGTCATCTACCTCCGCAGTCACAAGTCCTTTCTCCGATACGGAGAGTTTGTCGCCACCGGGAGCTTTCAGGAATAATACAAAGTCACCGGAGTTTCATGAAACGTAAGTTCATTTATATTTACTATGTGTTTCCTAGCCTTTATCTTTAAGTAAATTAATTTTACAGTTTAGCTATCTAACAGTTTTCACTTAGTTTTAAAACTGCTGTTAATTAAATATGTACCACCTTCATAAAATAAATAAAGCTAGTTTTATTTCAAAGGCTTTTACCTTCTAACTTTAAATATTATTGTTTCTATTTGAACGTTAGATTAGTATATTCATACTCTTGGCGTGAGTTTTTCTTATTCAGTTAGAACAAAAAATATAAAAGATTATAAATGAATTGTCACGAAGATGTTTCTGTAATTTTGATAAATATAACTTGACTTCAAAGAACCACCA
This sequence comes from Tillus elongatus, assembly GCA_964006375.1. Classification (NCBI taxonomy): domain Eukaryota; kingdom Metazoa; phylum Arthropoda; class Insecta; order Coleoptera; family Cleridae; genus Tillus; species Tillus elongatus. The sequence continues at coordinate 115,850,406 of OZ023265.1, forward strand.
GTATTTCAGTTAGTTTATTGTAAATATTTACGTTCATACTTGTATCCTAATTACATTCAAGTATACGTATTTATGTTGTTTTCTTCTGGATGACTTGTAAAATAGTAGATACTATATTTTTACAGGGTTCTCAATTTTTAATCAAATGTATTTGTATTTGCTGTGATTGTAACCCATTAAATAAATTTAGCATAAGCGCACCTCGATTCGGAACAATATTTATTTCAAGAAAATAAGCTGCATTGTAAAAGCATTTGTTGCTACAAGCATTTGTTGCTACAAGCGAAATATTCTTATCATCACAGACAAGGGGATGTCACCTTATCATTCCAAACATAACATTTCGTTGTAGCTTCCGCACTTTATTAGTTAGGCCAGGTTTTTAAGATATCCTTTTGATCTACCTCTTCTTTTTTTTTCAAGTAGGGGTCCTTTAAATATTATTGTTAGAAACTTATTATGGCAGAATATGCACAACGGACTTTGCATTGTCTTTCAATCACAGCTCTTCTAGCACACCTTTTTCGTCTTTCCCTCAAAGTGCCCTGCCTTCGTCATTTTTCCAATGTACAGGTGTTCCATTTTGGTTGCAATTTTTGGGTATATCGGTTTTGAGTAATGATGGAACCTTCCGGTTTTCCGGAACCCGCGATCATTTTTTGTGAAACAAAAGATGCCACAAACAAAATTGTCCAAGCCCTCTTAGTTTTCCAGCTAGAGGGCGATATTGAAAACATTACATTTTCAGATACCCCTTGTGTTTAAGTTGTTTGAAAACTTGCCAGAAATGTAAAAATTCTTGGACGAAGCAAGTGCGGTATGGCAGTGAATTTTCATAGAAATGATCTGGCACAAAATATTTTATTATACCTTTTTTTTCTTGTAACATTAGAAATCTAAATTTTTGTGTATAGTTTACTTTTTATATTGTAAACCTACCTACCAAATTAGTTTATCATATCTTTTTTATTTTTTGAGATAATTTTTTTTCGAATGAAAACCTCATCCGATTTTCCTGACTTAACGAATTTGTCCAAGCCATTTACAAAAGGAAGGTACATGCCAAATTTTATCAAAATCGGCCCATTCTTTTTTGAGTTAACGGTGTGAGATATATATATATATATATATATATATATATATATATATATATATATATATATATATATATATATATATATATATATATAGATATATAAAAATTTTAACTGACCCCGGATATGGGTTCTAGTTCGCGCTCATTTGCAAAAATTGTTTCAAAACTCAAAAGTCGGGATCTGCCATTAGTGATTTTTTCTACGAAAATTCACTTAAAGGAATATTTTTAGAAGTTTCTACGTTGAAACTACTGGCGTAGTTAGTTTTTTCTAAATGTTACTTTTTAGAAATATTGACCAATGTTTGGTCTTTTAAATGCGTATTAATTTCCATTTTCAGAGGCTTCTTAAAAATAGATAACATTTTGGGTCTATTTAAATAAACAACGAAAAAAATCCTAATTTTCATAATTCACATTCAAAATTTTGCAGGAGGCCATGCAAAAAATACTGCTGTTTATTTATTTCTGTATGCTAACAATAAATCAAGAAAATTATTTATGAACAGCTATTTACCAATATAGCCATTGCAAATTTTCTACAAAACAGTGCTACCTACCTAGATCTATGTAAGAAAAGGAAATAACATCAATAAATAATTATTACTATCCAATAAGCCTCTCAGCAAAAACCAACTTTGAAAATCGTAACATTAGCACTAATGTAGGGCAAGATGTATTCTCACGATAGTTAGAACCGCAGACCAGTTTCGCTCTAATTAGATCTCGTCAGTACGGTATACTAATTACAGCGAGAACACACATATAAAGTAAAACGACTATGGTAGCGAGCCTCCTAGAACATTGTGAGATGTACGATAGGTCGCCATCTCGCTGCGGAACCAGGTAGTATGCTGTCACGACAGCTACAAATAACACAAAATGTTATAAAATAGAGACTGTGTGCAACCAACTAACAATTTTGTAAATTGTCAGCCCTGGCCCATTTCTTTCCTAATACAGGGATAATGTATGTAAGGCTACATGTATTCTCACCATAATTAGAACAGCAGACCGGTTTCGCTCTAATTAGAGCTCGTCAGTGCGGTATACTAATTACAGCGAGAACTATGGGTGGTGTCTGTGTTTAACTATTTCATCTAGATTTGTTTATCTGAGAAAATCAAAGCCTTGTATAAAACTCACTGAAACATATCACCGGAAATATATGGAGCACTTTTCACAAGAGACTGTCATTTTTCTAAAATCCTAATTGTCACACCGAACTTTCGAGAGTTTGGTTAAAGTCAGCGGAGTTTTAGGAGACAACATGATTTCTTTTGTTTCTAGTCGTTGTATAGTATATAAGTTTGGGTGGTTTGTGGAAGTTTAGGTGGTACGAATTTATTGTTGTTCTCCTTCACTTTAGTCAGTGCTCGACGAAGCGCATACAAACACATAAAGTATGTCAGATACCATGAGTATTTATTTTCGAACTGGTTTGTCTTGTTGAAAGTACAAAAAGCAATAGAAAGTTAAACTTTTCTTTTGTCTGTTATTTGCAAGCTGATAAAAGTTATTCTTAACAACTTCAAAACTTAGTGTATCGTAAGAAACTGACAGTTAACAGATTATGAGATTTGTTCAGTTTGGTTTGAATGGAATAATGAGATTAAGTTTGTTCTCGTAAGGCTCCTGGCGGAGTTTTTAATTTATATAAAAAAACATAACAACAGTTACAGAGACTTTACCAAGAAACTATATATGTTTATGTATAGTGTATTTAATTTGGTGCTGCTAATGATGAATGTTACCAAAGCTTGCCATGAGATCAAAGGAGGACTATTGATTTGAATGTATTAAAATATGTTGCTACTCGCGTTTGTCAGTTATGGTACTTTAGTTGTCATATTATATGGTAATAGATGTGCCCCGTATGAGATTGGGAACATGAAAAGAATAAGTCTAAGGACGCGACTTAACTAAAACAACTGATGCCACTGTCTAACAACCATTTTTATGGTCTTGAACTACCTTGAATCAATCTCCACATTACCTGCTCTTTATTTCATCTCATATGTGCCCGGTGATGCAAAAATAATTGGGGCATCTGATCCCGCTGTCCAACTAACATTTTGCTTTAATTTTCTTGACCAAACTAGTACTCATTCCTACATTACATTCATTTCCTTCTCATAATGTTAAAAAAATGTGGAGACTTGGTCTTGGCCCAGGTCACATGGCATTATAAATGCTAAGGAGGTGAAATGAGCTACGGTCGGTATTTGGTCTGAAGGCCGGGAGTTTCTACTTGTGTGAGCTGTCGGAAAATTATTCAGCGGCTTGAAGGAGGTTCAGAAAATGGCAGGCTCGTCTTTCTTGGTCGATGTTACAGCTCTGAAACAGTTCCGCCAGTCAGTGTAGCGAAATAAATAAATTGGTAGCGCTTTTGGAGGCTGCCATATCAGCTGCCGAAAAATTCCGGAGGACCCGCCTTTAATGGTACGAACTAAGAAATAATCGCTTCATTAATTTCCTGTGCATTTGCTTCTAATTTTACGCTTAATTGGCTGGAAGAAAACCCACCAACAATTCCAACTATAAAGTTAAAAATAAGACAAGAAAGTAAGTAAAAAGTCATGGCACTTCCAGTTTCACCAAAAATGACTATTAAGTTTTTTTTAAGTATAATATTCTGTATATATGATCAAATTTCGCATTTACGACAAATTTTGTGACTGCCTGTAGGGGGCTTGGTGTATCTGCCTTCAACTGTTTTTAAGCTACAGCGATTTTTCTCGAATCTTGTTTGTTTTAGTGAATTTTCTTAAAAAAATTCACTAATGAGGAGATCCCGACTTTTGAATTTTGAAAAAATTTCTTGAAATGAGCGCTAATTAGGCCCCCCAGAACACATATCCGGGGTCAGTTTCAATTTTTATATGTTTATATATATATATATATATATATATATATATATATATATATATATATATATATATATATATATATATATATATATATATATATATATATATATATATATGTATCACACCGATAACTCAAAAAATAATGGGCCGATTTTGATTAAATTTGGTGAAAAAATTCCTTTTGCAAATGGCTTGGATAAGTTCGTTAGCTGGAAAATTCGGCTTAGGTTTTCCCGGAAAATTTTGTGTTTTCTTTTGAAAAAAAATTATATCTCCGGAATTAACAAAGTAAGGGCAACCAAATTTGGTACGCGGGTTTACATACTTATAGGTAAGCTACCCACCAAAATTTAGCTCTGTAGATCAAAAGACAAAAAAGTTATAGGCATTTAAAGAAAAATAAATTGGGGTTTTCTTCAAAACGTCAAAGTTGCGATATAAAACGTCAAAATCGGCAACATTTAGGCAAATAACGTGAATCTAATACGGGCTATGGGAATCAAATGTATCAAGAAGGATGTTTTACAAACCCTGCAGTCTTAGATTCAACCGTCATTGTCCTCCATTTTACTAAAATATTTCCAGAAAATTCATTTCAAATAGACCCTTTCTCTGATGCTTGGCAGTAGCCTTAGCTATAGAGTTTATCGTTTAATGGTATATAATTTTTGTCGAATTTTCGTAAAAAATCAATAAAGCTCAATATATCCGTTATTATACAAGATATGAAAAATATCTTTATACATTAATTATAGGATGTCTTGAGCTACATCTTCAAAAAATATTTCTACAATCACAGGGTGGCCCAAAAGTCGTCGGTGATACAAATTTTCTTTTTTTTTTTTAATCAAATACGCCTTATGTTATTGCATTTTTGCATTTTCCATCGAAATATAATGCATGTTTGTAAAAAAGAAATTCCGGATGCAGCAAGTGCGTTATGGTAGCGAATTTTGATCAAATGCTTCATATTTCTATAGCCAAATTTGCTATTAACCTATAAGGTTGACCAAGAAACGAGTTTTTCCGGGAACACTTTAAGTTAACTTTAGGAAATGTTTGTACATTTTCACACAATAAAGTTATTTTTATGAAACATGGCACATTGTTGTTACTATATAGGTTATACTGGTAACCGAAATTGATGCCTCTTTTCTTAAATTAAAAGAAAAACACATATTTGCAATAAAAACATTTTTATGAAAATTCACTACCATAACGCACTTGCTGCGTCCCGAGTTTTTCTCTTTGCATTGACCACTTTCTTACTTGCGCTTGGTAGTGGAAAACTGCTATTTTCCAGTTAGTGAACACATGCGGGGGGTTATAGAAAACATGTAAAAGACCACTGAATCTTATATAGAGTGTCAAAAATTAAGCGTCATATAGAAAACATGTAAAAAAAATTCTATAGAGTGTGGGAATAAAACTTTAAAGTTAATAAATCTCAAATCTCTGAGAGTAATTTTTCAACGTTAAGTTTAGATACTCTTGCTTTTTTTTGTCGACTTTCAATTTGATTATTTAAATTTATTTTAAACTGTAGTTTTCATTACAATATCAAGAGCAACTGTTTTATGATAATTATTTAAATATTTGTGTTTACTTATTGATTAATTTTCTTTGGTATCGCTGTTCTAGTCAGGATGTAGGCACGCTATAGGGTAACAAAAGTACTAATCACCTGTTATAAGATGCCTGTACCAGAAGCTGTATTTACTTACGAAAGCACGTGTCAATTTTTAGTCCTTGACACTGTTCTTTGCAACATTTAAATCCAACAATCCATAATTTTTACGCCTTCGTCTTGTCTTGATTTATTAATAAAGACATAACTACAAGCTCGCCATGAACCTGTCAGGAGAAACGTAATAATAAAAACAATGCCAAGAAAATATAATGTTTTTGTTATATAATCAAACACTGAATTTTCTTCTGTCATTAAAAGCCAACCAACATTATATCTAATTGTTTTCAATTGTTTAATCGATGCAGTTACAAGGAACATATGTTTTTCTTTTATTTGAAGATTGAAAACTTTATATAAAACGAGCGACCTCCTTATTTGTATCGATGTGCCGTGTAATTGGTTAGAATGTCTGCAATTTCTGCCTTATTTTCAATACGGTATCGAAGAATCACCTACGCTAATAACAAAATTACTGACCCTACCTACGATTGTTTGCCTACGACTTAATAAATTTACATTTATGTCTACCAGTCGACCATATGATAACCAAAAGCAATCGTGTGACGTCACCTCTTGAACGAGTTGTTTTCGTTTTTGCGTATTTGTCACTGAACCGTAAATTCTACCATAAATAGGTCGAGGACCGAAGTAAGGATTATTGGGTACATGTGATACTTGTATTGCAGGATTTATTTTTATAACACATATGGGTAAAGAGCGCATATGTTTGAAAGCAAGTGAAACTTTTGTATCATGCCACACAGTGCTTGTTTATAGCACCCTAAGATGATATACAAATTAAAAAGCAAAACCAAACACGGCAATAATTTCTTTAGAAAAAAGTGTAACGGCCTTCCAAAACAAACGTTTTCCGTAGATAATGTAAATTAACATTAACCGAGGTGGTGGCATTGCGTTTGAGCAAATTGAATGATTGCCCATTTCGCCCTTCGGAGGGGGCATTAATCCGTTGACACTGTGTACCATGCTATGTTAGGCACGTTAAATATATCTACCGTCCTTGCAGAAAAGAATGGATTCGGCAACTTTTCCAGTATATTGAAGTGAAACTGCTCCACGAAGTCGGTGATTAGCGTGAACCTTAATTAAACCTTTTTTTTTACGTTGTCTGAGACGTGACCGACCTAATCGCAATCGTTATTCTTCTTCCTAAGTCAGTTAAATTGCTTGGTTTAGTTTTGTATACCACTAGCGTAAGATCGTGTGATCTTCCTGTCCATCCTAAGGGTCCTCGCCTCTATCTATTGTTTTAGAAATATTAAGTCGGGGTACTGCCGGTCCCTGCTTTGGTAATATGCTGGTGCTCAATTCTACTGGAGACATATCACATTCGCTGGAACTTGTAGGTTTGCTCCTTAAGAATATAAGTTTTCTGAAGTTCACACCACATTATTTTGGAGCAGTGCTAAATAATTGTCAGTGTTTAAATTCACAGGAATGAAAAAAGGACCAATGATATGGTTTCCAATCCTCAAACATTGACCTTTTCGGGGTATTGCGTATATCATTCTCTTATCTAGTATGGAGTTTCTTTAGACCACTAGCGACAACTTTGATGATTAGCGTGACCATGAAGTGTAAAACTGCACTCATCAAACAAAACATGTTTTATTTGAATCACATTGTTATTGTTATCTAACATTTCCATAGTTTGTTGACAAAAAGATGCTCTATCTAAATCGTCTTCAATTAGCTCCTGAGTCTGAATACAAACTATAAAATATGGAATATATATATATATATATATATATATATATATATATATATATATATATATATATATATATATATATATATATATATATATATATATATATATATATATATATATATATATATATATATATATATATATTCGTTTGCTTAAGGATCCATTCAATGATTTTTGTTTTTTTAGCGCTTTTCTTTGGATGAGGGTTCACTTTTCTTCACTGTTTTCCAATGTTTAGTGTATTTTGTGTGTAACAGTTTTGGTAGGATTATTTTTCTTAAAAAATGGGATACGCTAAAATAAAACATTCTACGCCTTGTAACTCAAATAATATGTATGAGGCCAACAAAAAAAATAGTCACATTTTACAGATGTGGATACTTCTTCTTTGGCTTCACAAGTGTTGGTTGTCTTCTTTGCAACCGGTTTCATGTGCATCTTCAGGCAGAAGAAAACTAAATTTATTTATACGCATTTATGACAGCTATACCAATCCATGATTCCTTAGGGTATTGATCAGAAAACGCTTCATAAATAAAACTAAAATGACGGACGACGTCTGTAAAATATCCATGTGATCTATGTTAATAGTTAACATGAAAATTCAATCAAGTTTTAAGGATAATAACCACAACATCATAATAATAGAATAGCTAATCGACAATAACAGCAATAGGAGCAGGTTCTATAGAATTAAAAGATCGACAAACATCAATTTACTACATTACTATCTGACCCGACAGACGTTGTCCTATCCAAATTTCAATATGTCCAACGACATTTGTGTCGTAGCGAAATAAATGGGAGAAAAAAGCACTTTCAGTTTTTGCAGAATTTTTCAATTTTCAGGGTGATGTTTCCAATTTTTCTTACCGTAAAGACCTGACTATTACGAACATTTTTAGAATAAAATTTGCCAAATCGGTCCAGCCGTTCTCAAGTAATGCGCTTACCAACGAACAGCATTTAATTTTTATTTATATAAATAGATAAACAACTATTTTAATATGACTACATGTAATTCTTTCAATATGTTTAATGAAAGACGGAAGTTTAAAAAAAAGGGAATGAATCAAATGGGTTTGCTCATTTAAAACAAGCCAGTTGTGGTCATGTATGGACTCTTGTATCTCTACAGCCTCAACAAATTCAAGTTTGCGCTTGTGATTACAAAAATGTAGTGGGTATATTTTTTTACAATAACGAGCATATGTATAATACACCTTATCCCCCATTATTTTAACAAGTTAGGTTTATTTACCATTATCATTATTCTTGATAACTACATACTTATTAAAAATACTGCTAAAAATATATCACTTATAATTACATAAACACTGCGGTTTGTTAATATTTGAACCTGACGTTTCGTCCATAGTTGCGTCTAGAATATTTGTGTAAATTAGCAGTTCACGTCTAACTTGCGTTCCCTTTAATCCAAACCAAAACTAATAAAAATCAAACTTAAAGAGCTTTTTGTTTACTGTTTTGCTTATAGGCTTTTTCAAATATTTGTGTACTTAAAGTCTGGAACCAATAATGATAAACATTTGCTTACTTAAGATACGAAATTGCGATTCTTGACTATAGTCTAGGTATTGAGATAGTGTTTTAGAAACATTAATTAAAACCAATATTGCACGCGTGTCTGATTACAAGTGCCGAGAATTGAATTGCAAATTATTATAAATAAAATACGATCCTCTCTACCACCTGCCTTTTGCGATTGTATTGCCCTTTATCGGAAAAGTGACAATACGTTTTGATCCAAGTATATTACTAGCCAAACTACATTTTGATGTAGACTCCATACATTGCACGTGGGTTACACAGCGATTTAATTCCGCTTGAATTATTATTCATTCATTAAGAGAACTGTCACTGTTTTCTTGGTCTCTGTGGGGCTTGAGAGTGGATTCCTCAACGAGTTCGACGGAAGCCGTACCTCCCACCGGTTCTTGAACGTTCCCAGAGAAGCTGTGAGCGGCAATCGCTGGGGGTTCACTGTCAGATGTTTATATTCTTTGGAGCAGCTCCTTTCAATTCGGCTCACCTCGTCGGTTTTTTAAAAATTGTGCATTCCTGGCGGGAAAAATAGTGCAGAGATGTTTATTAATTAACCTTCCCGTATAAGCTTCTTCTTTCGTTGCCATAGTTAGAGAGTCGGCCTCAGTGAATTCTTTCAGTCTGGCCTCATCTCCCTCATACTTGTCCTCCAGCTCCCGATTGCACTCCGAGGGATGTGCCCGCTTAATGTTCTGTCTCATGCCGATATAGGACTTTAAGTCGAGGGAGCACCGCAGACACACGTTGTTATTGCTAGTAGGAGAGCCCCGACAGCGGAGTCTCCTGATATGGGTTTGTATACCTGCTCCATTGGCGAAAGACTTACCGCAAATGCAGACTACCGTCGCAAGCTATTGGTTTCGCTTTGAAAGGGGCAGTAGTTTTGATGGAGGGAAAGGGAACTGTCCAGCTTTTGATTCGAACGAGTGGAACTTAATTACCTTCAGAAAAAAAACACGCTGCCACAGACTGTTTGCACTAAAAATAACTAAGTGGTTTGAAGTGGCGGCTATAAGGGCAAACAGTTAGGTGATCAGAATTCCGAGATGGAAGGAGTATGCTGTGAATTACATAAATAATATATAAAACCACTTAGCACCCCATTGACGTTAGCCAACTGCGCCGTTGCGCGGTTCCACCACGGCAATGTGTCAGAGGACGATTTGTGGATATTTTTCGTATACTACCACAAGCGACTTCAGAAATTCCTCCAACGTTTGCTCAAACCCACCGTCAAAGACGTTTGGGCACAACTACAGTTCTTTTATCCTGAACAAAAGGAAAAATTGCTAGACACTCTGTTGTCGCCCGGTCTGTCAGCACACTACTCAAGGGCCCACTTGCCGAACCAATTCCGCTTGAATTATTTTGTTTGCACATTACTCTATTGTACACCGATGTTTTTCGAAACGCGCTTCAAACTGAATTTTATTCAAATTGTACTATTTACTTAATGCGGCGTAATAATTTACTCTTCATATATAGCTTGATTGCCGAATTTGAAATGTAAAGCTGTACCCTGAAAGTATGAAAGGAGCATATGGAGGGGGGCATTTAAGAGGTCCTAAATAACGATATGCTTTTAAGCGCAATATTTTACAAAACATAATTTCACCAACTTTTGGCACAAAGCTTGTTTACAATTACTTTTTATCTAAAATACGTAAAGAAGAATAAGTTTACTAAATATTAGAATTTTTGAATTACAGATAAAAGCGTGGCAGAAATTGAAATATTATATTCGAAATCTTCATATGCTGTCGCATGTCAGAAGATTACTGCTTCAAAGACCGATCAAGCGTTTACTTAGATTATTTTTGTTTATAATTTGTTTACGCAACCACTTATGTTTTAAGCACTGAGTTCTGGTACTTAAATAAACTGACCGGACATACTACATATTTCAAATATTTTGTTTATAAATCATTACCTAACTAAATTCAGAGATTTAAAAAATGGTGCCAATTCTAATCGTCAAATATTAAAGAAATGATTGCATCGACGGTCGACGTTTAATGCACCAGCTCATCCTATATTTTCGAAAATGCAGACAACAATCAATGAAATAAGTTTAAACTAACATTGTTTTTTCCGGTTAAATGCATGTTTCTTGTATTTCCTACGTATTTTGGTCCGGTCAGGTTAGGGTCAGGTCAGTTCGGGTTAGGTCAGGTCAGGTCAGGTCAGATCAGGCCGGGTTAGGTGAGGTCAGCTCAGGTCGAGTCAGAAAGATTTAGGTCAGGGCAGGTCGTTCAGGCTTGCTTTGTAGAGTGTTTGTGCATAAACAACAAGAAAATGTTATCGCTTCAACCCCCAGGCAAGCCAGTGAATCATGAGAAAATAGGCATGTCGGAGGGGTGGGGGGGGGTGCTCATTATTAAGAGAAGTGTTGATACAATATGTGAAAAGGGGAGCTTATAGAAGTGCCACGAATCTGTTTTTGTCGATTTTGCCTTTATATTTCCTTCCCCTCTCAACACTTCTATTCACTCCGGGTCCCGTATCTTTTGAAGTGGTTTATTTATTTTCATTTATCTTGGTGCTCATGCATACAGGTATGCTTTTAAGCGTGTTTCTGAAACACAAAATCACGTGCGCCGCTCATCTGCACAATTAATATCGCAATTAACAATGTACATAAGTTATAAATAAATATTAGATGAATAAAACCAGCCAGGAAAATAATTACGTCGTTTGTCCAAAGCTTTTCACTAAATTACAATCGAAAGAACCCTTGTTACTCATTTTGTTGCTCAAATTTGGCAACACTGTGCAAGTTTTTATGCATTTTAAATTAAACTATTATATTCTGAGTATACTTAACTTTACAAACATTTCTATTGAGCAAAAATTATGTGTATATTTATAATTTTATGAGCAATCGTGGCCAATGAGGTTTGACGTGGCTTTTTGAAATTCAGTTTAATTATAGTTTGGCGAATCACAAACAAAGATTATAGCGCCAGGTTTTCACCTTAACCAAACATAATTACTTTTGTGTCATATTCAGGTGTTGAAATAACCGAAGCGCTTACATAACCCGGTTTCCGTTCCTTAAGTGATTCAGAATTTTAATTGGCTATTGGAGGTTTTTGAATGATTAATTAAGCTGAAAATCATTTTGCTTTATATTTTAAATATTTTCAGACAACAGTTTAAATTCTATTAAAATTGCATTTGCCCTTTAGCGTACTTTGAAAGAGAAACCATATATTCACACAACGTAAGAAATGATAGTAAAGAAAGTCTGGAGGGAACACGTGCGTTATGGTAGCGAACTTTCATAGAAATGTTTTTAATGTTAAATGTGTCTTTCATCACATCAAATGTAGTTGTATTCCCTTTATAGTAGCAACAATGTGACTTATTGCGCTAAAATAACTTTGTGTTTGAAAAAGTACAAAAATTTTCACATAAATGTAAAATTTTACCGAAGCATTTGGTCTGACTTTACTGGTCAACCAACCATTCCAAGCAATTTACACAAAATCTACATGAGCCAAGATATAATTATTCACAGAAAGCTTTTTGACAGGAATTAAAAAAAAATGTTTGCATGAAGATTTGAAAACAATTTCACCATTTTTCATATTTAAAATTTTTTTTTCATGAATTCGCTAAATACCCCAATGATAAATTCCTAGTATACATTTCTATATTTTTATATGTTCATTTGGTGCAAGAAAATTGAATACGTTGGCGTTTGCTATGGTTTGCTTTAATTTATGGTTTCCACAAAATATGTCTTCCGCTTATGAAATCTTATTCGTCTGTAAAGAAATAGCATGCACATGTAAAATTAGAAAATTGTATTTCTTTTGTTGTGTTAATTTCAAACTACACTGAATAATACATGCGTTGGAGCTGTTTGGTTATTTTTATCTTTTATGATTCTTGCTTTTATGAGTTTTTTATTACTCGATCACACTAGCCATTTATGTCACGGCTAGAGTTGACCACTTTACGTTTATAGAGTAGTAAACGGTAACCAGCTATTGGCACCCCACAGCTTGTACAATGATCTTACAAAAATAGTTGTATAATAATAATAACAAACAACAACAAGAATAATAATAATGATAGAAATAATAATAATAATAATAATAATAATAATAATAATAATAATAATAATAATAATAATAATAATAATAATACTGATAATAATAAACGAACAACAATAGGATAGGATACACACACGATATAATGTTTGAATGCTCTGAAAGGACTTTCCACAGTCAGCTTAATTCAGCTACGAATGCAACCGCCGGTACTTTTCCAAATAAGGAACAAATTGAAGAGTTCTCTAAAAGTCAACTAGCCACACTAGCCTCCTACAATACAGAGTTATGAACAAATGTATCATGAGCCGTTTACCACAGATGAAGTCTCCGAGGTTGTTAAAGAGCTTCATAATTAGAAGGCAGCCGGGCTTGATGGCATCCAAAATTTTGCTGAAGAAAATTGGGTGTACATGTTTCTCTATTGGCGGTGTTAATAAATGATGTTATACTTGACCCAAAACAAATGTCATTGTTTTTCACACAAGGAGATATGTATCTTCTGCCAAAGGACCAGCAGTGTTCTGCAGGCCCCAGCAGATACCGACCAATAACTTGTCTTCCAATCTTATATAAATTGATCACATTCTGTCTTGAGAAACGGATGCGCACTGCGAACGAAACAACATAATTGCGATCCAGCAAAAAGGGTGTGCCAAAAGATCTATGAGATGCAAAGAACAGCTAATAACTCATTCGGTTTTGTGCAATCAAACTGGCAATAGACAAAGAAATCTCTTTGCTGCTCCGCACGAATGGTTTATAGGTGTGTTGAAGATCTAGAAGATCGATACTTATATCCTGAGGTTCCCACACAATGTCTACCTTGAAAACAAAAATTCAGTTGCGGGTACAAACGAGTGACAAGATCGTAACCAGCACTGCGGGGTTTACAACCAGATGATCTGTTCAGGTTGGCTCTTGTGCAGGTCTGTTCAGGTCAATAGCTGTTGAAAACCTCGCAGTTGCATTGATGATAACAGTCTATATGTAAACTACAGTGTTCTGACCTGGCAAATGCGCAGTTTACAGCTGGGCACAACTCTTTGCAAAATGAATCTCCATTAGAAATAACAAGGGTTTTTGTGCTAGAATCGGCATAGCTATACTACTATAAAATATTGCATTGTCAAGATGTCCCGACTAATTTGAGCCGCCATTTTTCATTGCGTTCAGAGACTCACAAGGTAAATATAAGAGACAAAAATGAGTTCTGTCTGCCACGATTACATACCGCAATATTTAACAGATCATTCGTTTACAGTGCCATCAAACTACTTAAATGTCTTCCAAATGAATTGTGGTTTAGTATGAATAAGTTCAAATACAAGGTAAGAGAGTTTTTGTTCTGTGGCCAATGATACAAAGTTCTCTGTGAACTGTGTTGGCCTGTGTGCGTGAGCGTGCACGCATGAGTATGTATGCATGTTTGGCTATGTGCGCGTGTTTGTATATGTGCGCATGTTTGGCTTTGTGTGTGTGTAAGTGTGTTTGTTGTATGTGTCGATATGTATGCAGTAAACATGATGGCCAATTTCAATGATTTCTTGACATATTGATACGTAGGTGGAGATGCGGGGTGGTGAGAATGGTTCGTGAATTGTTTGAATTTACTGCTTTGTGTTTGGATCGTTAGCTCGCCATGCATTTGTGTTTTGCTGCAAAGAATCTGTGCGCCGGTTAAGTGTAATAGCAGAATTTTCTGGACTTCGCCATCGTACGTGTTGGTATGTGTTATTTTCGGTTGTATTTTTTTGTGTTTTTTTTTTCAATAAAGGCATATTATTATTATTATTATTATTATTATTATTATTATTATTATTATTATTATTATTATTATTATTATTATTATTATTATTATTATTATTATTATTATTATTATTATTATTATTATTATTATTATTAATTTATTTTCTATTCTCAAAGCAAAAAAAGAAAATATGTCTCTTGAATAATATGAATTCATATTTCGCGCGTCTAAGAAGTATGGTATTTGAGTTTTTATTGTCCGAATCGTCTTCTGTAACACAAGTCCGGGCTGCTTTAATTATCGCTATAATAATAATAACAGGTCACTGCTCATAAGCACGGGAACTCAACGATAGCAGCACTACGAACCCAATTCTCCACATTATTTCTAATCGCAAAGAAAAGAAATTACTTTTTTCTTTACAGTAAATTACAACAACCAACACCCACAATATTTTAAATAACGTGTAGGATTTTACAGAATTCACAGTACTTAAAAGCAACTTCATATTTTATTGTGTTCTAATCTCTACGGTTTTTAAGCAGTCTTTAGCGGATTATTCGAATGTCAGTTATCACAAAAGGAGTGAGTTATTTTATTTATCAATGTTATAAGAACAGTAGGCATCATTATGTAGTTTTCTTACATATAAGGTACGGGGCCAGAAGATTGTTTTTTATCTTATATCTTCGGTCGCATTTTTGGCAGATAATAACACAAGAGGTCGCTGATCTATAAATTAAGTCGATGATTCTGATTTGTCTATAAAAGGAGTGAATCCGGATAGCATTCATAAATTATAGTTCTTTGATATAGAGGCAAGTATTTATTGAAAACCACATGCGATTTAAAATGAATGTATATCCAAGCAAGACATTACATTATAAAAAAAGGTATCGAAAAAATAAATATGATTAATTGTTATTACTTCTTAAACAAATTAAAGAGTCCACCAAATGATCTGAAACAGCTCGATAGCAGCAGAACGTGACTTGGTAGATACGTTGTGTTGTCTAAAACTTCTTACTGATATTAGAAGTCACACTGATCTTAAATCGGTGCCGTCATCAGCTTCTAGGTGGTGACGTCCTTTTTGTTGTTTTTTTTTGTAAGTAAAACACCATGTATAATATTACATATTTTAGGAAAAATGCTTGAAAAAAAAAACCAAGGTATTGTTGTTACTTTTATCTTGATAGAAAAAAAGTTAAAAATCAAATTAACATAACTAGTATTCTATGAGAAAATTAGGTTTTATCGGAACTCTATCATCTACGATGACTTAGTAAAAATAGCTTTTTGGATTAAGCTTGGCAGGTGTTTTTCTTTTCTGTTCATAGCTTGGATGAGTTTGCTAGTTAGCCAAATCAGCTTTTCTTCAGGAAAAAATCCAAATTGAAGTGTGTTATTCTTCAGGACTTCACTTATATATATATATATATATATATATATATATATATATATATATATATATATATATATATATATATATATATATATATACATATATATATATATATATATATATATATATATATATATATATATATATATATATATATACATATATATATATATATATATATATATATATATATATATATATATATATATATATATATATATATATATATATATATACACACAGGGTAAGACATTTTCTTCTGAACTATATGGGATGGATAGAAATTGTTAAAGCTTTTAGATTAAACACGCGAAAGGGTTGAATTTTACGAAAAAATTAATTTCTATCACCACACATGTAGGTGGCGCTACTGTGCAAAGAAACTTTTTGATCCCCAGATCATTGAAATAGATTGCGTTTGATAGATAAGTAAATTCTAAGTAAATTTGTTTCTATTCATAACTTTCATAAAATCAACCGTTTTTTATAAATATGTAAGGTTAAGTGTAGCATTGCTTACAAGGTAAAAACATCCATAAACATTTTAATACAAGGACACTAGGTTCTTTGAAATAGACAATTAAATGGATAATATTGAACCACCATAATCGCTGTGCAACTTCCGGTTTTGCCGAAAAATGCAATTTTTATTAAATTCAAATGATACAAGCGGTATTATATTTTACAAGGAAGATCATACATTTTTAGACAATTTTTTAAATACAACCATTTGTCTGAACTTGAAATTTTGTACAGATAATATAAAAAGACTGTATATACTGAAAGGTAAGTTTACATTAGGGGCTATTAAAAGGCTGTGAGAAAAGTTTGCATTATATTCACTAGAGAGGTCTCCTCTATAGCCACTTAGGTAAACCTCTACAGGCGCGTTCACGTCGCAGGGGTGGGCCCTTTTCGCTTAATATGTGGCTAAGTTCTGTAGGGGACCCAGTGTAGTAGAGTATATAGCTGCCCACGTCCAGAGATAGGGACGAGGACCACAACGATGGAGAAGAAGGACTTGCTTCAGTGGAGCGGTTTCAGCGGAAATGGCAACCCAGTTTTTAGGGGTAAATATAAAAACAAGCTGATGAATGGCAGCAGTTCGTCAGGATCGGGCTTCGGCATAAGCAGAATGATTTCGGATTGGTGAAGTACCAAATAGCGGAGACCAAAGCTGTAGCCGCAGAAAGGTTTCCACACTGCGGTACAGGAAAGAAACAGGAACTCTTACTACTATTATTTCCGCATATTAATGGCTGACAAAAACACAAAACCCTCCCTCAGTCCGGGGCACCTCTTGAGTGAGGAGAGGGTGCTATGAATCCCCCGTCGTCAACCAGTAGGAATAACCAAACACAGCCAACACATAGTAAGATCAAAGTTTTTAACGTTTTACGCATTGCTACTGGGAACGTGCGGAGTTTATTCATGCTTGGAAAGCTGGCGAATTTGGAGGTCGAGATGAGTAGACTGAACATTAGTATCCTGGCCATTAGTGAAGCAAGATGGCCTGAATCAGGAAAACACAAGACCAGTAAAGGACTACTACTCAGGAGGAACAGATCCAAACCATCAATACGGACAGTGGCAGTTGCAGACGATATCGATAAAGCCGTAACAGATTTTGTGCCAGTAAGTGACCGTGTCATGTTACTGAGAATACGGACATCATACCGTTTCATACAGGTCTACGCTACAAGTGATAAGCCAAATGTTGAAAGAGAAGAGTTTAACAACATAGAAAAAGCCCTGTCCCTTACAAAGAAAGGGGAAATAACCCTAGTTATGGGCGACTTTCACGCTAAGTTGGGTCATGGCGAAGAAGGAGAATACGTGGGCAAATATGGTCTTGGTGTAATAAATACTGTGGACGACGGGTTAGTGCAATTTGTCACCGAAAATAATTCACTGGTCACCAATCAATTTTATAAACTCCACCCAAGGGGACTATACACCTGGAAGTCACGGGCTGATAAAAAGAATAACATAGTACGTAACCAAATTTTATCTTAGCGAATCCGGAGTTCAAAAAGTACATAAAATCAGTAAAAACAGACCCAGGAGAGGATACCGACAGCGATCACAATCCTTTTGTAATGGAGTTCAAAATGAAACGGTTGAAATACGTTGGGAAGGAGAAAGAGACCAGGCGTATTAATATCGAAAAGCCAAAGGATCCTCTTATAGGAATAGAAATAGGTTTTAAAATTGAACAACAGTTCAACTAATTGAATATACCCCAGCCAACAAAAGGGAAAACAATTTGTAAATGCATAAAAGACCCAACCATACACATACAAGATACTGAAATTGGGTTTAAACGAAATGACAAAAATAAATAATGGATGTCCACACAACCTTATGGAAGAGAGAGAAGAAAAATAAAAAAATGCACCCTCACAATATAAAGAACTTTACAAGAACATTCGCCGAAAATTAAGAAATGCAAAGAAGGAAAGGATGTCAGAAAAATGTAGGGAAATAGAGCTGGTACACGAGAAATACGACTCATTTGAATATCCACAAAAACGTAAAGGAATCAACCAGCGAGAGTAGAAATGAACTGGAAGGGACTTTAAAAGCTACAAACAACGAAATAATAATAGGCATTGAAGACGAGCTAAAAATATGGAAGTTATACGTTGAAGTACTTTTTAACGATGACAGACCAGACACACGACCAGCATCAGATCCTGTGTTGAATGAAAATCACAAAGTCTGAAGTCGTCCATGTGATTAAATCTCAGAAGAATGGTAAATCAACTGGCCCTGATTGTGTTTATACCGAGGTTGTAAAGGTAATCGCAGAGCAAGAAAGATTAAGTCTAGATATTCTAATATCCATCTTTAATATAATCTATACCACAGGCCAGGTTCCGTCTGATTGGCTAAAGTCAACATTTGTCCCTTTGCCAAAAAAGGCAAATATTGCTCGGTGCAATGACTACCGTATGATCAGTTTAAAGTCGCATATGCTCAAAATATTCTTACGAATAATACATACACGTATTTACAAACAATGTTACAACCAGATGGATAATACACAGTTCGGATTTAGAAATGGATTTAGGACACGTGAGGCATTTTTCTCACTTAATGTCTTAACACAGAGGTGCAGATACATCAACGTTAGCCTGTTCGCTTGTTTCATAGACTATCGAAAGGCATTTAACTGTCTCAGACACTACACAAATGATCGAAATCCTGAAAGAAACCGGAGTAGACCAACAAGAAATAAACATCATCTACAACTATACTGGCATCAAATGGCCGAAATAAGATTTGAACAGGCCACATCCGACGCCGTGTTGGTAGTAAGACAGGCTTGCATACTCTCTCCACATCTTTTCAATATCTAATCAGAAGCCCTATTTAGAGAGGCGCTAAATACAGTGAGAGGGGGCATCGCAGTGAATGGTATCAAGATCAATAATATTCGGTAGGAAGCGTGACTGACTTGCAGAACATGAGCGACCACACTGTTCAACACAACGAGGAGTTCGGATTGCATATAAACATTAATAAAACTAAAGTGCTCGTTTTCTCAAAAACTCACATCAACGCAAATTAATGAATTGAATAGTATAACAGGCATCTTCTTTCAAATATTTAGGCACAGTAATAAATGATCAGATCGACCCGAGAACAGAAGTAAGATCTAGAATTGAACAAGCTAGAAAAGTGTGAAAATGAAAACATTTGTCACGAGAGTAGATCTTGGCTTGAAACTTCGAATCAGTATGGCCAGGTGCTATATCTTCCAAGTCCTGCTATACGCTTGTGAGAGCTGTACTCTTAACCCTAGTCCAAAGAGGAATCTGGAGGCTTTCGAAATGCATTTGTATGGAAGAATGCTCCACATATCATAGGTGTAAAGAGCAACAAATGAAGAGATGCTCAGGCGCATGGGAAAACAAAAGAGCTATTACTGATAATAAAACAACGAAAAACAAGATATATAGGTCATATAATGAGAGACAAATATGAATTTGTGAGATTAATACTTGAGGGAAAATACAGGGGAAAAATCCATCGGCAGATGTCAAAATTCATGGTTAAAGGACCTCAGAAGATGGTTTGGATCCTCATCAATAGACATTTTTAGAGCTGCAGTATTCAGAATTGTGTTAGCCACTTGGATCACCAACCTTCGTGGGGAGACGGCGGCTTAAGAAGATTATATTCATCCTTATGGATATAAATTTAATAGCTAGTGGGTTTTAAAAGTTCATACATTTTTATCTTTTAACGCAATTACTTAAATAAAAAATCCAAACAGATTCTAAAGACATTTATAACATTTATGTGCAAACTTGAGGAATCACGGCACATTTAAAAAACAAAAAGTTCTATCAAAAACTGTAACACCTGATCCAAACGTAGCACACGTATTGCAGATTATTCACAGGTCCCTAAGTGAATTAATCCAGTCAAAAGTTTCTATCACGTTTTGCCGAATGATTTGAAAGAGAAACAAGTATTTTCCTCATAAAGTTTATCTTCTCCATTACTTAAGATATGGCGCTGAGCAGCACCAGCTTAATTTCTTAGTTCAGTTGTAAGTGCTTTATGGGAAGAGAAATAACTTAGTTAATAATATTTTACGGAGTGACAAATGTAGTTTCCCCAACAATGGCGTAATTGTTAAGAATCACTGCTGATACTGGCGTGATAATAATTACATATGGATACGGCAAAATAAAAATCAGACAATTTTTGGAGCCAAGGTTTAGGTGAAGTTTTGAGTGGTCAAATAACTAATCCATATTTTCTAAAGGCGGCTTAACTGGTAAAAGTCTTGCAGCTTTGAAAGACTATTTTCCCATAGAATATACGGAAAATAACTTATGGCTTCAACAAGATGGGCACCTTCTCATAATAAAATCACAATACACAACTATTTACACCAGAGATTTCCTGGAAAGTGGTTGGATACTAATGGAGTTGTCAGCTGGCCACCCCGGTAACTTAAAAAACGTTACGAAGATTCCGTAAAATATTTGGCGGATCGCTACTATAAAATATATGTAGGGACGGTGGATATTCATCGAAATTCTTTAAGAGTTTGCAATGATGAGCTATTGAACAACATTTTGAACATTTAATTTAATAAATCCTTTTCGCTGTCTAAACGTTTAGAGAATCTGTTTTTATTGTTTTTCACTATTTGTTTTTATTTTCATTTCAGTATTTGCGAAAAACATAACAATTTATGAATTTAATCTATTGATTTTATATCTATAATAATATAATGCAAACGCCATTTCTCAGAGCCTTCTAATAGTTCCTAATGTTAACTTACCTTTCATCATACACCTGTGTATATGGTGGAAAAAAATTCTGCAATTTTTCTATTATCTGTATACAATTTCAATTTTAGACATATGGTTGTATTTAAGAAATGTCTAAAAATGTATAATTTTTATGACTGTAAAATAAAATACAGTGTGTCCTATTTCAATTTAGTAATTCCTGGCAAAAGTCCAACTTGACCAGTAAGCAGACTACGGTAGTTCAATATTATTTATTTATCTAAGTAAAATGTTACAAAGAGCGTCGTGTTCATTACTTGCATTAAAAAGTTAAATGCGTTTTATCTTGTAAACAATGCTACACTATATAAAAACAGTTGATTTTATGACAGTTGTAGACGGGAACGAATTTATTGGCAATTAAATTGTCTATCAAACGCAGCCTATTGCAATGTTCTGAGGATAGAAAAGGTTCTTTGCACAGCAACTGATTCTAGTAAAGATTTGTAATTAATTTCAAATTTGATCAAAAGTAATTAATTTAATGATTTAATGATGAGAACATAATATATTCTACAGCAGCCATTCATCAATTCTCTAAAATACGCTGAGTGAAGTTATATGGTAAATTTTAACTCTCGTATTCTGTAAATAGCAATCAATAGAGGCAACCTATAAATCATCGAGCGTTTGCTATAAGGAACAGTTCGAAGCGCACTAAGAGAAAGACCCGTCTACATTACGGGCATTCCAACATTACTGACTGGAATGCCGCGATGTATACCGGACCGCGCTGAAACTGGGTTAAATTGCATATGTTTGCAAAAATCCAAATAGCTAATTTATCTGGTCATTTTTATAAATTATGATGTACTTGACAAATTAAGTGCAGCCTGAATTATCTGGTAAGTGTGTCAGATGTATGCTATTTGCTCTATATACGCTCCCCGAATCCTTTTTTTACAAAGTGTCGACCAGATGGCGTCAACAAATAACAAATAGGAAGTTCAAGGTTGTTTATCGGTATTGAATATTTATTTTGTTAAGTAACATTGCTTTTGCAATTGAACTGTCTATTTTAATTGGTGAACTAATGTATTGTGCAAATAATGTGATAACTAATCTTATTTCGTCACCAAGCACAGATATGTTAGTATCAGACTAATAAAAGTAGTTACAAAAACGTACACTTATGTATTACTTGTATTCATCACACAGGTGTCCCAACTAAAAGTTGCACGCCCTACAATGTCCGATTCCGCCAAAGTGTGGGGAAAATGCTAGAACAGGTCAGTTTTATCTTGAAGGGGGACCAATTTTTTTTCGTGGTTTCGAAGTTATTTCTGCATCCCTCCAGCACCCAGAACCACCCCTTCAAAATATTTGAAGGGCAAGAGTAAGACATCATTTTGAAGCTGCTTTCATTCTCTATGCAACTATGTTCTTTTTCAATTTTGAGCGATTGGTTTCTAAAAAATCACGAGGGTGTCCCAGCAAAATTTGTACACCCTAAAATGTCCGATTTTGTCGCAACTGTGGGGAAAATGCTAAAACAGGTCAACTTCAACTTGAAGGGAGCACCAATTTTTTTCTTGGCTTCAAAGTTATTTCTGCATCCCCCTAGCGTCCAGAGCCACCCCTTAAAAACTTTAATGCAAGAGGGGGCGTGTGACACACCATTTTGAATCTGCTCTGTTGCTATGTAATCATGTTCTTTTTTTAATTTTGAGCGGTTAGTTCTTGGAAATCAGGAAATTGTTTTAGGCTCATTGAAATTTGCAAGATTGTTAACCCGGCACATCTACCAGGCTTAGCACACTGCAGTGCCTTTATAAATGGCCTTTCGGAGTTAAGGGCTAAAAAACTTCTAGAGTTAAACAGGCAACAACTAACACCTCTAATCGGCCTGCATACAGGACATTGCATGCGTCACCACATGCACAGAAATCGCCTCGGACAAGAAACCAAGTGTCAGCTGTGTATGGAGAGTGAGGAAACAGCAGAGCAGGTGCTATGTTTCTGTCCGGTTACGAACAGTATCAACTTTCGCCCACAAAAGTGATCGACCTCTGTAAGTTGTTGGACTTGGGTGAAATATTGGTCAATAGGCGTGAGCCACATATACATTATTAAGGTTGCAGTGGAATGACTGTAATGTCCCACTGACTAACCCTATGTAACACCCTTTAAAATTTCTAACAACGCACACGTTTCCAGGAGAGATGCCGAAATTTGTTTTTTTTTTTCTTTTGACTGTTTCAGAGAACTGGATATCCGTAATTTTTATTATTTATTTTTAAAATTTATTGTCAAGTGGCATGCTGAATCTACATTCGGTATACCTAACCGAACAAAAAAAAAGGATATGGATAGCACATTGGTGCAAGTCAGCCGAAAAACCTAGAAAATTTTGAGTTAATTTTATCAACATCATAAGGGTCATTTACTGTAACCAAGTGCGAATATAAAATCATATTACTAAAGCATTTAAATTTCGTCTCCTTTCGGTGATTCTCTTCATTATTCGTATGTGTAAGCCACAGTGTGACAAAAAAATATACCCGAAGAAAAACGGTACGAAAAATATTCTGAATTGAGAAACATGCTACAAGGATTATTTATTTCGATTATACTTCAATTATTATGTAAACACAAATTAAGCTAGAGTTTATTTAAAGTGGTTAAGTTTAATTGACGCCTGACAAATCATTATAAACTTCAGAACGCTATAACAAACATCAGCTTCCTTTATCCTGAAATATCAAAGAGAGGAAATGCTCTATTGCATCACCAGAGGTCGAAAATAGCACTGCCGCTCATACCTTTGTTGTTCTGAGAAACGACTAGTAAATTAATATAAATTCGAAACGTCGTTCAGAAATGTTCCATTATAAAGCTTAACAAATGGAAATTTTCATGCTATATTTGACACGGAATTAAGGAAATATGTTAATTAGTAAATTTAAAAAACAAAGTGGAAGTGGTTTTTCGCTTACGGTGGACAATAATGTTAACGAATTAAAATTTATTAAGCTGATTAATGAATATAGTGACTTCACGGTAAAATTCATTTTAATTTGGCAGTGAAATATTACTTCACTTAATCAAATAATTAGTTTATAACCAATTAGTAATAATATTCATAATTGCTTAAAAAAAATCGTGAAACCACCTGCAAAAAAAGTGCTAAAATGAGATAACTAATTAAATTGATTTGAAATAAAAGAGTATGAAAGTTTGTTGAAGTACTAAAATGTGTACCTCAAACATGTTGGTTCATGCACAAATTAAAAAAATATGTGTTACGAAATTAGTCACTAGTTTGCCCTACTAGTTAGTCCTAAAAAAAATTTTTTTGTGAATTTTCGTAGAAAAAATTTACTAATGGGGAGATCCCGACTTTTGAATTTTAAAAACATTTTTGCAAATGAGCGCGAACTAGGACCCCTAGAACCCATATGCGGTGTTAGTTTCAATGTATATATATGTGGGAATTAGTTTTATCTCAACAACTGTGTGCATAAACGTTCTGCCGCTAACGATATGCATAGATGTGCGGGCGCTACGGAGTGACGCGCGTGTGTCGAGAGACAAGGGAGTTAATAGTGTGTCAGTGTCATTATAATGACGGACGTTGTTAAAAAACACCCATGACACATAGAAAGGTGTCAGCACAAAAGTGTCATTCAACACGGTGTTACACATGACTAGTTCGTACGAGACGGTCGGAGTGTGAAGAGAGCTTGAGTGAACATAGTGCGCGAGTAGTACGACGAGAGAGTACCTAGAGACGCCGAGGTACTCAACGACGGTGTGCAAGGCCATACATCCACGACGACGACGACGATAACAGATGGATCCCGTAGCTAAAGACGATAGTCTATTAATTGTCATTTAATTACTTCATTGTTATGTTTATAGAGTTCTACAATATAGTTATAGTTAATACCGGCATAGTTTCAGTCTTAAAAGCACGCACGACCTAAAATCTTACATATCTCTAGAAACGGGGACTCATTCCGGGATATACGTGAGTGTTCCAGGGATAAGACACCCTATAAATGGGGGCTCCAGCCGCGATGTAAACAGTGTGGTAGCTGAAAGACAGTTTCTTGCCGGAATATAAGTGTGTACAGTGTATTATGGAAATCTACAGTAGCCAGGACTCGACCTAAGACGCAAGGCCGCAGCCACAGCTAGACGTAAGCGACGTTCTACCTACCTGAAGTCACACTACACGTTCTAAGAATTGAGGTAACAATATGAAGACGTTAGGAGATATAGACATTATTTTGAACAATATAAAGTCGGCTCATACTAGTGCTATAAAGAACTTGCATAAACTTATTTTTCAGAGCGAAGGTGATAGAAAAAATAGACAAAGACTGCGTGAGTTTTACGGTTTTGATTTCGGGGTGTTTTCTGAGGAATATAAAGACAAAATCACGTATGTCAGTGCTAATTTTTCGGACAATGACCTAACGTCGGTTGCAAATATTTTGTGTTTAGACTATAATTGTGATAAAGACGCGTTAATAAAAAACATTTGCGATAATCTAGTAGACATTACGAAACTGTCTATGCGTGACGACGACGAGACTGAAGAAGATAAAGAAGCCGAGAAGGAAGATCATCTTTCAGAAAATTGTTCTGTTTATTCAAACTCTTCATCGAATGGAAAAACGTTCTTTGCTATGAATTTTAGGGACGTAGAAGATTCGATTCAACGCTTTGATGGAAGCAGTGGCTACCCAATAGAAAAATGGATTCAAGATATGGAAGACATGGCTGATCTATGTTCATGGAATCAGCTGCATATGTTTATTTTTGCAAAAAAATCATTGACAGGTCTCGCAAAGCTGTTCATACAAGGAGAAAAGAATATAAAATGTTGGAAATCTTTGAAAGAAGTTTTAATCGACGAATACTCTTCAAGATTAAATAGTGCCCAACTGCATAAAGCACTATCTGAAAGAAAGTTGATGAAAAACGAAAGCATTCATGAGTATTTCTTAATAATGAAGGAGATTGCTAATCGAGGCAGAGTTGAAGATGAAGCATTAATGCATTATGTCATAGATGGTATAACAGATGAACCATCGAATAAAATATTTTTGTATGGGGCCAAGTCATTTAAAGAATTCAAGGAAAAATTGCGAATATACGCTGAAATGAAAACTAAACAGGAATCTTACAAGCCGAACACGGGGAAAAATAAAGCAACAGCTTCCAGTTTAACAGAAATGTCAAATGCCAAGTCGACGCAGAGGACAAAAATTCGTTGTTTTAACTGTGGTAACCAAGGCCATAAGTCGAATGAGTGCAGATCTAAAAATCTAGGCACCAAGTGTTTCAGATGTAATAAGTTTGGACATAAATCTTTTGAATGTCAAACTCAAAACAAAAAGAGTGGCGTTTCTCCAACCAACCCCACCACGTCGAATGTGCAAAACGTTGAAGTAATCAAGATGAGCAAAATGCACAGAATTATAAGGATCAATAATGAAAATATTATTTGTCTGGTAGATACCGGAAGCCAAGTTAACCTTATAGGATCAGAAGTATACCGACGTATTGGATCACCAACCATGCATGATTCTAAAATAGTTTTAAATGGTTTCGGTAAGTCAAAAGTGAAACCTTTGGGCTATTTTAACTGTCAGATCGATTTAGATGACGTACTGGTTGATACCAAGATGCATGTTGTCAACGGTGAATATATGTCTAGTAATCCTGCTATACTAGGTCATGAATTTCTCCAACATGTTGAACTTACGATTAATCCAAGTGGGATGACCATCAAGAAGATCGACGACGGCGACGGCATTAAAGAAATAATGCAAGTAGATGTACTTGATGAAGTTGATATTGGAAATGAAGTACCGACGCGTATAAGAAAAGAAGTTGAACATATTGTGAAGATGTATAGACCAAGAAAATGCAAAACTGCAAACGTTGTGATGAAAATATTAGTCAAAGACGAAGAACCGATCTACAATAGTCCTAGAAGACTACCATTTTTTGAAAGAGAGATTGTTGATCACCAAGTTGAGGAATGGGTTCGAGATGGTGTAGTAGAACCCTGCACTTCAGAATATGCTAGCCAAGTGGTAGTAACCAAGAAAAAAGATGGGACACCAAGAGTATGCATTGATTATAGAAGAATTAACCAAAAGATAATAAAAGACCGATTTCCGCTGCCGCTTATAGAAGATCAGCTAGACAAGCTGCAAAAATATCGTGTTTTTAGCACAATTGATCTTAAGAATGGTTTCTTTCACGTTCCCGTAGAAGAACAAAGCCGAAAGTATACAGCATTTGTGACGCACCAAGGTCAATATCGATTCCTGAAAGTTCCCTTTGGTCTTTGTATAAGTCCATCCGTATTTATGAGATACATCGACGTAGTTTTCAGAGATCTAGTAAACAAAGGAATTGTACTGCCCTACATGGACGATTTAATTATTCCAGCCAAGGATGACGAAGACGCATTGAAAAGATTAAAAATCGTTTTCAAGACCGCTGAAGAATATGGATTGGAGATTAATAAGAAAAAATGTCAGTTTATTAAAAGAACTGTCGAATTCTTAGGTCACAGGATAGAGGAAGCAAAGCTCTACCCTTCAGAACTAAAGACCAACGCTGTAATCAAGTTCCCAGAACCAAGGACGACAAAGCAAGTACAAAGCTTTTTGGGACTTGCCAGCTATTTTAGAAAATTCATTTCAGGATTTTCAGTGATAGCATCGCCGCTAACCGATCTTTTGAAAAAGGATCGTACCTTTAAATTTGGGTTCAAAGAAAAAGATGCATTTATGAAGCTCAAGCAGATATTAGCCAAGAAGCCAGTGCTAAATATTTACTGCCAAGATGCCGAGACAGAATTGCATACAGACGCATCAATGGAAGGATACGGAGCCGTTCTTCTCCAACGTTCCTATGAAGATAACCAGATGCATCCAATTTACTACATGAGTAAGAAGACATCGGACGCCGAAAAGAAGTACTGCAGCTTTGAGTTAGAAGTTTTAGCAATAGTCGAAGCACTCAAGAAGTTTAGAGTATACTTACTTAGAACACGCTTCAACATTCTGACAGATTGCTCTGCCTTTGAGAAGACTATGAGCAAGAGAGATTTATCAACAAGGATTGCAAGATGGGCCTTACTACTTCAAGATTTCGATTGTACCGTAATTCATCGATTAGGCACCAGAATGAGGCATGTAGACGCTTTAAGTAGAAACCCTGTTATGTTGATTTGTACTAGCATTCACCAAGCTATACGAAATAGTCAAGAAGAAGATGGCGAAATCAAGGCAATCAAGGAAATTTTAAAAGAAAAGTCGTATAAAGATTACATCTTGAAAAACGACTTACTTTACAAAATGGAAGATGAAAGGGAAGTAGTTGTAATTCCCAAGCAGATGCAACAAGAGATAATTAAAGAAGCACACGAAGAAGGACACTTTGCAGTCAGAAAAACTGAAGACTTAATAAAAAGAGAATACTACATACCGAATGTGAAGAAGAAGATCGAGAGGTATATTAGAAATTGCATTCCTTGCATCTTATCTAACAGAAAGCATGGAAAGCAGGAAGGATTTTTACATCCACTTAAGAAAGATGACATTCCTTTACAGACATACCATATTGATCACCTCGGTCCTCTTGAGTCTACGAACAAGAATTACAAATATATTCTTGCCATAATTGACTCATTTACGAAGTTTGTTTGGTTATATCCGACGAAGAGCACCTCCTCGAAAGAAGTTATTGCCAAACTCGAGATCCAAAGAAAGACTTTCGGAAATCCTGTTAACATTATTTCCGACAGAGGCACAGCCTTTACCTCTGAAGAATTCGAATCTTACTGTAACGAGAATGACGTAAAGCATCATAAGATTACTACTGGTCTACCAAGAGCTAATGGTCAGATAGAACGAATTAACTCTATTATTATTTCTGTTCTAACCAAGATATCCTTAGAAGACCCAGCAAAATGGTACCTTTACGTAGATCGTGTCCAGAGAGTTATAAACTCCACCTACCAAAGAACCACGCCATTTGAATTGCTGATGGGTGTCAAGATGAAAGATAAAGTTCAAATCAAGATAGGAAAAATCATCGAAGAAGAAGCGAAAAACCAATTTCAAGAAGATAGGGAAGAATTGAGAAGATTAGCAAAAGAGCAACTGCTCAAAGTCCAGGAAGAAAATAAGAGAACGTATAACCTGAGAAGAAGAAAACCTGCCACTTATGGGTTAAATGATCTAGTCGTCATTCGAAGAACCCAGTTCTGTCCAGGGTCGAAGTTGAAGTCGAAGTTCATAGGTCCATACAGAGTCGTGAAGGTCAAGACCAACGATACCTACGATGTCAAGAAAGAAGGTCTCCACGAGGGTCCAACCTACACTTCTACATGTTCCGAATATATGAAGTCATGGCGTAAAATGTGTTCAGATGACAATGGTTCATCATCCGAGGCGGATGATGGTCAGGAGAGCCGAGTTGTGGGAATTAGTTTTATCTCAACAACTGTGTGCATAAACGTTCTGCCGCTAACGATATGCATAGATGTGCGGGCGCTACGGAATGACGCGCGTGTGTCGAGAGACAAGGGAGTTAATAGTGTGTCAGTGTCATTATAATGACGGACGTTGTTAAAAAACACCCATGACACATAGAAAGGTGTCAGCACAAAAGTGTCATTCAACACGGTGTTACACATGACTACTTCGTACGAGACGGTCGGAGTGTGAAGAGAGCTTGAGTGAACATAGTGCGCGAGTAGTACGACGAGAGAGTACCTAGAGACGCCGAGGTACTCAACGACGGTGTGCAAGGCCATACATCCACGACGACGACGACGATAACAGATGGATCCCGTAGCTAAAGACGATAGTCTATTAATTGTCATTTAATTACTTCATTGTTATGTTTATAGAGTTCTACAATATAGTTATAGTTAATACCGGCATAGTTTCAGTCTTAAAAGCACGCACGACCTAAAATCTTACATATCTCTAGAAACGGGGACTCATTCCGGGATATACGTGAGTGTTCCAGGGATAAGACACCCTATAAATAAATATATATATATATATATATATATATATATATATATATATATATATATATATATATATATATATATATATATATATATATATATATGTGTGTGTGTATGTGTGTGTGTGTGTGTATCAGTATCACACCGACAACTCAAAAAAAATGAGCCGATTTTGATAAAATTTGGCATGCACCTTACTTTTGTAAATGGCTTGGACAAGTTCGTTAGTCAGGAAAATCGGACGAGGTTTTTTTTATTGGTCTCAAAATATGTAGTACTAAACACATGTTTTTTGTCCTCCTACGCTAGTTTATTAAAACCTTTAAACGTGGATGTCAGTAAAATACTTAGCGGCACATATTATGTGCCCATTGTAATTTATCACTTTACGTTGGCTTATCTCCTATGCATGAAACATTTTGAAGTAATCAATTCTTATTTAAGCCTAAAAAATACTATAAGAAATCATTAAAAAGCTAAAATTATGAAGTTAAAAAAGTTTGAAAAAATACAAAAGGAACAAAAATAATTTATAACATATAAGACCATGAAAAATGATTACCTACCTATATACTCGAATTTAGTATTTACAACTAGTCTTTACACTTTTCATTCATTTGCCTTTCCGGTCGGGGCAAATAGTGCTTTGAAATTTTGCATACGTGTATATGTTCGGTGACAGTGCATTATAATGTATTTATCATCATTCTCAATTCAATTTGGCGCAGGCTATAAGATGGCGAATTATCTTTTGTCTTCACATGCACTTAATGTGAGTATCATATGAAAGGGTTTTACCAGTCAAATACGATACCCATGTGATGTCTGGGAAATGTGGGCTATTTGCAAATGCCAGATTCATCATATCAAGGCGTACAATATTTACACAGCCGAAGCAATTGCCATACTTATAACCTTAGAAGGGGTGCTCGAAAGTCAAACAAAGACGATTACAGTTTAGTCAGACTCATTGTCAGTACTCAAATCCATTAAGCATTTTTCTATAAAACAATATGAAGCAACAAAATTATATGTTCTATAATCAAATGTTTCGAGAAATTAACCAGACAAGGTGGCAATGTAAATTTTATGTGGGTAAAAGCACATACGGTATTCCAGAAAACGACGCAGCCGACACTTTAGGAAAAGAAGCTAAGAATAAAACCATTATTTGCAGTGTTACCGGCCAAAAAGACTTGGTCACTGTCACAAAGCGTAAAGCTCGTGTGCAATGGGAGCAGGAATACAAAAATTATATAGCTAATTCATATAACCAATACACTCTCATACATAAGGAATTGCCAAAAATAATATCATATACACAAAAACTTTTTGTTCCAAAAAAATCACAGCAACCATAACAAGAATAAATTTAAATCATGGGAAATGTAATGCTCATCTATACAAAATAGGCACATCTGATGAACCCTTTTGCCCATGTGATATATTTACGTCACAAACTCTAAACCACATCTTTTTTGTGTGCAGTTTGTATATTTCAGAGAGGAACAACTTTATCTCTCGATTGGCACAAAAAAAATTCCTTTTCCCACCAACATATTATGTTTGCTCATTACAGACGACATGGTAGTGTATAATGTAATGTGTTCATTTTTAAAGGAAGCCATCATAATCCTTTGCAACGATTTAAAATAGTAACTATATGTCAAACTAACTTTATATAAAAAAATCTGTGTCTAACCCTTAAGTGTTTTCCCCGATCGTTAGTGGTCTTTCTTGTTTGTTGAAAGAAAAAGTTGCTAAGATGAGCATTAAGAAATGTGTCATTGTTTGTTCCTAATTGATTTGAAAAAAAATTGGTTATAAATATATTGTGAACGTCCTTACCCACATTTGCTATCTCAGGTTTATGTATTTGTATATATGTGTGTACGTTTGCAGGTGTATATATATATATATATATATATATATATATATATATATATATATATATATATATATATATATATATATATATATATATATACATTAAAAAAAGGTTAAATTATGTCTCACTAGCCTAACAGTTATAAACCATCGAAGATGCACTCACTTAGAAACAGATAACCTGTGACCAAGAGGCATATGTCTAAGGCCAGAGGCGTGCACTCGATCAACGCGTAGAAGTTTTTCAAACACCAGGTCCGTCGCATTGAGATACTGATCTACTACAGACACCATCATCAGACTCATTACATCAAGATGCAAAAGTTTACAAACGCTATGGCCGGTCCATCAAGATGTACATCGTTTCAAATGCAAAAGCATATCCCAGATACTTACACATATATCACAGACCTAGTAGTAAGAAACTGGCATTTGCTGTAACTCCTAAAGATATTTCACCCTCTCCAAAATCTACTGTGACAAAACAGTCATCCAGAAATCGTATAAACGTAGCATAGGTCACGAAATCACCCTATAAGCAAGAATTCGGAGCAAGAATGTAAGTAACAAACACCAAAGTTAGCTGTATTTATAAAAAAAAGGTGTCAAACGAAAACTATTTCGATTAAATTTGTCAAATCTGGTAAAAATATGACGAAACTTGGGACTGATAATTCCAAAAGTGATAGTTTAAGTTCGTCACTTTTCGATTAAGACCATTTATATTGTAATGTATTAATCGTCTGACAGTTGGACTCGGTGAATGGTGAGGAAATTGAGCCTGCGACAGATGTGCTAGAATCAAAACTGGAGACGACGATCCACAAATTATTTGTGATATTTGTGTCTGTTTAAATTAATTTAATTTTGTCTCTTTTCATCCTCTGATGACGCTAACTTTGTTAGTGAAACGATCACCAGATCTTTAAAAGATGCTCTGTGGTGATATCAACGCTATTATATTGTCGAAGATGCATTTCGGCTCAAGAGCTTTTTCAATTGTAGAGGGATTCTATGATTAAGTCTTTTTTGGTTGATATTATAATAAACTGTCTGACAGTCTGGTTCACATTTTGGTGGCGGATCATTATTTGGAAGGTGTCTATGAGTAGGGTCGGTTTGGCTTAGTCTCAAAAATGTAATAAGGACTTATCTTCTTCGGTCATTCGGTGTTGTTAGCCAAGGTTTCGCAAATATTTTAACTGATCTAAATTTTGATGTTGATTTTAGCCACCGGGTTTGTCAGGCACTTAACACTGTTTGTTTAATTAAGTTTTTGACGTCATCTATTAAGAGTTGGTTTACTTTAGTATCGTCTTTCGTATTGATCGCTTGCCGGGCTTCATAATCAGCTTTCGTATTTTTAGTTAAATAGTTGGAGGTCTTTACATTAAACTCGATAACCTCAAAAGCCACTAAGAAGCACTTTTGCGAAATTTGGCTTGCCAAAGCCAATCGTAACTGATAACGCGAAAAGCTTTTGTTCGAAAGAGTTTCAGAAATTTTTCGGGGATATAACATTAAACACACAACTTTACCCCCTTCGTCTAACGGAGCTGCTGAGAGCGCAGTAAAAACGGTAAAAAATGCTTTGGGGGATAAACGAAGTATTGACATCAATAAAGTTTTATATAATTTTCTATTCGACTTAGGAACACACCACATGGTACAACTGTTGGCCCATCAGCAAAGTTAATATTAAATGAAAATTTGCGCAGTAGATTTGATAACCTTTTACCTGAAAAACAGATAATATTGCGTTAAATGTGAAAAATAAAACAAAGCAAAGGTTAAACTTGCTCTATTCACCAAAATACAATGTTTTCACACAACTCTTATCTGCACATTGCTCTTCATATATACCATTAAACGATAAACTCTATAGCTAAGACTACTGCTACTATATCAGAAAAGGGTCTGTTTGAAATGAATTTTCTAAAGTCATACAGTATGTCGAAAACCGACGCTGCCGCCTATACTGACAAAGTTAAGTTTAACTGACTAACTTAATTGATATCTACATTACAGTTACGTATTACCAACTTAAAGAACTTACTAGTTGCCAATGGAAAAAGACGCCAATTTAATGGGCATTTACATTTCGTGATATTTTTGTTACAGACGCGTAATAAAAACATGATCTTTTTACTTAGGAAAATTAGCTTTTTAAAATCAGTTTTGCGACCTTAAGACTCGAGATGAGTAAAAACGTGGTAAATGTACGAATGTCTTTTTTTATCCAATAATGCAGTATCTTGCAATGAAAGATCGCGTCTGAGATTATGCATTTGCCTTTTCATTATCCACAGTTCGTGCACCTATTCTGTTATAATATGTATAAAATTGTTTCCAGAGGCTTTAACATGGGGCACGAGTGTAATTTAGAGCTATTAAAACATCACTTTTCCCGGGAAGCAAAACACGACAGCTTTGTGCCTTTAGGCTTTCGGCATGCTATTGTTAAGTCCTATAGAATTTCTATTCTGTTAATATAATATACAGAGTGTTTTATGACAAACATTATATATATATATATATATATATATATATATATATATATATATATATATATATATATATATATATATACAGGGTGCCTTACAGTCGATGGTACGTCAGACGTTTACAGAGAACGGGACACAGGATTACTTTGAAAATTTCGTTTCTTGAGCAATTAGTTCTGCCCTATCGATCTAAAATATTTTTAGTGCTGCGGCGCGGGCGCGGCGTTACCGCTTGTATTGAGAAGTGAGAACAACTTAGATATTTTAAATGACGCAAGCTGTATATTATTGCATTTTTCGATTTTCTATTACTTTGCAATTATTTTTGTATAATACTTTTCTATAAGTATCTCCAGCGGTTTTCGTGGAATTAATTGATTTCCCTTTTTTTTTGCAAAACAGAGCTTCAATTAAATGTTTATTACTGCGGTATTTGGATCCGTAGAATGCTGATATTTTGGGTGTAGTTTACCAATGTCCTGTGTATTAATTATTTCTAAGGGAATTCGTTCTCCATTATACAGGATGGTTCAGAATTTGTTAATTTATCGATAGATACAAAAATAGTGTAAAGCGCGTTTTTTTTTTAATAGAGCAGCCTGTATATTATCAAATATCCTGAAAGACAATTAAAGTTTCTTTGAAATGATGTCATTTTCGTTTATCTATATAGTCAGGTTTCCGAGACAAAAGCAAGTTTCTATAAAAATCGGATTATTTTGTCATATTTTGTATTCGTATGAAATGTCATGGAACATGTCATTACGAAAATTTGACAATTATTAGTGTATCAATAATGAAACGTTTGCGCGTTCGTTAACGAAAATTTGATTTAAAAAGAATCAAAATGGAAGGCAGTAAATATTTAAATGAAGTTTTGAAGAATCTGTTTATTTTTATGCTTAGTGTGATCAAATTATAGCAAGAATATGGAGAAAGTTAAATGCAATGTATCCCGGATATTATTATTTATAGAAACTTGCTTTTAGTTCGCAAACCTGACTATTTAGGCATAGGAACATGAGACATAATTTCAAAGGAACTTTAATTGTCCTTCAGGATATTTAATAATATACAAGGTGTTTCATTAAAAGATGCACTGTTCACAATTTTTGTATCCATCGGTAAAATCACAAAATTTGAACGACCCTGTACAATGGAGGACGAATTTCCTTTCCAATATACAGGACAGTGGTAAATTACGCCCATAATATTAGCATTCTACGAATCCAAATACTGCACTAATAAACATTTAATTGAAGCTATATATATATATATATATATATATATATATATATATATATATATATATATATATATATATATATATATATATATATATATATATATATATATATAATACTGGCTCTCTAAGAAATCCGAACGCCCAGTAGAGTTGATTAATTTTAATAAAATTAATACATAATGTGTGTTTAATCAAGCGTAAAAAATGATTACATTTTCCAACTAAAGTATTTACAGAAAATTATTTGATAATGAGTCGGTCCGCCGCGGTTTCTTAGATATTCGATAACTCTTCGAGGCATGCTTGAAATTAAATGATTTATGGTATCCTGAGTAATGTCATCTCAGGCTTCTTGAATTCGGTGACGTAGGTGACCAAATGCAACATGTCTGGGATAATTGGGGTAAATTACCCAATCGATTACCACACATGTTCGACTGGTGGCAAGCCTGGGGAACGAGAAGGCATGAAAGTAGGCTCGATAACGTGACCCCGCTTACACGGCCTTCTCGTCCTTGTGAGAACCTTCTAGTCACCCTTGCAGTATGAGAACGTGCGTTGTCTTGTTGTAAAGGGGGTTAAAATGACAATCGCATGTATGGCAGCGCAACAGGCTGCAGTACGTTTTGTATGTAATTATTTGTATTCAAATTTCTGTCAATAAAAACTATATGTGACCTGCTACCGTATGCTATCACACACCATACCATCACCACCATCTAGGGGCCGTATGTCCTTCCACAGCAAATTCTAAATTCGTGCGTTCTCCACGTAACACAAGTTTCCAAATATTAAATTTCTAGGCTCATAAAAAAATGAGTTTTAGGTGTTTAATGTTTAAAATCTTTTTGTCAAAAGGAGATAACAAGATTAAAAAAACTCTGTATTATAAGAGCAATGTATTCAATTTCATCGGAAAAAAAATTCTGGTCAACCTAATCAAACTGGTTTTTCTAACAAAAAAGTTTTTTAAGAAATTTTATTAGTAAATTTTCTTCATAAAAAGTTACTAATATTAACATAAAAAAATCCCTGCCGAAATGGTTACTTTATCTAGCTTTTCTGTGAGCCTCATTATATATATATATATATATATATATATATATATATATATATATATATATATATATATATATATATATATATATATATTATAGTGAACTCAACCCTGATTTCTTCTGCGATTCATTTTAATTGTTTTTTAACACAGCAACTGAAAACAAACAAAATATTCCTACTCCTGAATTCATAACAGTCAAGAAGTCAATTCATCATTCAAATCACTTACCTACTTGGAAAATTAGTCAACGAATATTAACGTTAATATTTTTATTCTTTGATTTTCAATTTTGGAAACATATTATACAACGATTTACTATTTAACCTCAAAACAGAACTGTCACATCATGATAAATAAACAAAACACGTTATGATTTTTTGGTTTCCAATTTTATAAGCATATACAAGTTGTTAAATTAATCATTTACTACTGAATCTCAAAACAGAACTGTCAAACCATAATAGATAAACAAAACACCTTATTATTCTTTAGTTTTCCAATTTGAAAAGCATAATACAGTCATATACTTAACCTCAAAAGCGAATCGTCAAACGGTAATAAATAAACAAAACACACTATCCCATCTGGTTTTTACTTCAAGTAGCTGATAAAACTTCCTTATTTTTCCCTATCACTTTCAGATTCGTATATTTTTGAACATTTTGCAAATTCTCGCATCCGAATATACCCGAAGGAGGTCATTAGGGTGAGATCGCCACAGTTCGGGTGCCAACGTTCGTTGCAGATTAGGATGTTGTGGCGATCCCGCCTTACGTGAGTTATTTTGTTTCTTTATCGCTGCATTATGATGTATGCCTGTGGTATATGTATCAATCTATGCGTGACAGGTGACTATTCTCTCTTTGTCTGTCATCATACTTTAACCACTTAAGTTGTTTCAGTCCATGTCTTTCAGATTTTACTTTTAATTTAGAAAATACTCAAAACTTTGTTAACGAAATTACTTAAAATTCACAAAATAAGTTTACTTACTTCATTCCTTGCTACATGTAAAGTATCATTCCAGTTACTTTATTACTTTAAAAATAAAGCCTATTCACAATTATTTGTGTATATTTTTTGGAGAAAAATATGTCCGTTATAGGTGATTTACGAACTGGTTCGCGATTGTAATCAAATGGAGATATATGCCAAGTTTCATTCAAATGAGTTGAGTATTTTTAAAGTTGTCTATATATATATATATATATATATATATATATATATATATATATATATATATATATATATATATAAATTCTAACTGACTTTAGATATGGGTTCTAGGGGCCCTAATTTCAAAAAATGTTCCGGAAGTCTCACTATCGTTACCTCTCTATTAGTGAATGTTCTTAATAAAAATGTACTAATATATATATATATATATATATATATATATATATATATATATATATATATATATATATATATATATATATATATATATATATATATATAGAGCTTCAAATTTCAACTAGGTAGATATCGTAAGAGAATGAATAGATTCTGTACGCCCTTAGTCAATGTACGAGAAAGTAGAGCTGAACTACAACAGGGGGGCGATGAACTCTGAGCTCATAGTGCATTCTCGGAGTCCTTTCGCTTAATTTGGAAAGACGGGTAGGTCGACCTCGCAAGGAGGCAAAAACTGAACTGAAACTGAAGTTGCGGTATATGATGTAAATAGCAAGTAGGTACCGTAGACTTACTGGGAAGACTTGTCAGGAATGCAATAATTCTTTCAAGTAACGTTTATATTCGAAAGAGACTTATTGATGAACTTGCCGAAGAATTATTGTACATCCTAAAGAAACTTGAGTTTTGATATTAAGTGTTAACTTGTCAATGATGTAATTGACTGTATTTAGATGTTTACCTTTCTTAGCTTTGATACAATCAAATGTAAAAAATGTTGCTAAACAATTTATTGCGTAAATAATATAAGTTGTGATGACAGGTTTTAGTACGTTAGTGATTATATAATATTGTTTTGTTAAGCACTTGTTAATTTTCTGTGAAATTTGGTAGGTATCCTTTTTATATTTAGTGAACAGCGTGGATGTGTTCGTTATCAGTCCAAACAGAACAAACGTTCTATGCAAACTGTTGTTTTCAACTCTAAGTCTGTATATTAAGAAAAGAATAGAAATAACTTTAATTTCCAGTAGTGTTGTGGGGAAAATTTGCTTTTATTATGTAGCTTGTTTAGCTTTCCGTCCAAACCACTGTAAAACCTCAATTAAAAAAGATTTAATGTCATGAGAACAATAGAAATATAAATCCATTCGATACTAAGTTGGCGAACAGGAGAAGGCAGTTTCCTGAAGTGAGATATATAAACTTAATCAGCTACCCTTTTTCGAAACCAAAGAACTGATGTGTTTATATACAGAAACCTCAGTTTGAGATCCCCCGCCCCCCTTAAAGTAGCCCCAAAGAAATCCATTTAAAATATAGGCAAGTTGGCATCATATTTTTGCCTTAGGATTCTGTTATAAGGCGTTCTTCCAATCTTTTGGGTACACCTGTATATTTCTTTTAGTGTAGAAACTATCAAATTGTCACGTTCTTTTGAAAATGGTTTTCAGAATCCTCAAGAAAATAACTTACGAAAAATAATAAATAAATTTATTGCAGCCATTGAATAATTGTAGTCGCAGTGACCTGTGTTATACACTAAGGCGTAAGTTCTTCGTTTCTCTGAGAGATAAGGATACCATATCTCCTAACCTGTATGGTAAAGCTAGCTTATTATGACAGCACTGCGGTTCAAGATGTCTTTTATAAACGACATTGTAGAAAAGCCATCTTTTGTATACATGGTTCGTCAAAATAGTGGCAGCAACCTAGCTTCGGCGTTAGTTTCATGTGAATTAACAATTGATCCGAAGGAACGATGATGAAAGGAATTTGGAACTAAAAAGCCTTTTCTACCAGACAATGCATTTAACTGATAACTCTACGCGTGTCGGCTCCTGTTGAGCCATCTTCAGCGATTAGAGACTAGTTCCTGCTTTTACGATTACAGAAAATGTGCTGTATGGAATGTTGCCAAAGTTTTAGTTTTCATCTATTGTCTTAGAATTTCCAGACGAAAATGACATTGAACAAAAGAACAGAAGCATCTCCAGTTGGATGAATGATTGATGATGATTGATGTTTTTAATCATCCTTTCAACTGTTCAGGTTTGTTTTTATAAGTGCACAGACTCCATTTTACTGGTTTAATGGAATAAAAAATAAGCGTGGTCTATATTCATCCTCTAGCTGCTTCAAATCTGGAGATGCCGTGATGTTCGAGGTGAAATGCATGTTCACAGAAAATGTGTAATGTCTTTGCTATACGTTTCAGCCCAATTCGTTGACCTTGTAAGACAAAGACAAGACTGCCTTGTGTGCAAAATCAATGTTTTGGTAAGTGATCACGGAAATGTGTTTTTCAGAGCGGTGCTCATCTCTGACATTTGATCATGCACAAGCCGGTTCTAATAGTGGCACACGAAGCTCCTTGATCGCCTAAGGTTTCTACTACATCAGCAAAAGCTTATCTATCCGATGACCCGTTCAAAAATAAATACCTAATAACTGTCCGAAACACTGCTTCAATAAAGTCTAGCTTTTTGGCAAAACATGACGTTGTAAGTCAAACTTTGATAGCTTATTTACAAAACATCATAGTTGTTACCATAGCAACTAAGTTAAATTTTGCTCACAGGAAAGTTTCCAAGCTGACTAGATATCCATAGGTATGCCCTTTTATAAGGCACATAGACCACTTTGCCCCACTTAGATCCTATTTATAAATGAACTTTTTCTCTTATATAGTATATATATATATATATATATATATATATATATATATATATATATATATATATATATACAGTGGGGTCCGGGTTTTACAAGTAGTAGATTTAACGAACTTCGCATTTAACGAGCACATTTTGGTGATTTGAATGGACTTGTGTAAGTGACAATGCTAAAATATTTCTGATTCAAAGAGATCACGTTTTCGATTTCGGTTTCAACGACGTAATTATTGCGCTGACCCGTTCACATTTTATTGGAATACACAGATGTGCGAAAGTAAACAAGAGGGATTCATCTTTCTGTAAATTTCGTTGCCTCTCTACCTAAAAATATGAACATTCTGGCACACTAGGACTAGTTGCACATGTTTCTTGATTGAGACATGACACTAATGGGTAACAGCTTTTACTGTACACAACACAAGAGAAAAGATTTATGGGTTCGTCTAGTCAGACAATAATAGAGTCCCACTTACCACTTGAAATCAACGTTCCTTAGTTCGTTACAACTGTACATTTCTGTGGGTTTTTTTCTGTTCAAATCTTGAAAGTTGTGCCTTATTACGATCAGTTTTCGATCACCGTGCCTTTGAGACAGGTGAATAGAGTATTGTTTACACAACGTTCGCGCCCGGTATTAAAAGAAAACGCCTTACCGTTAAAGAGAAAATATCTATATTAAAACAAGTGAAAACGGGAACAAAAAGAAGTGATGTTTGTAGGCAGTACGGTATTGCCTGGTCTACATTATCAACAATTTTGAATTGCGAGAATGCTATTGTCCAGGCTAGTGGTTCAAACACTATTGGCAACAAGAGAAAAAGTCTAAAAACAACCGACATGGAAACTTAGACCAAGCATTGTTTGATTGGTTCAAATGTGAGAGGCGCCCAGACATTGCTATAAGTGGTCTATTTTCTAGGAAAAAGCTGTTTCTTTTGGTAGAGAAATGGGATATGGAGAGAATCAATGTTCTACAAGTTGGATAGAGCTAAGTTTATTAACTTCCATAGAAAGCTTTTTGGAAAAGGAGGAAAAAGAAAAAAACGACAGTATAAATTAAAATCACAGACTACTTTTTATGATGTGTATAGAGTTAGATTAAGTAATAATGTACAGTATATACAGTGGTGTGTTTTTTTATGCGAATAAAATTGCTCATTCAGACTAGGCAACTCCAGTTGACTTTCAATATTGATGGATAGGGTTACATGTGAGAAGTCCGGTTTGTACACTTACATATAGGTATGTACCTACCTACATTTTTTTGTAGTTACTTCTTAGTTATGATATAACGAGATCTGTTTTTTACGCGATATTATTGCAGGTCCCTTGATT
Organism: Tillus elongatus; assembly: GCA_964006375.1. Classification (NCBI taxonomy): domain Eukaryota; kingdom Metazoa; phylum Arthropoda; class Insecta; order Coleoptera; family Cleridae; genus Tillus; species Tillus elongatus. The sequence goes on from OZ023265.1 coordinate 115,892,742, forward strand.
CCTCGTTATTTCGGATTCTACTGTGTATATATGTATGTATGTAATATATATATATATATATATATATATATATATATATATATATATATATATATATATATATATATATATATATATATATATATATATATATATATATATATATATATATATATCACTGTCAATCTTATTTCTCTTAATGACATATGAAAGGTGTTGAGTACCTCTGCTTGTGTATATATGTATGTATGTAATATATATATATATATATATATATATATATATATATATATATATATATATATATCACTGTCAATCTTATTTCTCTTAATGACATATGAAAGGTGTTGAGTACCTCTGCTTTGAAACTATATCGCCATTGTCCCTCAGAAACTGCTTCTTCAGTTCCTTCACATGCTACCTTCGATCTAAAAACTCGTGAGGTGCAAAAGGCTCACGCCTTTAGTGTGTAGTTACCGACTTGTCAAACAGTTCGATACGAATTATCATTTCCTAGAGCATCTAGGACATATTTCTGCAGACATATAATTTTTAGCTATTCAAAAAGCGAGTTAATACCCGTTGTCTTATGAGTCTTTTTTAATTAAAAGTCCATATACCTGCCATCACACAAAATTTTCTTAGTTTGGCATAAATATAGAACGTAGAAAAAAGGGCTTGTTGGGCAGTAATTTTGTATGAAAAAGCAACATCAGACAGCAAATGGTCTGACGGAAGTTTGAGACGGGTGAAATAAGATTTAAGAAATTTTTGGCCCAAATTTCAAAATGTAACATTAAGAAGATAGATATCAAACATGTTTAGAACATTCTAAATTATCGATAAATACTCTACAAGCCACAGGACTTATTTGTATTAACACTGTACATTTTTAAGCAATAGAAATTATTATTATTATTTTGTGGCACAACAACCAATTTCGCAATGTCTTTGAAATACATACGATTATGTTTTATGCATTATTTCTTAAAAAATATAATCCTTCGTCGCTTAGGCGGCGCTAAAATCAATTATCTGATTAATTTTATACCACGTTCATCGGACGGCACTTTTAATTACGCCTAGAGTTAAAAAGTTTTGGAGCGTCATTTTTAATGACCTGTACATTTTCTTCTGTACTAGGGCTAGGAAACGTTGCAGGTACCTACAAAAATCAAGGCACATACTCCTCAATACAGCCTTGACAATTATTGTTGTTATTTCTTTAATTTTTAATAGAATAATTTTGTTAATGATCATTTCTCATTGCAGATACGCAGTCAACAACAACCTGACATGGCTTCAGCGTCAACAACTGAAGCTGAAAGAGCGCAGAGAGATGCAGTTAAGGGAAGAGCGACTTCCTCACGAATTCAGGTTAATGTCGGAACTTCGGAACGTTCAGTCAAGACATATGCGACCTACAGCTAGTCACCGTCTGGATGGATATACCAGCGATACTACAGCTTTTGCCGACGATGACGATGACTACACCATACCTTTACATATCAATACCAAGAACGGTGGACTGTCTAGGACGTATAGCGCATCCAGAACCATGTACTCCGGTGCCAAAGAAAGACCATTCATGGCTGTAAAAAGATCACATGAAAATTATGCACAGGTACTTTATATGACTTTATAAATATGTTGGTTTTTATCAAATTATGCATCAACAAGGCAATTCCTTTTAAAGTTTTTTAAGGTTTTGAATTAAGTACCTCATTATCAATTGGGATAAGCGGTGTAAGTTTCTGATTCTATAGTTAACTGCGGTATGAAACATTTTGTGTTTGTGTTTAGGTTTTATAATGAAGCCACTGGAGTGCCATTATTTCGGTGAATAACATCTTGCATGTCCAGCTGACCTCGGAAACGTTATTATAACACTGCTGGTGCGCAAAAATGTTCGTTAAATTTTCATTTTTTCGAATAACTTGCAAACAATCTCAGTTGACCTTGTAATAGATTTAAAATAACCAATAATTTTCTGAATCTTATCCTATTTAACCGCTTTCCAAAATATAAATGATGAGCACGAATTTGGGACGTATTGTATATGCGAACGGTGGCACAAAATGTCTTCTTACCAAGAACGGTAGGGATGGTCCATATCCAGCAATGGTCGACATAATGTTAATAACTGTTTTCAATTGAGAAATTCTAAAAGCAAGACCAAGAAAAAATCAGATCTCTCGTCTGCAATGGTGACCTAAACTTTAATTACGGTCTTCATTATAATCAAAATTATATAAGGCAACAATGGGGTTGTTTGAAAACAAATGTTTTGAATGAGTATATGTCAGCAAATGAACAGGCACCCAAATGATGACACTCTTGGCATAAACAGAAAAGCGCTCTCCACAACATTCAGAGGGCCAAATTATTTTTAAGAAAAATAAAAAAGGTTTTAAAAGATATGTTGTTTTTTGTACCTCTACAGTGTGTGTCACAACGACTTTACTTATCTGTCTTTTTGAAATTATTAGGAATATATTTATAACATTGTGTATACGTAAGCTTTCCATCGTAGTCTATTACCTTGAAATATGTTTGTTTTTCTGCCGCTTTTGTTAATAATTATACGGGATGGCCAAAATATCTTACCAACTCGCATTTTAACAATTTGTCAAAACTGATATTTTATGTGCCAACTCCAAATTTTATTTGAGCTTATCTGGTAAAACAAATTTGGCAAAAAATATTTTCACTTCCCTGTGTCGTTTTCAAATTACTTACTTTTATAAAAAATTACACATGATAACAAAAAAGGCTGTACGCAGAAAGTGTGTTATAGTTGTAAGTAACTCTGTACAAAGCAGAAGTGTGCATTAGTATTATCAGTTTAGCATAGTGGTTCTAGTTATCCGTTTATGTACTTGATTAGGACCAAAGGAATTGTTCTTGGTAGGTGCAGACTTATAATGAATACATGTTTAAAACAATAAGAATTTAATATGACAAAGTTACAAATTTACATACAAAAATAAATGGGTGAGTTGTGATCCAATAATGATCAATACAATAAAAGTGACTTACGATTGGATATGGGTAGGTTGCCGTAATCAGTACGTGGATGTTGATAGCTGGGGGCGTGGTCCAAAGGCGCCAATGTTTTTCACGTGCAGGTGACATATATGGATTGCGGTGTGTTGATGCCTCGGTTGAAGGGATTTCTAATCACGGGTCAGTCGCTCGTCGGAAGATTGGTTTTTCCCACAACGAGGCTCACTGACCTTTCCACGTGTCAAGGTGACAACCGTGGGTCTTGATGTCTTGACTACGTGTAGCGGGTCAGGCGATCTCACTATGATGCTCCCTGACCGCTGAACGACAACGAAGTTGACATTAGTGTGACCACCGTATAATCAACTTTTATGCTATGTCTGACTACCACTCACGGTTCAGCCGGTCTTTCCACGACCTTACTGGACGCTGGACTACCGGGAAGTGATCGAGTCTTGGATCCACTTGTAGCTGCTTCTCGCGGTTATTGCACTGGATGACAGGAGCGCCAATGTCGGTACCTGCGCCTCTGGTGGCTGTTGTAGGCATTAAGGAAAGTTGCAGGCTAATAAAAGACAGGCATGGACTCAGAGATGTTAGGCGTGAGGATTCGACAATATTAGAACACGACAAAGTAATTTTTCTTTAACTGAAAGAGATCTGATTTGGTAGATAGTGGAAACTATTATGTACCAAATTATATCAAAATCACTTTACTATTTGCAGAGAACAAAAAATGTCCTAAGCCAATTTAATTTTTTTTCGAAAATACAGATCAGATTTACCTGTACAAGGAACTTGTCCGCGCAACTTACATAGAAATTGCCAAAATATCAATATTCTTACCAGTTTTTCACGAAAATTCAAAAACAAAATTTCTACATAAAATTTCTACTAGTTTTTTGATGAAAATGCTCCGTACTTAAGTAATAAAAATTTCGCCTAACTTTCCTTGTACACTAGAGATTCTCTAAGGCTACAAACTTAAATTTGGTATGGATTATAGTCTCTATATAGACAACGGAGCTACCAAACTTACTTAATATTACTCTGTTATTTAGAAAATACAAAAGTTTTCCAAAATAAAATTAAAATGCCTATAACTCGGCTTTTTCAAAACCTAGAATCCTAAAATCTTGTGGTTATTGCATCGTTTTTAAATTTTTCTAAGGTAGCTTTGTAATTTCCGAATATACCAAGGAAGATGATACGTGTCAAATGTTATCAAAATCGGTCGATTATTTTTTGAGTTGTCAGTTCTAGGTGGTTTAATTTTTACAAAATTCAAAAGTAGAGATTCCTCATAAGTGTAGTTTTTATACACAATTCGCTGAAAATAATACATTAAACACCTAAAATATCTGCTGCTCACTTCTTAACGTAGTCGTCTGGCAATTTTGCGTTTTGAAGCAGCGCTTATTTACCAGAGAGTGAGCGACCCGAAGGAATTGCAAACACTTTCTTGTCAATTTTTATTTTGTATCCAGAGTGCTGGTCCTTAAAATGTGTTTGCAATAACTTCCTATGAAAAGATCCAGTCCGGAGCCCTTTTCAATTACAGTCGCAGACGTATGTTAACAATAGCGTTAATTTTAAATATGTAATTAATTTTCGGATCCCACTTATGGTTTAAATTTTTACCATAAAAAGGAATTATTACATTTCCATCTTTTTTAACTACGTAGCAAACACTAAATTGCTGGGAATGTTAAAATTGTCTCTCGTGTATAATCTGAGGATGAGACCCTTTAGTAAATTTTGCTATTAATGGCAAAAAATTATTTTTTTGGACATTCATTTAGCAAACTGCACTCTCCTTTCATCGTCGCTGGGAAGTAATTTTTGCACCATTTGATAAGAAGACGGAAGCACTTTATGTATTTTTTCGTAATCATAGGTATTGACTAAAAGTATAAATTTAATCTTAATATTGGTATTATTAATTTATTCAAGAATTTAAAAACATTTTGATATAAAATTTGTTATATCAGTAAATAGCTTGAAACCAGTGCACTTCTGATATGGTAAATCATTACTTTTGATTATGTTTAGTCTAATCGCTGTAATTCTATCAAATAGCTTCGCCTTGCAATGTCAGTTTAGCAACATCCGTCTGATGTGTATTCGTCTTTTTGGTATGGTTTGCATCTTTCACCAGATAAATAAATCTATTATAGTAATATAATATGCTACATAATATTACATTGACTTTTTAATAGAATCGAAAAATGTAAAAATGCACAGGTGTTTCGTTTGAAATAACAAAGTTGGTAACCACTTCCGATATATCTAGATAGAGCATAGGAACATTAATGTTTTAGCTGAATAAAACAATAAAGAGCATATAGGTATACAAAATTGTGTAATGTATTCCTAATATTTTCAAAAATGCAGATAGCTTAATGTCGTTTTGACACACTGTCTTTAATAGTTTCGGAAATTATGTGATCGCTGCATTATTTTACATCTACTATTTTGCTGTAACTATGTGTATTAGAAATTATTTTATGAGATGACGGAGATATAGTTTTTAAAATCTAAATCTAGTATTTTATAGTCTTTATTTAGTTAATTTATTTCCTTGTCTAAAATGGCAAAATATTATTACATGATAACTTTCACACATAATCAGCTCATTACATTAATACATCCTTTAATCCAAGGAATTCATCTCCATATAAAACAAACTAGGTAACATTAATTTTCATTAGTGGATCATAAAAACTTGGGAGACTTAAATCATAATTAGTTGCACAATCTTACTCACATAATAAATCATGTAATTTATTAAGTGATAGCAGTAAATTGAACACTTCGATTTTTGTTTTATAATATATATGTTGCGTGTTTCCTTGAAATAGTTCACTTTTTTTCTATTATTTGGCTTTATCTGCGAGTTCATTGAGCTACTCTCCAGATACCCAATTATATCCAGCAAGATTTACCATTTGTGGGTGTGTCATACCCCAATAAGCAAGGTTTATGTGGAAGTTGTTCGTATACATCTATAAAGGTTAACAGGTATATGTATAACTCACTTTCTTACGTGACAATAATAACTAAAAAAAGTAGAATTTTACAGGTCTACCTAAAATCTAAAAAAAAAAATGAAAAGCGAATTAAAACTATAGGACAGATACAGGGACACACTTCATACCAATTTGGCCTATCATAGTAACTTTAAGACGCACAAGGTTGGCCACTAAAACGTATGAATAAACACAATGATTTTGCAAAATACTTTTATTATTTACTTAGATTATCTAAGGGTGAGTTTTTTAAAGTGTAACAAGAGGATATCTCGATATTTTTTTTGGAATTTTGGTGAAGTAATAGGGAGACGAGGGAATATATTTAAACATATTTTTTACTTTTACCTTCTCTCCCTATTTTTAAGAGCGGGGCGTAACTTTGGATTTTAATAAATGGGGTGGTGTACTTTTTTATATAAAATTAGAATCTAGGTAAAAAACTGGGTATGTACGCAAAAAAATCTTTGATTTGCTTTTTCGGTTACGGAATAACAATATTAGGTTAAATACAAACAAAATACTGACAATTAAATTAAATGCATGAGAAGCTGTTCGAAATGTCCCCCTTCAACTTCCAAACACTCTCTCCCTCTTTTTATGAATGAATCACGTACATATAGCAACATTTAAGGTGTCACTAATGAGAAGGCCAAGCAAATTGTGTTTTTCATATCATCTGTAGGTTGTAGGTGCAACCGCTATCACTTTCTTTTTTATAAAACCATAAAAGAAATAATCAAGTGGTATTAAATCTGGGGATCTAGCAAGCCAGCTGACCGGACCTGCTCGAACACTCTACCTATTTTGAAATATTCCATTCAAATGATTACGTGCTTGTATTGCATAATGGGGTGGAGCTCCGTCCTGTTGAAACCACATGTCTGGGTCTATGTTCTGGTTTATTAATTAATTTAATTGGGTTCTAAAAAATTTGTGGACATTTCTCTACTTAAACGCCCTTCAAAGAAATGAGGAACAATAAGTATATATCCGATTATACCGCACCAGAAATTTTATTGACCATGGATATGATTTGGCAGAGTTCTTACCCAGTGAGGATCTTCCGCCTAATGCATATTGTGTTTACCTTTCAAGGTAACAGAAAAAAAAATCTACTGATAAGGTATAACTTAAAATCCCACCAGCCCACAATTATGGAAAGTAGCTTCGTCAGAAGAAATACCATTGTTTAGGAACCTGTTATTCCCTTGCATTTGTCTGGTGACCCGATTGCAAAATGTAAAGCGATTTCCAAAATATTGTCTGTATAGCTCTTGGTTCAGTGTATTGTGATATGAAAGAAATTTGTACAAGTGTAATATGTCAACAACTGATTTTTGACTCATTCCAGCATCTCTAGCAAGTCTCCTGGTACTTACATAGGGGTCAACAGCTATCGCTCCTAAAACCTCAACTACACTATTTTCGTCAGTTTTAGTTCTCTTCCGAACTCGTGGTTTCGATTTTAAACTGCCAGTAGTACGACTCCTGGTTTCCTGCCTGTGAAATGCATTGTGAGATTTCGGATTATTAGGAAACCTTTCTGCTCACACTAATGCAGCTTTTCTGTAGTTTCTTCTGCACTCCCCCAACAACATATCAACTTGCACATTAAAATTAATTTCCATTTTCAGCAATAAACTAGGAAATTGTCGTCAAAATTTCAAAATTATCAATTGACTCAAGTAAAAATAACAGGTTTCCATGGAAGCAGATAATAATTAACATCAACGTCCATGATAACAGACTTTATAAATAAATTGAATTTTTTTTGTATTTTAACCCAATAAATTAAAAATTGTTTGCACACATACCTAGTTTTTTACGTAGATTCGATTCGATTTTTTTAAGTACATCAGTCCATTTCAGAATCTAAAGTTACCCCCTACCCCCATCAAAATAGAGGTAAATGATGGTAAATGTCACAAATATTGTCACATCTGTCTATGAGAATTAAGTTTATGAACTTTGTTACTTCTATGGTCACAGGCAGGTTGTAAAGTGTGTTGGTAACAGCGAATACTCTAGAGTTACATTTCGAGAACGAACTATAAATGACAGCTATTGAATGTAGAAAGGTCTCCAACTACTCTATGGACAACATAAATAGGCGAGCCGAGGATAGAGGGAGTCAGTCAGTAGTGAGTTAGTGTTGGTGTATAATAAGCGATCATAAAAGGCGTATAGTGGAATATAGTTCTATGGACATTTAGTAATAGAGATAAATATTTTAGTTAATGGTTGTGTTGGAAAATAATTGGTTATAATAAAGAAGTAGTTTGAAAATCTCTGTTTTGTTAGTCAACAAATCCAGATCCAAATAAGCGATCATAAAAGGCGTATAGTGGAATATAGTTCTATGGACATTTAGTAATAGAGATAAATATTTTAGTTAATGGTTGTGTTGGAAAATAATTGGTTATAATAAAGAAGTAGTTTGAAAATCTCTGTTTTGTTAGTCAACAAATCCAGAACCCCGAGCAATGTAACAACTGGTATCCGAAGTGGGATTTTCAAGCTGCTAGCGAAAATATTTTCCAGCACATTCGTTGAACAACGTGGAAATTTCTAGAATCCCTGGGAGATCAGTGTCAGCGGTAATTCATAAAGTACGTCTATGCCTAAGACACGTAGCGCAACAGCTAATATGGACACCCACACCAACCTCTATTATTATTTTTTGAGTTATCGGTGTGATCCATATATATATATATATATATATATATATATATATATATATATATATATATATGTATATATATATATATATATATATATATATATATATATATATATATATATATATATATATATATATATATATATATAAACTATAACAGGATTTATAACACGGCATTTCTGTACTATACAAGGAAAAAGGGTTAAGGGCAAAGCCGCAAGGAGACAAGCGTATACACGTGTTTCAAGCTCATTAGCCATCATCAGTACGGTATAGCCAGGTGAAGATAGGAACACTCTGGATGAAGATGCAAAAATACACGGAGTCACAACAGGCAACCAGTGCACATTTGCAGCAACATTTGGAAGACCCTCAATCCGAGGGAAACAACCAAAATAGCCACGGAGGCAAAGAAATCACCTGCAGTGAACATCCGAAGCCCAGTAAGTTATACTTACTATAACAGGATTTATAACACGGCATTTGTGTACTATACAAGGAAAAAGGGTTAAGGCTATATATATATATATATATATATATATATATATATATATATATATATATATATATATATATATATATATATATATGTATGTATATATAAACGGACCTTAGATATGGGTTCTAGGGGCCCTAATTCGTGCTTATTTAAAATAATCAAAGTCTCGCAATCGTTATGTTTCTATTAGTGAATTTCACTAAAAGAACGTAGACCTAATAGAGTGTTAAATGAGGTGCACGCCAAACATTGGAAGCTGGGTAACGAAACTCCTAACCCTAGTGCCAAAATAGAATTAAAAACAGAAGAAAATATTAATTTTATCGACAAGATACCTGTAAGATGTAAAGTACCTACTGTTTTAGTTAAGTGGTTTCTCCAAAGGAAACATTTGTTTAAAATGTCAGGTTATATAAATGTAAAAACTTGGCATTTAAAAATATTGTTGGGTTTTTCCTTTTTTAACAATATAAGATACATACAAAAACTTTGATCTAATATACTATACGCAAGCACCACACACTTCATATTTTAATTATTAACCACAACTAAATTTAACCCCCTGACCCGCTTGCAGAGCTCCGACTCGTCACCAGCCTCAATCTTAGTCTCTAACCCTATGGGTCATGTGATTCGACCACCCTCCAGAAGTGGCGCCAACATAGATACATTAGACAGCAGTGGCCTCCTTTCTCTAGTGGAGCAGGAACAGCAGTACAAGACACAGGTTTCCGGATACAGTCAGGCCAGTGGCGCCGCATCGGTGGGTATAGACACTACCACACATCATCAAACATCTAGCACTGATAACTCCCTACATGTGAGGAACAACCATAACGATAACCGCATACGCATAGATGCACTGAATGATCTCATTGCTAGCTTATCAGAATCTTCCAGCAGTGCTGCGTCAGATAAGTCTAGTAACAGTCCTAATAATAACATAGCAAGCGCTGCTACATCCAATGCATCTGCTACATCTGCATGGCATCAGGTACTAACACAAACGATTTTTTTATATTTTGCCATTTTGTTGTAAATATTTGTTTGTTTGTTTGTTTTATTTTAATTTGTATTTTTGTTATTCTTTATTTATGCTAAAGGTAATATTTCCCTTTAATATTTACTGTTTGTGCTGCTTTCGGTAGCTGTCATGCACCTACATATTTTATATAGATGCCTATTTATGCATGTTTCAAGTGGCAAAGGTGCCATATTTCATATACAAGGTAGTTGGTGAGTGCAATCTTTTAAGGGGGTGATAGTAGACGTCATTTGCAACAAGTTTAGCTAAATTGTTCATTATGCAAAATTCACTAGAATAGATATTTTAAATTCTTTATAAATTCACCACTTCCTACCACTAAAATTTAGAATAAACGAAAAGGATAGACCTGTTTGTAGAAATATAAGTTTCGGTCATTAGCTTGGACATCAGCGGGTTTTTTTTTTTGCATAATACACAATATTTGAATGTTGTGTTTATTATATTAGTACAGAAAATACACGAGCTAAAATCATGAATAGTGTGAAAGACTATTCATGACTATTCTATACGTTAACATCCTGTGCTTACAAGGACAGTTGTGAAAATATAACTTTTAGTCACAGTCTCAATTTCCTTGTTTGGCTTGTTTCTACTAAAACCGTGTCCGAGGGTCTTACCTTTGAGACCGTTCTTCGTGATCTATTATTTTTTACAGATTTGGTATTAGTGCAATGGGTATAACAACCCTGTACAGACCATGTATTCTAAAACCGCAGCACTGTACTATTATTCCGACCAGCTCAATTTGTAACTACCTGAAAGGACACCTTAGCCTTCTCAAGGCTTACTATCCTGCCTCGTTCAATTATGCTAGTTGTGGGTTGTAGGTTGTAGATTGTTTAATGAGTCTTATATGCTTTTGGCCTTTCAGCGCTGTGACCTAACTGGGTCTTTTGTGCATGATCTCTTTTCTAATAATTGCCTAAAAAGTTCGGACTTTTTACGTAGTCTGCTATCTTTTTGGGAGCCATTATACCTATTTCCTAGGGTATTAAGATCAGCCCTCCAAAAGTATTTGAACCTTTTGCAGAACTGATCCATGCAGTCGAAGAGCAACTGTTCTGTTGTTTCTGCTGCTTTAGTGCAGTATTTGCAGTTTTCGCTGTCCGCCTTACCCATCTTCCTAAGTTGATAACTTACTGGGAAGCGTCTTGTGAAAATTAATGTGATTATGCTTAAGTCCTCTCTTTTCAATTGAAAAAGCAGTTTAGAGTTCTTTGTTGATGAGGTGACAAATCGTTTTTCCTGCCTTAAGCCTGACGTTTTCCTCCAATATGATAGCATTTGGTTCCTCTGTCAAGTATCAAGTTCATTTCTTACGTGGTTTTTTGTCAAGCCACAATAAGGCGCTGGACTATGGAATAGTGTTGTTTATGCCCTTTTTGCAAGACTATCCGCTCCCTCATTTCCGTCAAAGCCTTGATACTCTGGTACCCACATCAAAGTTACCTTTTTGTTCGTAGCCAGTTGCTTTAAGGGTTTTTTGTAGTCAAGGTCAGTTGAGATTCGGTTTTGAAAGATTTCAGAGTCTCTAGTACTAACTGACTGTCAACAGAGGATGTGGGTCTCTCTATTTCTGTGTTTTTTCTGTATTCACTCCTGTACACAGAGACTCATAGCAAGGATTTCTGCCTGAAAGTAGGTGAAAGTTCTATCTATAAAATTAACGAGACCTCTTATTGCCATCCATGCGCCCTCCATTTCCCAAGGCCTGCCTGATGGATGTGTTGTTTGTCGGCCTTTCATTATCTCTGTCGCATGCCTGGCGGTCCCTTATGACCACGACAAATGGGACTATGAAATCCAGTTTAGCTGGAGTGTCATCTGTTGGTTTGCCAAATGACTCCAACGGTATAATTTCCAGGATCTTCAAGTGGCCAACCAAGTCTCCTGTTTTAAATGTGTCTGCTTGAAATAGTCCTGAGGCACTTAGTGCTTCTTCTCTACTCACTAATATCTGTAATGCAATACGATTCCGCATTGCCTCTGTTGCAGCTATAGGGCACGATGAGCCTCTACAATTTTTGCAATTTGCTTTGTGTTTAAGCTTTTTTCCTTTTTATACACCATACTACAGATGGATATGTGACCAACGGTTTGATCAGAGTTTAGTACATATAATATATCATCCTGTGATTCAACCCCCATCTCTTTCCTATACGAATCTACGGCAAGTCTAGTTTGCCATTGTGGCTCTGGAAAGAGTTTTTCCAAGTGTGTATTCTAGTTCAGTTTTTGGTCTAAGAAGATCGCTAAATATTTAATTTCGTTGGAAAATTTTATCTGTGTTCCATCCAGAGTGGGAACTTTTAAATTTAGTTGCCTCATGTTCGTGTCTTATGAGGATTAACATTAAGCCGGCTGTCTTACACCAGTTTCTTACTAAATTCTGCTAGTTCCAGGAGGTACTGACAGACAATGTTTTAGACACAATATAAGTAAGAACACTGAATACGCGTGCGTGATTTCTTAAGCTATCAATGAAACCAAAAACTATTTAAAATGTTTTATAACTTTAAAAAATCTTAAACAGTTGTGTCGAAAATTATATCATTTGGTACATTTTAATTTCTATGTCTCACAATGAATATATTACAAATAAAGAAGTAAATTTAATACTTGTCTTAAACTAATGTCAATAAACAATTTGCACCAACTTAATCACCAACACTCACAGTGATTAGAATAGACATGCGTGTATCAGATTAACAACCCTTTAATTTAAAAAAGAGGCTTTGATTTTAGCTAAAACTACAAAACCAGATTATAAACATTTTAACTACCAAAAAATGTAATTTATAATTTTGTACTCGACTTTGCATAGTAGCTTAGACAAATTTTATCTAAATGTAATAAACACCATCCCTATTTTTCTTCTGGTTACAATTATATTTTTTAACGTTTGTATTCTGGACACTTATGTTTTACGTAATTGATGTTTTCTGAAATTACCGATTTATCTAAGATTACTATCAGTCAATATATACTGTGAAGGTAAACATCTTAATTCTGTTTGTAGTGAACTTGATAGAATAGATATTTTTGTGGAAGCAGCACCATGGTAAAAGGTGTGAATTACGATAATAATAAATGACTGATTATCACTTTTAATATCAGACTTGTGCTCTTAGCTCTTGCATTCAATCTTATAGAATGTATTTTCCAGTACCGAGAAGAATGGCGTTCTCAGTCTATAAACGACATGGAGACGAGCCCTTCACATAGTTCATCTCCAAGGCCACAGACGCCAGCTTTTCCGGTACACGCCAGGACGCCCTACATGAATTCCTCAAATCCTACTGTACAGTTCGATCTACCTTCCGAACGATTGCCACCTAAAAGTCCTACGACCCAGAGGTAAGTCACTGTAGACCTTTAAAATTATACATAAATGTATGGGCTATGTGGTTTTCTAACTGTAAATATTTTGTGAATTTCTAGTAACTAAACACAAAAAGATTTAAAAATCATTTTTTATGCTTTGGCTTCTAATATTATATTGCCTGGTGCCGCTAGATCTAAATAGAAAACACAGATCAATTTTATCATACAATCAGCTTAAAGCAGCTAGCAGTCGGATAAAACAGTAAAACTCAGCGGTAGCGCCATCTCTTAGTTTGTTATTAGATTTTCGCAGCTAATCTTGTAAAACACAGTTAAACTCAATGTGTACAACAAGGAAAATAGCTGTCATATCCAGGTGTGCGTGCGTGCGAGCTGGTGCGCGTGCATGTTTGTGTGTGTGTGTGTGTGTGTGTGTGTGTGCGTGTGTGTGATATGGAAAAACAGGTTTGGTATGGCTTTAGGCGAGTCCATTAACCACTTATATACAGGTGATTCACGTAGCCCCTTCATTAGATTTGTTTCCCAAAATCATATTATGACATTTGATAGCCGGCCATAGTTGACTGCCGCAAGTCTAAGTGAAATATTTCTAAAATGGCGGCACTTCCGCAAATCGATATTTCAATGGAAATGCCTCATTTTAATTTCATACTTGGATTCTACATTTAATTTTGAGTTTGGAACGTCCCAGTTATCAACACATATGTAAATAGTTTTTCACATATCACATTTTTGCAAATAATCGGAGTTACAGCAGTCATTAAGAAATTAATAACTCCTGAACCATCGAAAATTTATAAAAGATTTTTTTATTGAATTCACAAAAGTTTGATCGATATTCTGCACCATTACTGACACTTTTGTTATATTTCATACGCCTACTGCAATTTTTCAGAGTTGACAATCAAAACGTGTCAGAACCCTAATTTTTTGAAATAATACACCTACCTTTTCTGATGCCAGAAATCAACGTAAAATTGAATTTTAGGACGAATTATTACCATTATACATGCCCATCTTGAGTCGTTTTTGAGTTATTGGCATTTTTCAAATAAATTTATTATTTTTTCCTCGAAGTTAGGATGTTTTGGAAAAAATGACAAATGTCAAATCTAGTCACTGTTCTGCCAAGGTTATCTTATTGTTTCAATTAATTAGTGCAATTTTCATCATGAAACATTATCCGAATGATGTCTTTGATTTGTTTGTCATTAATGGGAAAAATAACAGAATAATTCACAGAACATGCAGCGGGTGGGCCTTCAAATCCAGATCTACCGCAAATTACAAAAGAAAAATTTCTTCAACATAAAAATCATTTGTTTGATCATGTGAAAGTAGCTAAGCCTGTTGTGAGAACTAAACCGATAACAAGAAATGAAGAAGTTGAAATTAATGTCTTGGGACATTTTTTAAGCATATCCACGTGTTTTAATCAGAACAACGTCTGCTGATTTGGAAATTCCTCATCCTCGTTGCAAAGAATTCTTTGTCGTCATCAAATTATATACCTATAAATTTATAAGTCGGAAAAACTTGGATTATAATTATTCAACTAAATAGAATTTTAGCATATTGAATCTGTAGTTTGATAGAATATTTGAGTAAAACTTCGTAAAAATAAATTTACGAGTTTTAAAGATAGCTATAGTATTTTCCACAAGAAAATTTGGAATTTTCCGTTGAAAAACCTCACTCTCAGAAGTGTACACCGAACCTAGCATCCGAAAAATTTTCCAGTATAATGAAAAAACCAGAAGTCCTAGGTGGCGTGGAAGCTTTACTTTCTTTAAAAAAAAATTGGGATAGCCGTCAGATGCAAGATACAATTTGTGTATTTCTATTGTCGCGCTTTCGGAATGATTTATTCCGTTATCAAGTATAAAAAGCTAGTTTTAAAGTTGAAGCTGACAAAATTATATAACAAACATTAACAAAACCTTTATATTTAAACTTAATTCGAATTTAACATGAAAATGTTAAGTTTCTTATTTAATTTTTTCAAGTTAAATTTTGACACTCCCTTGATGATAATGGAATAAATAAGTCCAAAAGCTCGGCAATATAATACAGAGCTTTTTATCTTGCAACTGATGGTTATCCCATAGTTACTTAAGAAATAGGTTACAGATATGGTTTCTAGGTTCTAGGTGCTCTAATTTGTGCTCATTTGAAAATAATTTTCGAAGAATCGGAAGCTACCTCTCTATAAACAAAATTTTCTTTATGAAATTTCGCTAATAAAATGTGTGTGCCCTTTTACATCCTTGGATTAATATTATAATAAAAGAAACTGAAAGTGAATTACTTTACTTATGTAATAAAGTTTGTAATAAAACTACAGTAAACCACATGCTACTTAACATTCTCAGACACTTTTATATAGAAATATTATTTGGTATTATTTTGTAGTAAACTAATTCTCTTGTTTCGATTTTTAGACGATTAAGTTATCCAACGTCGTCTTTAAAAAGTAAATCAAAATGGTTAAATTCGCCAGAAAGGTAAATGATTCTGTAAAATGTAACACAATTATGTATGTCTTGTGTCACCAGCATGCAGCTTATTATAAATGTCATCACCTCTGTTTAAAGTTTTTGCACCTCTCTGTAAACGAAGATTTTTTTTCTGTTTTATATTTATTTAATACCATACATTTTAAAACGCCTATAGATTATTTCCCTATCGTTTTCCGTTGAGATAAGCATACAAAATTTCAAAACGCATTTATTAAAGCCTCAAAAGTGATGTCATGGGATGACGAAAACTAAAAAATCAGTCTTGTATACAGATTGAGTCAAGCTGACGATATAGGATCATATTGTTACAAAGCACTTCAATAGACGTAGGTGCGGTGTTGCCACATCTCCAGAACTTCCCCCAACATCTGGGAATTTTTGCGCAATCTGGCAACACCGCCTCCCCATCCCCTGGGGTGCCTGGGGTGACCCCCCTCAGGCGAAGTCTCAACCCTCTAGGACCAGAAATAACGAAGCTACCAACTTGTACCCCGTCGGAACGGATATCTGAGGTCTGCACATTCCGAACATCCTGTATACACACCCTGTATGCGCAGAGAATCCTTACACCCTGTATACGCAGAGAGGTCTTATATTACGAGAAACACCTCTTGTCTAACATAGGAGTGATGACCACATTTGGATCATCCTGTATATGCATCCCCCTGTATACACACGGGACTGATCTGTATTGAACCTTCTAGTAAAAGAAGGTCCTGGAAAATTCTGGAATGGAACGCTCCAGAAAGTGGTGGAAGGTACGGCGAGTATATAAACGCGAAAGCAAGCCAGACAGTTCAGTTAGAGAATGTTGAAGTGACTCGAAGGAGCAGTAACTAGTATGAAGTGTTATAGAGTAGCGACTGTAGTTTCAGTTTATTAGTGACTTTTGTACAAATTAGTGATTGTAAGGCCAGATAAACTAAGTGTTTTGTGAGAGAGACATTCTAGAACTTTTATTGTATCCATATTTAGATAGTAAATAAAGTAGTTTTGTTAAAATTTAAAGTCTCACTTATCCAGAACCCGGCAAAAACGCAACAATATCAAAGTTTGTAGAATGAAGCCATTTGGGTCCTATGAACAATAAATAACAAACACTCCTAACAGGGTAATTATGCAACTAATGTACTCATCCACAGAATAATTCAAAAACCTGTCGATGATGCTCGTCGGGCGTGTTATGCGTCTGGCAGGATGGCGTACGTTGGAAGCTTTGTAATATTCTCGAAATATGACCATGAGCGAAAGAGCCATGTTACATAAAAAAGATAAAAACCAATAAGTACACAAAAATACCTGACTATCCTTTTACTAACCAAACCATCACCAGAGGATGAAAAATTGAAAGCGGTTCAAACAAACATAATTTGAACGCCTGTTCACCAGAAAGTCCCTCTAATCGGATTCCGTTATCATTACTGCCACATTTTTGTCGGCTTCTTTTGTAAAGTGGTCGATCAATAAACTGTACCTAGGAGAAGGTGCTTAAATCATAAAGTTTTTATTATTACTGTAATAATAAATATCAATCGCCCACATTTTTATTTAAGAAGAATGCTGTATCTTTAAAGGTATTTCTTTATTTTAAAATCTTTATTTTCGTAAATTTTATCTTAAAAAGGAGAAATTATGTAATCAATATTACTGCTCCATGCTCACTATGCACCTAACTGCTTAACAACATTATCTCAGCCACAAATGTAGAATTGGACATGTAAGAGTATAACATTTCAACAAGACTGGTGCCTGAGAATGAATCCAAATCCACAGGGCGAAGCTGTGGCTTGCCAAGATGGATGTACCTAGATATTTTCGTAGTAGGCCATGTTCAACAATTTCAAAACCATTCAAGCCCAGCGAACACAGAAAGCATTGCCCTAGGTTGATTCTTTGCAGTTGATAATATAACAGCAATGTCCTGTCTAAAAGTCAGTTACGATGCGTAGCGGCAGTCTATTAATCGCCAGTAGATCACTGGACCTATTACCTATTACCCCCCATACATATAAACGTCTTCGAATGTATCAATCCTGATTATTGCTGCCCTTAGTGATATATTTCGTCCCCTTAGTTATCATCCAACATATACCGAGCGCTCACTTTGGTCCGGTAAATTCCACCCTGGATCCATCGCTAAGCACATGAATGAATCTTCCTGGTTTTCTCCATTTTTGCGTATCCGGGAATCGATACCAAACTTATTGTGTTGGTTTTGCTTAGGAACAATATTGCTTAGTCATGTTAGAAAGTGCTTCAACAGTAGCTTGACTAATGGCACCTACATTCTACAGTATCTACAATAGGTTAAGATAAACTTTTTATTAAGTTTTCTATTTGAATTCGGAATATATATTCATCTTATATATATATATATATATATATATATATATATATATATATATATATATATATATATATATATATATATATATATGAAAGTATATTTTGTAAATATGCCATCTAAAACCTTTGAACTGAAAAATACAGTGTTTAAATAAAATATTTGTTTCAAAAGAACAAATTTCGTTTTGGAGCTTTCCTAATGATTTTTATTTTTCATTTTCAAAAGTTCAAAGATAGTACTTTAATTATTTCTTTTTCTCATAGCCATAAAATCAGTAATTTTACGTAAGGGTAAAGAACTCTTATATATAAAATACTATTCAGATATTATCAGGTAATGGTTTTAAAAATTGTTGAAAGTACCAAACTCTTAAGTTTTAACTGTTAATTGTTAACATATTTTTATCAGGAAGGTATTAACTATGAATTTCCTATTGTAGAAAGGACCGACCGATATCTCCGACTAATGACCTGAGCAATGGCGTCTCAGAATATAGTCACACAATAACGCAGCGCAGCATATCAGCCACACCACCTGCAGGCTATAGGGACTTCCCAGACAATTATCAACACAGCCCTAAAAGTCCTTCACATAATGGTTCATCCTCACCCACTGTTTATTATGGCAACTCTAGAAGAAGTTCAGTGCATTCAAACAGCGAGCCACCCCAGGAAGTGTCACCAGCACATGTTAAGTTTGTTCGAGATACATCCAGTTATTGGTACAAAGCTACAATATCTAGAGAAGAAGGTAAGACATCATTTGTACAAATATTTTTTTAACACTAATTGTCGACTTACTTTAGGAACACATTAAAATTATTGTTAAACTCTTTAAAAGCTAAAATGTCGGGCATAGAAGAGGGTAAACAAAAAATAAATTATAAGTACCTAAATAATCATGCACAGAATAGAACAGTTCAGCTATAATAATGTTTCTTACTCATTACTTGTTGTTATTCTCACTTGGTAAAACCGTTCCACACTAAATACAGGCGTAGAAACTAGTTCTCCGGCTTCGAAAATGTTCTCATCATCCTGTCTAACTTCAATTTTTCACTTTAACACACTTTGTATCTTTCATTTGTGACTTTTGTACTAAATTAAGTTTTGCTAAATCGTAATATTGTGGTACGAAGAGTCTACTCCTTCTCTGTGGACCATTATTTTCGGATCATACTATAAACAAGGGACCCCCACCTCTAACTCCTCAGTAGCTGGCTATTCACATTCAAGTGAAAAAACGTACTGTCTGCACTGGGACTCGAACACGCAACCTCATAGTCCGAACGTTACTGTTACTTCCCCGGCGAACCTACCTATTGCACATGCTAATAAAATCAAAGTTCATCGTAAGCAAAAACCTTCCTAAATTGGTAAGCCGAAAGCATTTTTATATTTATTGTGGAAAAAGTAAAATTAATTTAGCATGAGAGATTTTCTAATAATAGTGCTGCAAATTGAATCATACATCCAGATCGCTGTGATAATCAACGCTTTTCAGAAAGACTTTCATATAAAATTAATTTGGCGTGGATGGTTTGATTACGAAGATAAAATCTTGGAAATCTTGCCTGGAACTTTTCGAAGTGTTCTGCTATTTCGTTACTTTTGAGTCACCACACACGTGCCTAATGCACACTATATACCCCAGCCCCATTATAATTTTATGATGACACGTGAATTCGACGAAGAGGCTAAGAGGAATAACTAAATTTTACGTCTTTTTAGTACTCTAATGTCATATTATTTCAAAACTAAATTCATATGCTACTTTAAATACATCACAGAATACCAGATGATTGATGATATTGAAGGTTTTCTGGTAAACAAACCCCGAAACGTTATGTTACT
The DNA here is from genome assembly GCA_964006375.1 of Tillus elongatus. Taxonomy (NCBI): domain Eukaryota; kingdom Metazoa; phylum Arthropoda; class Insecta; order Coleoptera; family Cleridae; genus Tillus; species Tillus elongatus. The sequence continues at coordinate 115,913,050 of OZ023265.1, forward strand.
CGAGCTTTAACGAAAAATGTAAATTTACACAAAATCACCCACCCTTTCTCCCCTACCCTCTGAAGCGATTTCACCCAAAAACAACCCGATCCGTTCGGTTGTAGGGTGCTAACTGTGTACCAAATTTGAAGACGATATCTCGATTCGTTCAAAAGTGATCATGCCTACTAACAGCCAGACGTTTAGACGAACAGACTGACACACAAAAATGCGTTACAAAATCATGTTTCCTATATTTTTTCAGGCTTTTTACACCATTTTGCCAAAAAAAATTGGAATTTCTGTCACTGATACCAAACCTCCACACGTTGTGACGATATGGATGTAATAATCAATATAATCAATAATCGAATATTAATATTTAATTTAATAATTAGTTATACAAATAGAGACGCACCAATATACCACCCAAAATACTACCAATTTAGAAACACTAAACAACTGTTCCCTAATGATAAAACTGAAAAGAAACAGAGCACGTAAGTTTAATAACTTGTATGTGCTCTGACAGATTATTACATCAAAAATATTGCAACAAAAATCAAACCAAGTTCAAAATAAGTTCTGCTACCTTATCTGTCCCCATTCCCTCCCGTTAATCCACCCCCACAAGCAAACGATATGATATTTATCTCCATGTATCCCACCAACACAAAAATGTATCCTCGTTCTGCTTCCTTTCCTGCATATTTTATTTCTGCATTGTGAGCATGTAGAACACGCATACATGCTTCCACATATATACATACAAATATACCCACACCCCCGCACACAGAACCAACTGGCATACATTATACATTTCAACCATCGCACATGTACCTACACCTCCATGCATACACTTTCATATCTCCCTATAGAACACTAATTAAGTCTCTCAAACAATATTCACAATCGTTACTCCAAATGGAACTGCTACAAAAAAACAACGTCTGATTTTGCCACTATAGCTACAAAAGCGTGCCAACATACTCTTTCTTAAGCTTTATGGTTATATATGAAATAACCAGAAAATTCAATTATTTATTCAGTCTTGCAACAGTGTTTTTTGTATGGAATTTATATAGTCTAAGGTGTCTTATTGTTACTTGCCTATCAGGATTGTTGTGGGTGTCAATTAATAATGAATGAAATTGGAAGTTTTGATTGTACTTAGGTGAAATTACCAATCCAAATACAGAGCGCTCTCTTTTTGTTATCTATGGAGCATATTATTTGTACTGGGATATGATAGCTTATTCACAAGGATTCAGTCATATTTGATTATGTCTATTTTTCAATTTTAATAAACCGTTTTAATAAAAATCTCTATTAAATAAAACATATTGTATTTTTTTAGCTATAAACATGTTGAGAGACCAGCCACCAGGCACGTTCGTAGTTCGTGACTCCAACTCATTCCCAGGTGCATTTGGTTTGGCAGTCAAGGTAGCAACACTTCCATCAAACATCAAAGCCAAATCTTACAACAGTGATGAATTGGTACGCCACTTTCTCATAGAACCCACATCAAGAGGTGTCAGACTAAAAGGATGCCAAAATGAACCCGTTTTTAGTTCCCTTTCAGCCCTTGTATATCAGCATTCAGTAATTCCTATGGCACTTCCTTGCCGACTGTTGCTTCCTGAAGGAGATCTTAAAACAGCATCCATCAATAATCCAGCTCAGCAGGCGTTAAATCAAGGTGCAGCTTGCAATGTCATATTTCTCTATACATATGATATGGAGTCCTTGACAGGACCTCAAGCAATACGTAAAGCAGTCGCACAACTACTGCAGAAAGCAGCACAGCCTGATACTGCAATTGTACATTTTAAAGTCAACGGACAAGGGATTACATTGACAGATAATAAAAGAAAGTTGTTCTTCAGAAGGCATTATCCAATAAATACGATAACACATTGTGGACTTGATCCTGATGAACATAGATGGAGTGTAGAAGAAAATAGTGGATTGCCAAAAAGTTCAAAGTAAGTATAACCATAAATATTAAAGCATTTTAGACTTGATTTTAGGTAGGTAATTGTCTATGTAATTGTATCTGTGACATGCTTTTGGCAACATTCGGTAGTTCAAAGTGTCGTGCTATGCAGGATTTTTGGTTCGGTGATGCTAACCCGAGAGGAGGCAATAGTAGGATCCATCTGGAACCCAATGGACCATCTATACTTGCATATCAGGTGTTAGGGTTTTCGATATATTGGCTTTTTTCGTAGTTTCACAGAATTTATGGTTTATTTTGAAATAACGTCTGACAGTAGGAATATTTTAGCAAAATATATTTTATTTTAAACGCCATAGAAGATGGAAGGTTTCTAAGAAGAATTCTTTGAACGATCAAATCCAAATTTTCTCGAGGACGTGTAAGAAATTTTTGCTGAGCTGATGATAGCCCACACAAGAAGCGAGACACGTTGTTTCACTTCAAACTCAATGTCAATGTCTAGGCTAGAATATTAGGAAAAGCATCCATGTGCCTATATTTTTTATCTAAAAATATTAATGAAATGAACTATTTAGAATGCATTCAAACTTACAAGATATTATTGATGAGGTGCCTCTTAACGTCAAAAGGCAGACCATATTCCAAAATGATGGCTACCTTGCTCACAATAATGTCCAAGTGCTAGGCTTTTTGGATAACCAAAATGCATCAATGTCATTGCCAGCTAGATCCCCAGATTTTCCTCTTCTAGACTTTTATGTTTGGAGCTGCATTAAGAGCCTTGTTTATGACGAAAAGAAAACGACAAAGAACATTTAATGTATAGAATGGACACATGCAATATTGAGAGAGAAAGTTTGTTTGAGTAGGACCACAACCACGATGAGAAGAGAGGAACGGCTGTGCATCCGACACGGTGGCTAACATTTCGAAGAACTATTGTGCAAGAAGTATTTTTGATGTACAGTTTTGACAAGATTGTTTAGAATCAAGTTAATTTGTTTTACTCATACTCTATTAAATTTACAATCTTTGGACACCTGTCGTGAACGTTTCTTAATTTAACCAAATTTTTACGAATAATGATAAGTGTGATAGATAAAAGTAACAAAAGTAGGTGCTTTTAATAGAATTTCAATTCTATGACACATTTAAAGAAAGTGAGATAAACTACGTCAAATATTTTTTGCATTGCAATAAAAAAAAATTGATAATTACATGATGTGAATGAAATAGACGTTACTCGACATATGTAAACGTACTTAGCTAAAATAAACGGGTTATTTTCGTACTGAAAGACTTTATTACTAAATAAACCATACAGTCTGTTGAATTACGAAAAATAGCGATATCTCCAAACCGTAACTTTTTTCTTTTTTGGAACCGACAGCGAGGAATCCATTATGGACTCACTCAATGACACACCGGAGTGTGTGGTAAATTGAGGTAGTGTGGGACTCGCACATACTAAATAACAACATACCCCTCCTCCCCCCAACCTTCCTTGAGGTACCTGGTCCATACCTTCGTCGGGAAGAGTCACACATGACATTGGGATTTTAAATGTTTCCATTCTGTTTGACACAGGTGGATTAGCTGGTCAGGATAATATCTGAACCCTTATGCGTTAGCGGAAGTTGCTCGTTGTAGTCGGTGGAACTGCGGAGTAGAGCATTTTGATGAGAAGCGCCTTTCGTGAAGCAAGTGGTGGACAGTTGAGTTATAAGCTAAAGTATTCAGAGCAGGGTGAATCACACTGTTTCTGCCAAATGATGGCGCTGCGGTAACCGTTCTCAGAATTTTATTTTGGACGATTTGAAGGGTATTGATGTGTGCGTCGGCCCCAGTGGCCCATGCGGGAGATGTTTGGAGTTTCTGCTAAGAGTGGGAAGAACTTTGAGAGAAACATCGAAGCTTTCTGTCGGTCATATTGGACATGGGAGCGCCATATTAGACGTTCGTCTGAGATAATCCCGAGATATTTGGCGGAATCTTACTAGGGCATTAGACTGTTGTCTTAATATGATTGTGAGGTGTTGGAAAATAATGCTGCGCATTTGTCGGGGTTTGTGGCTAAACATGTTTTCTTGTAACAGGCTCGCAGTTCGTGCATGGCAATTTGTAGACTTTGGGATAATATCCTCTGTTGCGTAGACCTGCCGAGAATATTAGTGTTGTCTGCATATAGTGTGTATGTAACGTTTTGGGGCGGTCTCGAAATGTCTGCGAAAAACAATATTATACAGCAATGGGGAGATAGCAGAACCCTGCAGAAGACCAGCTGTGGCTGAATAAAGTCTAGAGCTTGTTCTCAGGTATTTAACCTGGAACTTCCTCTGTTTGAGGTATGACCTGATGAGGACTATCAGAGGGGGCGGGTAATTAAATGAGAAATATTGCACCAGTTCTTGTTAAATCCTTCGGTGATGTTTTCTACCACGCGGAGGATTTGGTCTGTGGAGGAGTGATGGTGTCTTAATCCAAACTGTTCGCCAGGAAGGATATGGTTCTCAGAGATTTATGATGCTATACTTTTCTGAATTAATCTGAAAATAAAAGGGAGTATGCTAATTGGACCATAGTTTTGAGGGAATAGGTGGTCTCTGCTGGGCTTTGGAATATTAATTATATTGGAAAATTCCACTTGGATGGAAAATGTCGAAATCTTAGCATGGCATTTATAATTGTGACTATGAATACTACTACTGAAGGAGGTAGGGCGACTGTAACACTTGATATATAAGTATATATGGTAATTTGGGTTCCAAATGGATCGTAATATTGCCTCTTTTTGGGTGAGCATTGCCGAACCAAATACCCTGTAATACTAGGTATATTATTTTATATTAACATCACCCTCACCCAGAAGATTTGGGGATGAAAAGCATGGCTGTCAAATTCCTGCCGAAAAATCTAAAAAATCTTCCGTAAAAATTCTTAACTCAAAGTCACTCCAGACAGCTACACAACTTCATCAATGGTCCGTCGTCAATGTTCCAGGATAATTTCGCGAATTTCTTCAACATTTTCATCGATTCGAGTCCTGGAAGGACGACCAGAGCGAGATTTGTTATGAATTGACATTTCAGCTCTTTTGAAACTAGAAACCCACTCAACACTTGAGTTTTTCCTATTAGCATTGTAACGATAACTCGAAGGACCATGTATAAATTACGTTTTTAGTTATAATAAGTTATTTGATAGATAGTTGAAAGCGCTGGGTTATTTAAATAGTAGGTTAGGTTAGGTTTGAAGGTGAGTGGGCCATAACGGTCCCTCCACTGCGAGCTTAAGGTCTGTTGTGGCTCACGCCTAATAGTCTATATTTCGACCAACAAAGCCAGCCTCCTGCAGAGGTCAATAATCTTTGTGGGCGGAAGTTGATCCAGATCTTCTGGAGCAAGCTTTGTCTTGCCAAAGAGCAGGTGCCTTGTCGTGTCCGCCTCTGGAGAGGAACACAGTACGTGCTCTGCTGTTTAGTCACTCTCCATACACAACCGGCACTCAGTTTCCTGACCGACTCCAATTCGTTGCATGTGGTGACGCAAGCGGCAGTGTTCTGTTTACAGGCCGACTAGAGTACTCAGTTATTGTCTGTTTAGCTCTAGAAGTTTTTTAGCCCTTGACGCTGACAGGCCATTTATGAAGGCCTTAGAGTGAGCTAATCCTGGCAGATTTTGCCATTGCTCGATTGTCATCCTTTCGATCCAGGTCTTTAAGGTGCGTTTTGCTGTGCATGATGATATCTCCAGCACAGTTTCTGATCCGATGAAGTTCCCCTGGGCACCACTCCTGGCAAGCGCGACCACCGCAACATTGCCATCATGGTCCGAGTGACCCGGTATCCAGACCAGCAACACCTCATTGCAGCTCTCCAGTTCGTTGAGAACAGATTTACTCCATACCGTTTTTGAATTGCAACAGTAGGAACCAAGAGCCTTTATTGCAGCTTGGTTATCTGAATATATCTTTATCGATTTGTGTGTGCACTGGTTTTGTATACTTTCCCTTGCACACACCTCGATGGTATACACTTCTGCCTGGTGTATGGTTACGTACTTTTCGAGGCTAGTTGATAGTCTAGCATCGGTGTTGCTCCCATATGCGCCGGCTCCTGCCCCCTATCGATTTTGGACCCGTCAGTATACCAGCAGAGATCGGCCCTCAATAGAGTCGTTTGATTTCGTTCCCAGCCCTCCCTTTCCGGGAGGACGGTCTTGAAAGACAGATCTCTACTGATCTTTGTAGGCATCAAATGTGAGACCATTCCCAGAATCCCGTGACCCTTAATGTCATCGAGGAGTCCGGACCCTCCCAGACTGATTTCCTTCAGCATGCTGTCGGCCGTTTGTTTTAATCTGTACGTTGTCCACCTCGCCTCCCTCTCCAGTCAAATGTAAAGATCTGGAATATTAAGGAGGACCTCCAGAGCGGCTGATGGAGCGGTGCTTATTACTCCCGTTATCATCAGACAAGTTTGGCCCTCGCGATATCACGAAGTGCCTTGGGCCACCAAACTAAGGCTCCATATTTTATCATCGGTCTGATAACCACTACATAGAGCCAGTACATGTGTTGGGGGTTTGTTCCCCAGTTATTTCCACAGATTCTACGGCATGAACACAGGGACATGCGGATTACTCCATAAATGGAATCGTTTCCCCCATAAGAATATGATGTTTTAATTTTTCCAACCTTCTTCTGGTAAATGGAACAATGATCGTTTTGCGGGGGTTCACAGACATCTGATCCCTCCGACACCAATCATTTACCACATTTAGTGCCTCCTGAAGAGTTCTTGCAAGTTCCTCCTCAGACTTGCCTCTAGTCATTATGACAGAGTCATCAGCATACGCCTGGACCTTAACCTCCACAGGGCCAGAATAGCTAGCAAATGGTCCACAAAGAGGGACCAAAGTAGGGGGATAAAACTCCCCCCTGAGGGCACCCCCTCGCAGTCCTGGGGCAACCTACGAGGTAATAACGAACCGATTGTGAAGCATGCTCCCGATCCAGCCACAAATGGTAGGTTCCACCCTTCTAGCTATAGTGGCTTCATAGAGGGAGATCAGTAGTGCATTATTGAATGCTCCTTCAATGTCGAGAAATGCAGAATTGGTTGAGTTAATTAAATAGTAACACTGTAGTTAAATTTAAGTGACTTATTGAATGATACGCCGAGATACACTATACACACTTATATTAAATATACAATATACATGTATCTCGACTGAGATATTTAACACAACACCTTTCAGCTAAGAGCTTAAGAACTAGAATGGTTCTCTGATCTAACAGAACGAGCGTATATTCTTAGGGGTGGTGGCTTACAGTGATATCACGTTGAGCAATACGGAACAAGCATCATCATTGTAGACCGTTTTTAACATTTCAATAGTTTCTGTGTGCTGTTCGCGAAAATCAGCAATTGCAAGAAACGGCAGGCATACAAAACAACTCTCACTAAAAAATGCACACAAGCCGCATGGAAAATTTCTTAGCGACGGGTTTACTGGCTCGGGAATTGTGGCTCTATATGCTCTTAGCTCAGATATATATATATATATATATATATATATATATATATATATATATATATATATATATATATATATATATATATATATGTATGTATGTATGTATTGAACGCATCTTTATGAATTCTGCTTGTCAGTGTTTGAAAATCATAAATATTAAATCATAGAGAAATGGATAAATAGAATGTTTGTCCAAAAATTACCTATCTGAAATAAAATACACATAAACCTACACATATATCATTGACCTACCATATTTGTTCTGTTTCTGTCAAACGGCTAGCTCAAACTCCTAACTCAATGGGTCTGGGATGACTATAAAACCTACATAGAACTTTTGTTTCTGAAATTGCCTTTCAGAACTGTTAAATATTGTGAACGTTTCTCAAATTAAGTTAACTATGAAATTTTCTTTTGAACAAAGAAAATTTTATCTAAGATAAACAAATTCGTAAGTTGATATAATGGTTTTCAAATAACATAACAAATAATTTCCATTTTAAAGAACAATTTGTTTGTTGATATTTTAAAATATTAATACAAAATTTTCTTTATGAAAATCCTCTAAAACGATAGCAACAGGTGTGTTATGGTCACGAATAAAGTATCAGTATGTGTTTCAGAAAAATACTGTCACAGCAAGCGTATTACGGTAACGAATAATATATTAATATGTATAATAAAAGAAATACTGATGCAGCAAGCATACTTGTTACCATAACATAGGTAACGGATCAGAGATCAATACGTGCTATAGATGGTGACTGTTGTAAAAGACACTTGCTGCAGAATTTATTTAAAAAAGTAACAAAATGTCGTAATGGGTTTCTGACATTCGCCCTTTCCCTAACGAGCCTGTAAGGAAGCCTGTAGGAAGTCCAAACCAGAGTGCACGTGTATGCACAGATGCGCCTAAAATGATTAAGCTGAACAGATTGAGAAAAAAACAAGCTAATTAAGGCACAAAAAATCAGGTTTTTCTGAAGAAAAGTGGTAAATCTGCAAAACAAATTAAAAAGAAGAAAATCCAAAAAGAAGCTGATACATCTTCGTCTAACTCGGATGTTAATATGCCAAAAACCTATAACAACAAATATTCTTCGGATTCAGATCCAGACAATATGGCCCTGAAGGATAAGGCTAGTGCAACACCGAATTTACTGTTTGACAAAAATGAGCTGATATAAATCCTTGTTAAATTTCTAATAAAAAACCATCAAATATTGGCAGGGTTTTATCGCATTCATTTAATAAGTATAAACTGAGCATTAAAAAAACAAGGAGCCAAAGGTTTTCTTTTCCCAAATATTTTTGATGTATCAGTAGGATCTAGGTGTGACATCATAATGAAATTACCAAACGCTATCAAAGCGAGTATTACAAGAGTGAATTGAATAATTAAATTTGCAATTAAGTTTGATGTTTGTTATGACATTCCATAACTTTTGATTTATATGTTTCTCCCTCTAATTTGTTACTTAATAATTTGTTTGGAATACTGCCCACAAGTGCCACATATATGTTCTAAAGTGCCCTAGTGTGTGACACATTCAGACAAATTGCACTTTTTTCAAAAAACGACCGTGAACGAAAAATATTGCCTAGAATAAAAAATTGCAACTATAGTTGTAGACAACAAGGTGCACTTGAGGTAAAGCTGAAAAACAGGAGAATAAAATACAGTTGACCAAGAGCGTTTAAATATGCAGACCCTACGTCAATCTGAGTAGAAGTATCAATGCGCTTAGATATAAAGCACTCAAAACCTGTTTTTCTTTTGTAAATATTTCCCTGATAGTTTTAATTTTCTTTCATTAATTATGTTTGTCGTTTCTTTTTCAGTCGTATATTTGGCTTCGTAGCAAGAAAGGCAGGAGTAAACAATCCCGACAACCAGTGCCACTTGTTTGCTGAACTAGAGCCTGAGCAGCCATCCACGGCAATTGTTAATTTTGTTAATAAGGTACTGACTTCCAGTGGAATAAAACCTAACATCGTGTAAAATGATTATTATAATATGAAAAGGAGTATGAATATCACATCACAGTTATAAATAATCCCAGTATGGTTTTTTATGTGTCAGTATTGTCTGTTATGGAAAAAAGAATTGCACCAGTTCTTTTTAAGAATTTAGAGCAAAACTAAATTATAATGGCTAGTCTTCATGTTATTTAATATTTTGTAGTTTTTAGTTTGAATATCATTATCTTATTTTTTAGAGCTACTTAAAAAGATGAAACATTGTAAATATATAAGTATTAATTTTAGTGACACAAAGTGTGCCTCTATGTTACATTTTATTTTATTACCTTTATTATTTTTATTATTTTGGTAAGTGAAGTGTCTCAAATATTGTGAATATTTGCATGTTCACTACGGTTTTTTCGAACACCAACTGGACCTTGTTAGTTCTTTTTGTTATGAAACATTAACAAAAATTAAATTCGAACGAAAAAAGAGATGAAAATAATTATTTTGACAAGGTGGAGCCAGTGGAGTATTAGATTAGTTTTTACTTTGCTGAAATGGTCAAATAATTATTTTTTTTATGTTTCATATTATTTCATTATTTTTTGTGATTTATAATTGCTTTGAGATAGACAAAATATAAACGTGGTCTTTGAACGAAATCAGTATCAAAGCATAAAGTTCAGAATTCAGTTAGGATCAGATTATTAAAATCTAGGATTTTTAAGAAGAGACCTTTTTGGAAAATTCCGTAATGTTCATTTCTGAACATCACACAGTCTGGGATAGATATCACTACACTCTGAATGAAAAGGCGTCTTACCAGACAAGCCTTTATGAAAGACAAGCATGGTAAGAAGCCTTTTCATTCAGAGTTTAGTGATTCCGTAATGTTTCAGTTATTTTTTCTTAGACGTTAATAGCAATATTCTCTTTTTTTTTCGATACAATACATTTTCTTATATATATTATAAAGGATTCATTATATGTAAATAAGTGACCTACGGTTTTGCTAAAGGTAAGGCACGCTAATAATATGTTGTAAAATTTTATTTTAAACCTATACATTCCTACCTACACTTTTTGTACCAGTAGGTATACTTATATAAAGTTTTAGTTCACTTCAAAAATCAAGTTTTATAGGATGGAGCTTTTGGAATATAATTTTAAAGTACAATGTGATAAAAGTAAAGGCTTTTGTCTTCCAAAATTATTAAGTGGCCTATTGTTTCTTTGTTTTCTAAAAAATGAATTATGTTTTTGATTTTCAAAGCAGATCCATCTGATGAATTAACCAAACAGGTTACCTCAGTAGGCTATTATCTTATTAGTATTCGTGTCCAGACACAGTTTTTGTTTATATCCTGATCATTTTTAACACCACGTTTATAAGTCTATCTGCTTTAGGTACTAACAAAGTCATCCTCATAATCAAAATGATTGCATAGGAAGCAGGGTATTGTGAAATATCTTTGGAATTGTTCTGTACAAAGAATGTAGTTTTGTATCACTAGATGAACTTCATGAACCATCGCTTACTAATTGACATAGTTCTCTAAATAAAAAGTAATCTTCGTAAATGATCATAAACAACAGTGTTTTAGTTACAGTTATTAATAGTACAAAAAATAAAAGTGTTAATCATCAAGTGTCAAACAATCAAATTTTGTTGGTAATTGTCATGTTATTAAATATTCTATTGCATTAAAATATAATGCATAACAACCAGTGTATTTAGAGAGAAGATAATATATAAATATAGACAGACTATTATAACTAATTGGATTAGACCTGTGTTTTATTTAACCTGTTTTTCCCAAGATACTTACCTAAAATTACTAGTTCCGTGTATTATTGCCTCGGCGAAAATGTTATTATTGTAAGCTACCTACCACACAAATATAATAGCATGTAAGATATATTTCAAATACAACACACGTTTCTGCAGTCGAATTAGGTATTCATAACGTTCTTTAAAAAGTAGTAAGAACATTACAATACATTATCTATAAGTACAGTCTTTCATACAAAAGATGTGTAAAAGGACACTAATGATCACTATATTAGATTGAGGGGAGGAGTTGGCCATTCGGTCTTTGTTAGTGCAGTGGAGGCTCGTGAATTTGGGAGTGAATGAAGCAGAATCCGCACAACACCAAAGGGGGGTCCAGGGACACGAAGACCCCTCTCTGCACCGCAGACTAATTTTTTTTAATTTTTTGGGTCACACGTTCTCTGACACTTCAGTATTTAAATGAAAAATCCTGCTGGACAAAAATATAGACTTTCATAATGAATAATTTTCGGAATAATGACCAGGAATATTCGATGAAAGGACACTGTACACGCACGCATACGGTAAGATAATACGGCGCGTATTACTTATGAAAATCTGTTGATAGGTGGACGGGCTACGAGCATTTTTTTTTCAAATTCAAGGCGCTTCTCTTTTTTTTATAACTTAAAATTTTATATGTAATATTTTATTATTTTAAAATTATTCTTTTAGAGATGATAAGTAAACGACACATGAGGAAAGAATGGTCAGACCAATGGAGCAAACAACAAGCCATAGTAAAAAGTATATTTCACCAAATATTTCCCACCTTGCCTTCTAAATTGATCTCAGAAATAGTCCCTACTAACAGAGTAATATACATAACACTTGCTAGAATCATCGTAGGGCATGGTGCTACCAAAAAGCAACTATTTAAAATGGGGTTGGCCGACAATCCACTGTTTAGTTGTGATGGAACAAGTGTGTGTGATATTAATCATATCTTTTTTAATTGTAAGAAACACATCCATGCATGTAACAATCTAGTTAAAAAATGTCTTGATCGAGGAGTTCCACTACCATTGAATATATCATATTTGTTGCATGTAGCGTTCTATGTTGAAAAAGAGATGATGCATATACTTTTGAACTTCATTAAATGTAAGAAATTACATGAGGTAATTTAGCTCAACGTAAAAAGATATAAAATTTTGTTCTGTTTTTTACAGTAATTTTGTTGAAGAAATTGACATTATAGTTAATAGTCATATAATTATAGATTCCTTTTGTCTGTCACTGTGTCTAACCCATCTTTCTTTAAAAACTAGTAAGAATATTACAATACATTATCTATAAGTACAGTCTTTCATACAAAAGATGTGTAAAAGGACACTAATGATCACTATATTAGATTGAGGGGAGGAGTTGGCCATTCGGTCTTTGTTACTGCAGTGGAGGCTCGTGAATTTGGGAGCGAATGAAGCAGAATCCGCACGGCACCAAAGGGGGGTACAGGGACACGAAGACCCCGCTCTGCGCCGCAGACGAATTTTTTTTTAAATATAAAGGTCACACGTTCTCTGGCACTTCAATCCATCTGTACAAAAATATAGACTTTCACAAAGAATAATTTTCGGAATAATGACCAGGAATATTCGATGAAAGGACACTGTACACGCACGCATACGGTAAGATAATACGGCGCGTATTACTTATGAAAATCTGTTGATAGGTGGACGGGCTACGAGCATTTTTTTTTCAAATTCAAGGCGCTTCTCTTTTTTTATAACTTAAAATTTTATATGTAATATTTTATTATTTTAAAATTATTCTTTTAGAGATGATAAGTAAACAACACATGAGGAAAGAATGGTCAGACCAATGGAGGAAACAACAAGCCATAGTAAAAAGTATATTTCACCAAATATTTCCCACCTTGCCTTCTAAATCGATCTCAGAAATAGTCCCTACTAACAGAGTAATATACATAACACTTGCTAGAATCATCGTAGGGCATGGTGCTACTAAAAAGCAACTCTTTAAAATGGGGTTGGCCGACAATCCACTGTGTAGTTGTGATGGAACAAGTGTGTGTGATATTAATCATATATTTTTTAATTGTAAGAAACACATCCATGCATGTAACAATCTAGTTAAAAAATGTCTTGATCAAGGAGTTCCACTACCATTGAATATATCATATTTGTTGCATGTAGCGTTCTATGTTGAAAAAGAGATGATGCATATACTTTTGAACTTCATTAAATGTAATAAATTACATGAGGTAATTTAGCTCAACGTAAAAAGATATAAAATTTTGTTCTGTTTTTTACAGTAATTTTGTTGAAGAAATTGACATTATAATTAATAGTCATATAATTATAGATTCCTTTTGTCTGTCACTGTGTCTAACCCATCTTTACCGTGGTCCAGTCTAGTTTGTCTCAAATAAAGTCGCCTTGGTGGACCCCTAGGCGTGAAGTTTGTGATCCCATGTCTTTTTTTCCTTAATTTTAATCCTAGTTTATAAGACTTAAACATATACACCTTACCCACAAAAACAAAATGTAAAGTATGATAGGCATAGTCTCTCTTCGTAAATTATTATTGGTTTACATGAAGTAAAGGAAATTTGAGGGTTTGTTTGCTGAGCTTGGTAGACGATAGCATAGAGACTCCTTTTTGTTTGTTTTTAATGTAAAACATATTATAGTAGGGAGCTGTAGCACTAGTTGTTGACCTGGAGTGGCCGTGGCTAAAAGAGCTTTGCTCGAGGCCAAAACAAGTTTAAAAAAAAGAGATAATAATAAACAAATCAATACCACTTACCAAAAAGAAACATGAAAAATCCAGCTTTTCAAAGTCTGTAAATGTGACATACCAGATTATTTAACGCCACCATAGTAAAAATACAAAATACGCCTGTGACGATTCGACTCAATCTAAACAACCGACGGAAACTAAGCTTTTAAGCAGGCTCTGAACTTTGGACCACTTTTGTGGCACAAATAGACACCAACCTTCCAGTGCGCGTGCTGTTGCCATGGCAACCGTCTCATGCATGCGTCCCGAAGCAGACGCAGCATCTGTATACGAACGAATGTGACTCAGTCAGTCCGCAGTTGATTGAGACTCTACAGCAGTCTGTGGTCCGCAATACGTAAGCTCTGTACGTTGGAGCATGTATATACATTCAATTCGGTGATCAGGAGCGGGCTTGCAAATTATATCGTATCATAAATTACTATAAAAATACATTATCAACTGTGGCGCGAGGTAACAAGATATTTTTATGTGGTTGTACCAAATTAATTTGAGAGAATGAAAAAAATATATGGTGGATTTTTAATAAAAAAGTTTAGCTTAACCGAAAAATATAGGTGAAGCAGCGCTTCACCTGCGTTATCTAACGAGCCGCCACTTTGTTACTGCAACCTTTGAGGTCATTATGGTTTATTTTTTCAGGAGTGGTACACTTTTGAATCCCTGGACCACAAGTCCAGTATAGTCCTGTAGTGAGTAGTATTTAACTTCTGAGTTTACCTTTTCTTTCCCTAGTATCATACGCTGTGCTTTTATAAATGTCTCGCAGTGGCATATTATGTGTAGTGGAGTTTCCTCCTCTTTGACGCATCCTCTGCACATTGGGTCCGATGCCCAATGCATAGAGGTGCTTCTTCATTTGACAGTGACCCGTTATCAGTTCTGTCAATAGTTTTGGTTCTTTCCTGCTCAGCTTGAGCAGATCTTTTGCTCTTTGGCTGGATGTTTCCCTGAGGAGGGCCTTTGCCTGCCTTTGTCTAAGAGGTTTGTTCCAGTATTCCAGATGCCATCGTGGCAGCATTGTCTTGATTTCCTGTGGTGCGGTTACATATGCAACCCGCCGTAGTATGGTTCTGGCCTGTTTAGAAGCCTTGCCCCCCCTTCTTTTACAAGCTCGTCTGCTACCTCGTTGCCCTTTATATTTTCGTGCGCAGGTACCCAAATCGTCTTGACGACATTGTCTGCCATCAACCGGCTGAGATTGCAGATGCAGTCAGGTACTAGATTTGACCGCAATTTCTGTGTCCCCAGCGCCTTCTGCTTGATTATCAGTAGCTATGAATATTCTCTTGTCTCTGTAATTTCTCTCCAATAGCATTTGTGCACACGTCATTATAGAGAGTGCTTCTGAGTGGAATACGGTTGCAGACCGACCCAGGCTGACACCTAATCAGCATCCCGCTCTGGTGCCCCCGTAGATACCACATCCTGCTCCGTCTACTCTTTAGGCCACTTCTGTGAAATGGACAGTTCGATTGAGCTTTGGACTGTTCCCATCTTGCCAATCTTTCCGAGTGGGGATAATTATCTCGTACGGTATAGTTAGGTGCGATAGGTTTTCGTTACCCTGTTTGAAGACATACTCAGAGCGTGATTATCATCCATTGTTCTTAGGATGTTTTTGTGCTCATCCCGCGAATAATCCTCTTCTGAGTTGGTCTTCAGTATATAGGCCCCTAGGGTCGCCTCTGCAACCAGATGTAGTGGTAGCAGGTTCACCATGGTTTGCATAGCCGCTGTGTGTAGGTTTTATCCCACCACACTAATGATGCATACGTGATGATGGGTCTAACCATTATCAGGTATAGCCATTGGTCATGCATGGTGTAGGCCTCATTTTTTAGAAAACATTCTCTGACAGGTCAATAAAGCCCTCGTGGCTTTATCAGTTGTCCTCTCCAAGTGCGGTATGAATGTCAATGTGCTATGTAGGGGTACCCCTAGATACCTAACCTTCGTGACTCTTGGAATGGAAGTGTCATATAGGTACACCTGTTTGAGCCTTCCCTGGTTTATTTTCCTTGTGAATGGCACGACAGGGCTTTTCAGCGGATTTGCCGCCGGACCCTCTTTGCCGCACCATTTTCTACACGTTTTAGTGCTCTCTGCATTGTCTCTGACACGGTCCCTCCAAACTTTCCAGATGTTATACTGGTTATGTCATCTGCATAGCAGCCATGTAGCATGTATCGTTCCAACATTAGTTCGTCTACCACTAGGCACCACAACAGAGGAGAACGTACACCCCCACCCCCCGCAGGCACCACGAGTTGGTCGCAGCAGTTTATTTGTTGTCTGAGGCGCATATATGTCTCTGGGTTCTAACAGTGTGGAGATTCATCTGCAAATTACCGAGTGGAGACACTTGTTTTCCACTACTGCTCTTTTAATAGATATAAGGGATGTGTTGTCGAACGCCCCGTTCTATATCCGGGAATGCACCCAGTGCAATTTATTTATCCTTGAGTATATTTTAAGTTCATTGTGATGCTTATATGTAAATATCTAGATCATCAGAGATTCCACAGGTATTATCTTGTGTAGCTTTCAGCTGTATATGTTTTTCTGCACGAGTAATTGGAATCCCAACCTTCACATTGGCAAAATACGTGAAGTGGGATGTCGTTTTCTTTCGGCAAAATCTACACAGTCTGCCAAACTCATATGGTTTATGCGTCTATTGAGTCGGCATCGTCCGACTTACTATTATTTAAATGGCATATTTCTGCCCCTTCCTAGTTGGTCTCTGCCATTGCACACACACAAAATCAAAATACTTTCCTACACCCAGCTACTATATAAGCACTTAGCTGCTACAGTTGCAATTTTAAAACGGTATGGTGTTGCAAGGATGCCCTAAACGGTCGGGACAGCAAAAACAATTTGTTTCTGGTTTGGATGCGGCTGACGCACTTGCCAAAGAAGATGCTGAAGCGAGCTATAACGGACCAAAACCTGCGCCAAACATATCGTTATACACAGCAAAACACACCCTGAAGACGTGGACGCATATGCAAAACCAAAATGTGCCAGCGTTAGCTTAGTCAATGTCTTTTGTAAAGCATCGTCTAGTCGGCCTGTTGTATACAGGACATTATAGGCTGCTTTACCACCTGCACAGAATTGGGCTTGGACAAGAAACCGAGTGCCTAATGTATGTGGAAAGTGACGAAACAGCAAGGATGTGCTATATTTCTGCCCGGCAGCGGACAGAATAAGGTCAGGTCTGCTATTTGGAAAGACTCAAATTGCACCGGGAAATTTGGACCCACATTTACCCTTAAAACTTAACAAAATCTCGATGGGTGAAATACAAGACTATTATGTGTGAGCCACAAGAGGCCTCTGGCCACAGTGAAGATATTGAGACAGCCAACTCACTTTATAACCTAATCAAAACAGGTATTTATTGAATTTACGCAAAAGTTATTTTATAAACCCAGCAAATCTATTGCCTTGGGTCTATTCTAGGCCGTAAAAAGGTTCGGGGCCAGAGTCCTGGCCGCGCCTATCTTGATCAGTTCGCCTACCTGGTCGTCTGATTTATGACCCTTATGTGCTGTAGCCTATGTGTTTTGACATAATAGATCTTAGGGTGTTGGACAGTTCAAAACTATATTTAAATTGATCTACATGGAACCTGGTGTCTTAGGTGTCGCTTATAGGCTACCCAAGTATATGGCGATTGACTGGTTCACCATTCCATGTTCAATACCCTTACTAGTCTATACACCACCTTTTTAAATAATGTTGGGTTCTTTTTTTTTGAATAAACAGTATTTTGCGCACTTTTACAAAGTTAAGCACGTGAATGAATATTTTATTATGTTGCACAATTATTTCCAATCGAAAGGGCATGCCAAAGCATGAGATTATAGAAGTGACCTCAGAAAGTAATTTTTTTGGCAGGGGTTGCCAATATGTTGTTTAGTGGGACAAATTGTCATCAAACCAGACAACGAACAAGTAGCTAACTCTTAAAAATAGATCGTGCTCCTACCACAAATTCTCTAAGGTTGTTATTCAAGGATGTATGACTGCAACAAGATGAAGCACCTCCTCACTTCGGCTTATAAGTTCAAAAATGTTTAAATCGTGTTTACCAGAACATATGGATTGGACGTCGGTAAGAAATGGAGTTGCCAGCTCGGTCGACAGTTTTAAACCATGTAACTTTTTCATACGTGGTCACCTGTAAAGTGAAATATACACCCGGCAACCGAATGACTTAGAATGTGCTGAAAGCACGCTTCTCTGATGCAAGCTGTGAGGCAAGAAATATTTGCAAATGTTAGACCTTATTTTAGAAAGGCGACCTAGAATAGCTTAGGTAATCGTTTTTGAAATAGTGAAGGATGTTTTGAGCATTTATTTTGATGTGAGTTAATCTTTTTCATTTTCTTTAATTTTATGAGGCAACAACGTCAGATGTTAAATTTTCTTAAAGAAAATTCTTTAAATTGAATAATAGTCTTAATATTAATTTAGATTTTGTTATTGTTTATAAACTTAGCTAAAATGTTAAATAATTTGGCAAGTAAAATGCATTTTTCAACATTTGATGCAGACTCATTTGTAAAAGAACCTAGTTGAGAATGTAAGGATCTAAATATAATTTATTTATCTCGCATGTATTATTAGCACCACAGTTCACAGGTCCCAAACTTCAATTTTTAGCTCTAGGTATTACCTCAACAATTTTTAAAATCTGTGGCACATTGATTTCGGTCCAACCTTATTTATAAAAATAATTGATGCCTTTAAGTCACTGCAAATAAAGCACCTAGCAGCAAAATTAGTTTGTAAAATATTGTTTAGTACATTTATTCCATTAAGATAGACATTGTTTTTGTCAAAATAAAAACAAACAAAGTTAAAAAGCATAGTGATTTTCAAACTTGCCACACTTGGCAAAGGATACAATGTATTGGTCCAGCAAAACAACTTTAATAAATATATCATGATAGGTAAAGAGTTTAAAAGTTTATTTTCTAGACATAGCTAGGCTCTTTCATTGCATTTACGCTAAAAAGAGCTCTGACAAAATGCACGTGATTTTCTTAGGCAGTATTAGTGCCTACCTAATTACAACTACAACTACAAAGCAAAAAACATATTGTGATGGGGATCACGTATCAAACTAAATTTTGCACCGTAATTCCTTTCAGAACATCCCAAAACGTAATAATAGTAAAATCTAAAAATTGAAAATCTATATGAGTGTGGATGCAGAACTTTAGTTTTCAGAGAGAGGAAGGGGGGCGTGACCCTAGGTGTACGTTGGATTGAAAAAAAGGTAATTAGAATCTTTCAGGGTCGCCCGAGGTACATCAGGAGGGTCCGGCCCCCTGCCACCCCCTTAGCTACGCCAATGTTTTTAAGGCCTTGAGCTGAAAATCACTTTGTTTTGCGATATGTAGGGTATTGGCGTACGCCTAAGCATTAAAATTAATTAAAGATACACCTGGCAAGATATGACTTTAGAATTTGGTGTGCCTAAGGTTAACTGGAGTGATATCCAGAAAAAATAAGGAAATGGTTATTAGGCCAACAATTTGAAAATTTATATTTTAAAAAACGTTTTATGTGCGGCATTACCCTCCATTGCGGGGATTACCGTACATATATAAACTAGATAATGAGATAACGAACGCAATATACTTGATATAAAAACTTAAACAATGACTTCAGTAGCATACAATAAAATAAGGTAAAGATCATCCAGCTTAAAAATAAAATAAAAAAATAAAGAAATATGTGGTCTATAGTACATTTTCAGTGCTGCAAACCTGAACAATAGTCGCAAATATAGTCTTTAGGACTATGATATCCTGTGCATAACTTATGGGCCCTGAGCCCACGGGAAACGCAACGATAGCATTATTTATCCTTACCATATTCCCGCAAGTAACACATATTTCATCGACTTCGATATTTTCAGCATCGTCTAGTCCATCGTCGTTGCAACTGTCAGATTCACTAACATCACTCTCATAAGTACAATTTGGAGAACGCAATTCATCACAATACAGTTTTTGACCCGACGACGTTTCGCTACAAAGTTAGCGTCATTAAGGGGATGAGTAAACTAAGTGAATAAAGTCTAGAACTAATAGTAGTTAGCTGTTCGCAACTGCTTGGCAACTAACATATAAATAGTTATATGTTAGTTGCCAAGCAGATGCGAACAGCGTCCTCTAGAAAGGTATACAGACACCTTGATGCTTACGCGCACCTTGATGCTTACGAAAGTATATATAACGTTAGAAATTTGAACACAAATGTTTCGATGAATAGAGTAGGTCCGATTTTATGTAGTCCATTGTTCCAACTGTTATCTTAATAACCAGTGCGTCCTTCTTAGAAGGAATATTTGATAACGACGGAAAGCATAACAAAGGCAGGTTTGCAGTTTTAATCACAGGGGTGTAAGACTTAACAGTGGGGGTCTGTCTGTATACCTTCCTAGAGGACACTGTTCGCAACTGATTGGCAACAAACATGTAAATAGTAATTCTAGTCTTTATTCACTTAGTTTACTCGTCCCCTTGATGACGCTAACTTTGTTAGCGAAACGATCGTCGGGTCAAAAACTGTATTGTGATTAATTGGGTTCTCCAAATTGTACTTATCAGTGCTCATCACAGGTTCCAATCTTCACTCATTGAACATCACTCTTGCTTGAAGTCTGGTATTTTTCTTTTACCTGATTTGTTATTAGTTTTATCCTTCACCCACCTAGACTTTCCCTTTTTAGTTTTGGATGTCGCTTTCATTTTCTTTTGCAAAGGGACAACTCTCGATTTTTTTAGTTTTGTAGGAAAGCTACCGGCAGTGACTGAGATATTTCTCATTTTAGCCATGCAAGTTGCAACTATACCTGCATTTCTTTTAATCACTGAGATTGGTATTTCATCAATACCAATGATATTGTACCCTTCAGATCCCCAATTACAGCTTCAATTTCCAAAGCTGTAAAAGGATATAAAAACCAAAAGGTGCTGTGCACTCTTGATGTTGTACAAGACTACTTGTGTTACCATATCGGGAGGTTATTTTATTTTGTGAGGACTGTGAAAAAAAAAAATCTGCCACAGCCTTACATTCTTGAAGTATGGTATCGTTATGCTTAACTTTTAACAATTTAGTTTCAAAGTCTTTTTTTTTCCTATTTTATCATTTACAATAGCCCACAGGGTTTTTGTTTTGTTAACTGAGGCTTCTATCAAATCTTCGGTAGTAAGTTTATTTCTCACTTTTTATAGCCGTGTTCAGTTGTTTTTCACACCTTTTATAATCATTATTCGTTTCTTCGATATTACACACTTTTCGAAACCAGTTTAATATTTTCAGATTTTCTGTCCAACTTATTAATTCCGATGAGGGCTCATACCTCGTTATTTTCTTGCAATTGTTTTTTTAATTTTAATTACGCTACTTGGAAAGCGCCGATTGAAAATGCTGTTAAATTGTGACCAGAAATTTTGAAAGATGTTGTCCATATTATTAGCAGCAAACGTCCCCATAATTTTTATAGTCTTTTCTTCTACAGCCTTCCAAACACCTCGACTTTCTATCAGTAAACCTCCTGGGCATAACAAAAATGGACTCTACGCTATCAATATTTTTTCTACTGGGATATTAAAAAGAAAGTCCTAGGCATAGTGGTCTGAAAGTGTCGGATCAAACACTGTAGCCTGCGCATTATCTATATTTATGATCCACTGATGTCTGGCCAAATATCTCTCTCTAGTAGGCCCTTTTATAAATGAGTTTAGGTTAAAAGACTCCAGTAAATATTTCATTTTTTTGCACGACAAGACTCATTGTTTAAACTATTACGATATTACACATTTTTCGAAACCAGTTTAATATTTTCAGATTTTCTGTCCAACTTATTAATTCCGATGAGGGCTCATGCCTCGTTATTTTGTTACAATTGTTTTTTAAATTTTAATTACGCTACTTGGAAAGGCCTGATTGAAAATGCTGTTAATTGTGACCAGAAATTTTGAAAGATGTTGTCCATATTATTAGTATCAAACGTCCCCATAATTTTTATAGTCCTTTCTTCCAATAGCCTTCCAAACAGTTCGACTTTCTATCAGTAAACCTCCTGGGCATAACAAAAATGGACTCTACGCTATCAATATTTTTTCTACTGGGATATTAAAAAGAAAGTCCTAGGCATAGTGGTCTGAAAGTGTCGGATCAAACACTGTAGTCTGCGCATTATCTATATTTATGATCCACTGATGTCTGGCCAAATATCTCTCTAGTAGGCCCTTTTATAAATGAGTTTAGATAAAAGACTCCAGTAAATATTTCAATTTTTTGCACGACAAGACTCATTGTTTAAACTACAGACGTTTAGATCACCAGAAATGATAACGTTTTAATAAAGTTTACAAATCCTTATGAGCATCTGCTCAAGGCTAGAAGAAAACAACTCAAAATTGTAAGAGATCTATATGTAGTTAGTAGACTAGTTCTCTTCCCATAATCCACGGCACAGCACTCAATATTCAGTTCTACAGACATTTTAGTACTTACAATCTCACTCAACCCTGCATTTTTTATTTACAAATATTACAGATCATCCATACAATCGGTTAGCTCGCGTCTAGTGCGCTACGGAGACATAGCCACAAAAAGAAAACTTGTCTAGCGTGTCACTTTGAGTTATCCAGTGCGTGAGACAAAGGAAGTCAGGGATGTACTCACTCGAACTTTATATATTCAAATGAATAAGCCTGTAGTCAATAAGAAAGTAGCTTCATTTAGTTAATTTGAACAAAAAACGTATTTTTCGATCGACTTAAAACACTCAACTATAACCTCCCTTTTGATTTTGTTTTGTATAAACCCACTTCCTGGCCAATTTGCCCTAAATATTTTTTTGTTAAATAATGGCACCCAAAGGTGGAACGTACCTAATACTTAAAAGTGGGCTTGGAAAATGTGAACTTTATAGTTTTCCGTAATTTTTCGCGTCAAGGGAACGGAAAAATGTCATTTTTGGTGGTTGTCGAAATTTACTTTTTCTACGTAACAGAGGGTCAATTTGAAATCATCAACAAGGATGGTGTTAATTAATTTGGAACTAAGATCTTAATAAATACTACTAAAATACCTTTCAAAATATAGTATATTTTTCTTTTAGCGAATTTATCGTAAAACGAAAAATTCACTAATGAGGAGACCTGTCTTTATCTATATATATATATATATATATATATATATATATATATATATATATATATATATATATATATATATATATATATATATATATCACACCGATAACTCAAAAAATGATGGACCGATCTTGATAAAATTTGGTAGGTGCCTTCCTTTTGCAAGTGGTACCTGACCTGACCTGACCTGACCTGTCTTTATATATATATATATATATATATATATATATATATATATATATATATATATATATATGTATATATATATATATATATATATATATATATATATATATATATATATATATATATATATATATAAAAAAAATGGGTGTCACTGGTGATCAGAGGAAAGCGCAAGAACAATCTATTTTGCGTGATTAACAAAACCAATTTAATATTACATACAACGGTTAAGTTTTCTTGACGCAAGAAGTCCAAAAAGTAGCAGAGAAAATATTTTGAAAATTTTATAATTTTTCTTCTTAAAACGTCAAAACCGTGATTTAAAACGTAAAAATTTGCAATTTTCAGTCAACGAATCTGAAACACATAGGGATTATGTAGAATAAATGTCGTAATAAATGCGTTTTACAAAGCCTTAAGTTTCAGCTTCAACCATCATTGTCTTTCATTTTACTAAAATATTTTCGAAAAATCAATTTCAAATAGACCCCCTTTCTGATGCTTTGGCAATAGTTTCAGCTATAGAGTTTATGGTTTAATAGTCTATATTTGACCAAATTTTCCTAAAAAAAATTTGTTATTGATAAGACCGCGACTTATGAATTTTAAAAAGATTTCTTCAAATGAGCACAAACTAGTACCCCTAAAATCCATATTCGTGGTCCGTTTTAGTTTCCGTCTGTTTACACATATACAGGGTGAGGCATTTTTATGGTAAAGCTCAATATATCCGTTATTATACAAGGTACGAGAAAAAATTATATGCGTCTTGAGCTGCATCTTATAAACCTATTTTGACATTCACAGGTGTTCTATAAATCCTTGGTGATACGCACTTTCTTTTTTAATATAACAACCCTTACGTTGCATTTTTGTATTTTCCATCGAATTATAATGCATGTTTGTAATGAAAAAAATTGATATAGCTCATCCTTCTTGAGTCATTTCAATTGTTTTGCAACTTTTCACGTTTTTGGCACATATCACAAATTGTGATACGGCGTTTTTATCATTAGATGGCGGAGTCCGATGGAAATGACGCATTCAGAGAGCTTTTTGTTTGTATTAGTCGTCGAGAAAAATGAGCTTCCGTATACAGGCACTCTCAAATAGTGGCTGTATTTGAAAATTTCTCGCAGAGATGTGTTTAGTGTTTCCGTAGAAATCATTTTTTGTGAGATTTTTGTTGGTAATTCATAATAAATGTTTAATAAAATAAAGTGGTAGAGTTTTATGAAAAAGATAAATTAGGTTTACAAAAGTGAAGGCAATTTGTGTAACCAAAATGGTGAATTCTTGTAAAAGAAATTTTGGTTTAAACCTGTTCGTTAATAATTATATCTTGGCAGGTGTGTAAATAGCTTTAAGAGGTATGTTGGCCAGGAAAATCCGACCACTTTTTTTCTGGAATTTTAAAGTTTATTTTCGGAAAATGTTTGTGCTTGTTGAAACAACAAAGCTATTTTAATAAAATATTGTACGTTGTGAGTACTATGTAGGTTATGTTGCAAACGAAAAAAGTCCTTTTCAAAACAAGACATGTTTACCATTAAAAACGTTTTTACGAAAATTCGCTACCATAACGCACTTGCTGCTGCGTCCAGACTTTTTATTATTTTGTTACAATATTTATACCCACCTAAAAATGGTGTTAGTAGTGAGCTATATTTTGTATCCTTCTTAGGTTTTATTTAGCGAACCAAGTAGGTATTTAATTTTTTTAAAGCATGTGGTAATCTAATAAAAACTCCCTACCACCATAAGGCACTTACTGCACCCTTCAATGACATGGCCTTAGAAATGTGGCGTACCTTTTGTGTGCTCATTTAAGAGTAAATTTACAAAAAAGTTTTTGTTAAAATTTATTTTCCAGCCCTTTTTACATTTATGAAATATTGTTTTAACTATGTTTGTAGATAAAGGATACAACAACGTACAAAAAAACTAATCGACATGTTTTACTTATTTTTCACTTCCGGCTCTTCCAAATCTCATGTGACCATAATCGTCAAACTGCTCTTCTCCCCTTTTTCCAAATCTTAAGTGTCCATAATCATCTGAAGTAGACTGTCTTTTAGATAGCTCCAATAAATCGTCGTCATCTACTAGAAAATGATGTACGCATTAATATTTAGCAAAAAAATCACACCTAGGAGTTGTTGTAATTTTATTGCATAATTTTTACAGTAAAAGTTTCATGTAACACATTATAAAGTTACCTTATTCGGTGTGAAACATGCTTTTTGGTGTGAATGTACTTTTTTTAACATGTCTAACGTAATTAAAAGGAATCGAACTAAAAATTAATGTGACAAAAACAAAAAAGTAATACAGATAAGTCAGGACACGACTGTGGCTGCAAAAAATTCTTGAAGCAACTGATTACGATCAACAAAGTAACTTTGATGTGGGTATCAAGGCATCAGGGCATTTAAGACAACAAGGAAGCAGATAGTCTTGCAAAAATTATCTCAACAACACTGCTCTGTGGTCCAGAGACCCATTATGGCTTAACAAAAAGCCATATAAGAAATTAACTTAATACTTGGGAGAGGAACCAACTACTGTCATACTGGAGGAAAGCGCCAGGTTTAAGGAAAGCAAAACGGTTCGTCACTATATCAACAGAGAACTTTAAAACTGCTTCTTGAATCAAACATAAACGACTTGAAAATAATCAGAGGCCTTTTCACAGGACACTCCCCAGTAAGGTATCACCATATGAAGATGGGTAAGGTGGGCAGTGAAAACTGCAGATACTGCACTAAAACAGCAGAAACAACAGAACACTGCTATGCAATTGCATTGCTCAGTTCTGCAGGCTCAAATACCTTGGAGGGGTGACCTTTACACCCCAGGAAATAGATAAAATAGCTTTCAGAAAGAGAGTGGACTACATAAAAAGTCTGAATTTTTTTGGTAACTGTTACAAAAAAGAGTCATACACAAAGACCCATTGGGATCGCAGCGCTGTGAGGTCAAAACTGGCCTACACCACTAATTAAACGATCTACAAGGATAACTTCAAAAATTGATACAAAGCTAAACGACCATCAACTTGATGAAGTTGAAGGTTCACATATCTTGGTAGTATTACCTATTATGGATGGTGATAAATGTAGCAAAAAACCGAAAATTCTCCTTTTCGGTCGTTCCGTCCGTCGGAGGGGCTGCAAAGCCGTCGGGCCCGTATCCATGCGATGTTGGGCACGTTAAAGATCCTTATCCACCTTGTAGAAAGTAAGTGCTTTGGCAAAATGCCCAGGATGGTGAGGTGTAACTGCTCCCTGGCGTCGGTGATTGGCCATAGTCGCAAAAATAGACCGACGTTAAAGGAAAAAAAAAACAATTAGCACAAAGTAGGACCCGACTCAATCAATTATAGAAGTATGTGTCAAAACGGACAAGGCATAAACGGTTTGCGTTATTTTTGGTAAAATCAATTATCAGTAATATGTGAGTAGGTACAGTTGGATTATCATTTTCATGATTGAGGTGCTGCCCCAAAAACAACCTTGTCCAATATACCGCAGTCGATCTCACTTATCTTGGCCACAGGATAAAGGTTGGATATCTCTGCCTCTTGTATTATATTACTAACATTGCTCCTTAGAAATGACTTCATTAGTACCACGGCTTCCACCTTTAATCGGCCATCCCGTTTTAGTCAAAAAACCACACGCTTTTAGCGTCAAATTACCCATCTCTTGAACGTTCTGTTGTAAATGTTATTTCCTAGAGCATCTACTAAGCTTTGTAACGCCCTCCCACCAAACATATTTCCGAAGACCAATAATCTTCGACTATTCAAGAATCGAGTAAACACCCATTTTGTGGCACAACAATCAAGATCATGATGTCTCAGAGAGATATGGGCTTTGCCTTTCCTGAACTATATTATAAAAAAGATGGCTTTGCCTTTAATATTTGTGTTAGGTTAAAAGAAATGCTTAAACAATATTCTGTCAAAATTATCAAAGAAAAAATGTACCTAAAAAATCTCCAAAAGCGTCTGGCTTGAGCTTTGCATACTGATTGCTTGGTCGAAATCTGGAGAATGTTCTAAGTCTAGGTCTGTGAGATTCTGGATTATTTGCACTTCCAGGGGCTGCAAATGCACTTTGGCAGTGGTAGATAAATAAAAGATATAAGCTTAATACTGCAAACATTCCTGTGAAGATACTCCTATAGACCATGCTGAAAGCAAAATTAAAAATAATAAGTTTTTCTGACCTGGCTTATAGAAAGAGAAATTGTTTTATAAGCATGCCTATAAAACTTGTCTGAAAAATGTTCGCATAATTCTTTGTTTGAAAAAATGCTTCAGCGGTGATCAAATACAATTAATTTCTGTCAATAAATAAATTGTAATAATTCCATAGTATTTAAATAGTTTATATAAGGTTGTTTTTCTATAAAGTCAAAACATAGGATTCGCGGACATATTAATACGACAAATTGGATGAAACATGAAAACACTTTGAAAACCAAATATGCAAAAAACTAAAAAATCGAATACTAAACTTAGGTTGGATGGTTTTCCAGACATTCTATTTCCAAAAACTAAATCACTAGCCGAAGCTTTCTAACACTGTATCAGAAAAGGTCTATTTGAGATGAAGATTCTGCAAATATTTTAGTAAAGTGAAGGACAATGACGGTTGAAGCTGAAACCTAAAGCTTGCAAAATACACTTTTTACGACATTTCTCCTACAGAACCCGCATTTGTTTCAGGTTATTTGTTTAAATGTCGTCAATTATGCCGTTTCAAATCGTTACTTTGGTGTTTTAAGAAGAAAAACTATAACATTTTCAAGGTAATCTTTCTATTATACCTTGAAGTCGAAAGAGAAAAAAAAAACTATAAGCATTTAAAAACGAATTGGGTGTCACTGGTGATCATAGCAACGCACAAAACCAAATATTTTGTGTGGTTAACAAAATCCATTGAATGTTACAAACAAAGATTAAGTGTTAGTGGCGCAAAAAGGTCAAGAAGGTCCAGAAAAATAACTTTAAAATTTTTACAGTTTTTCCTCTAAGAACGTCAAAGTCGCGATTCGTAACATCACAATTCGTGATTATAAGACAAAGAACTTGAAATGAATACGCTTTATGTCGAATAAATGTCGTAAGAAGTGTGTTTCAAAGCCTTAAAAGTTTCAGCTTCAACCATCATTGTCCTTCATTTTACTAAAACATTTGCAGAAAATTCATTTCAAAAAGATCCTTTCTCTGATGCCTTACAATTAGAGTAGTTACATTTATAGAGTTTGTGGTTTGATAGTCTATAACTTTTAACGAATTTTCGTAGAAAAAAAATCATTTTCGAAGAGATCGTGACTTTTGAATTTTAAAAAGATTTCCTCAAATAACGACGAACTAAGCCTGCTAAAACCAATATCCGGGGTCAGTTGTAATACGAGATACGAGAAAAAATTATATAGATTCATTATAGGGGGCCTTGAGCTGCATCTTATAAAAATATTTTGACAATCACAGTGGGCCGTAAGTCGTTGTGGATACAATTTTTTTTTTAATGGAACACCCTTATATGCTAAGGAGAAAAAAGAATTGATATCGTTCATCGTTTTCGAGTTATTTCAATTGTTTTGCAACTTTTTACGTTTTTGGCACATATGAAAAATTGTGATACGGCGTTTTCACCAAGAGACAGCGGAGTCCCATAAATATGACGCATTCAAGGAGGATTCATTTTCGTTTAAATTATTCATCTAAAAAATCCACATGTTATACATAGGCTGCTCTCAAATAGTGTATTTCATTTCAAGTTTAATTACGGATTATGTAATTTGAATTTTATGTATTTTATCAGCAAATATTCGTGTAAAATATGCCAGTCAGTTTTCGCAGAAATCATTTTTTATTAAATTGTTCCGAAATGTTAGTGATCAATAAACTATGTTTAATAGGTTCCTGTAAAAAAAGATGTGTTCGAATTCACATACAAAATATGTTTTCGAATTTCGTGTAAATAAATTTGTTTAAAAATTGGTAAATTTTCATGAAAAAACTTTTATGATAATTTCTTGTAACTTTGTAAAAAGAAATGGGTAATTTTCGTGAAAGGGGTTCTTTGTAAATTTTCATGTAAATTTTTTTTGTGAATTGTTAAAAAATCTTTTTTGTGAATAATTATATCTTGGTAAGTTTAGTTTTTGTGTAAATTGCTTCAATTATTGCCCCCCGAAAATCGGACCCATTTTCTCGGCACGTTTTTATTTATTTTCAAAAATTTTTTATATTTTTGCAAAAAAGTTATTTTTATAAAATTTGGCACATTGTTTCTACTATAAATCTTATGCTTCCACCATTTGATGTATTTCATTAAATAAATGACATATTTAGGATTGGAATTTTTTTATTCACTACCATAGCGATAGCGCACTTTGTGAAAGATTTTGTCTGCACATTATCATGTTTTTTTTTCTGTCAAAAGCTTTTTATGAGTAACAAAATCTTGGCGTTTGGTAAATTGCTTGGATAGGTTTGTTGGCCAGGAAATCTCGACCAGTTTGTTTGGGATAGTCTTAAGTTCATGTTCTGGAAATTTTTGTACTTTCTCAAAGAATAAAGTGATTATAATGGAATATGGTATATAGTGTCTGCTATAATGGTTATACTTTCTACTAAATTTGATATTAACGATAAAAACATGTTTATATAAATTCGCTACCATAACGCCCTTGCTGTGCCCAGACTCTTTTAAAATATCTTTGTTTTCGGTTTATTCAATGGCTTTGTAAAATTTGCTCTTAAAAACTGAAAAAATTATATTTGTGCTTTTTCCAAGAGATTGCTTTTTTGTGAATTTTTACTTAACGAATTTGTTTCAAAATGGCGGTAATTTGTTAAAATTTCCAGGTTGTACTTATTCGACATTGTCGAAATTTATATTTAAAAAAAAAGTGGGATAATATTTATATGGTGGCAAAATGTAAAACTAGAAATTAAGCGCTTAGTAAGGGAAATATTGATATTAAAATTCAAGATAATTTGACTTTTGAAACGGTTTGGAACGTAATAATTATATTTCTTAAATACAAAATAATTTATAAGTGACATTATAGCACTAAGAGCCTACAAGAATAATATTATTACATTATAATATAGTAACAACGGACCGTTGTAAACAAATTTGAGCAACAAAATGACAAGGTCGTACCAATTTTCTATGTGATACTGTTAGCAGGCCATGTAATGTCAACAGGCTTAAAGTAACAAAAGACCAATTAAAATATTTGACAGCTTGTTGTCATTCAACGTTTTGCCGGTTACAAGTAGGATTGTTTGTGATTTGATTAAAAACGAAACAAATCTTGTTCGTAGTTTGTTAGGGTGTTAAGCCATTTTTTTTTTAAATAAAAGGTAAGTGTATTTAAGTTTCTATTACCCAAATGGTTAATCTTAATTCATGTATTTATACCGTAACGACAACAAACTATATTACCTATCTAGAATTATGATTTAGGTCATTTAAAATATATTCTTGGTAATTGTCATTTTGGTGTTTTAAAATCTATTTGACTTTTAGAATATTACAAAAAATCAATAAATAAAAAAGGATCGGGGCGCAGCAAGTGCGTTATGGTAGTGAATTTTTATTAAATGCTTCAAACTTCAATAACTCAATTTTCGGTAAAGGTTTACTTTCGGGGCGCATGTCCGATTTTTATGAAATTTTGGATATAGACGTATTTTAGGGTGCAGATGACGAAAATCGCAATAAAAATTATGGCAAATGCCAACTAATTGCGTTTTCGGTTGGAAAATTGTAGATTATACTCACTTTTTCGGCATGTTTTTGTCATATTTTACACATTTTCGGGGGCCGTTCGTTTTATATCAAGATAAAGAAGGGTGTATTCCACTATTCTAATTCATTTTCACATAGTTAGTTAACTGTTTGTGTCTCTGAAAATTACCCTTCTTTTCATCGTATAAGTTAAAATTGACATTAAACATTAAGTTGGCTTTATATGTCAAATGCCAATTTTAACTTACAGGATGAAAAGAAGGGTAATTTTCAGAGACACATAAACAGGCAAGGGGGTGCACTAACTATGTGAAAATGAATTAGAATAGTGGAATACACCCTTTTTTAGCTTCATATAAAACGAACGGCCCCCGAAAATGTGTAAAACATGTCGCAAACGTGAGTATAACCTACAATTTTCCAACAAAAAATTCCAAATAACACAACATAATTGACATTTGCCCTAATTTTGATTGTGATTTTCGTCATCAACACCCTAAAATACGTATATATGCAAAATTTAATAAAAATCGGACATGCGCCCCGAAAGTAAACCTTTACCCAATTTTCTATAAATTTAGAAAGTTAAATTTTTGTATATAGTATGGCCTTTCCTAAGGCAACATACCCACGAAATTTTATGAAAATAACTGTAATTTTCGAAGAAAATTATTTTTTATCAAAATAAACAAAATTTAAATAGCTCCATTTTTTATAAACGTAGAAAGTTTAGTTTTGGTGTGTGGTAAAATATTTCCCAAGGCAACATGTCTACCAAATTTTATTAAAATAGCTTTGTAATTTTCGGAGAAAATTTTTTTTTTGAAATAAAACTCAAAAATTTCCCGGAAAACTTTGTCCGCTTTTCCTGGCTAACGAACTCATCGAAGCCATTAATAAAAAAATCTGGGGACGCAGCAAGTGCGTTATGGTAGTGAATTTTCATTAAAATGTTTTTAATAGCAAATATGTGGTTTTTTTTTCAGAAAGCAGGCATCAAATTTGGTTACCAGTATAACCTATATAGTAAAAACAATGTGCCATATTTCATCAAAATAACTTTATTGTTTGAAAACGTACAGAAATTTCCGAAAGTAAACTTAAAATGTAACCGAAAAAATCCGTTTCTTGGTCAACCTTATAGGTTAATATCAAATTGAGCTTTTCAAATATGAAGCATTTAATCAAAATTTGCTACCATAACGCACTTGCTGCGTCCACAATTTCTTAACTTACAAACATGCATTATATTTCGATGGAAAATGCAAAAGCATAAGGCGTTTTCCACCCAAAAATTTTTTATTTGTATCACCAACGACTTATGGGCCAGCCTGTGATGGTAGCAATAATTTTTTAAGGTGTGGCTCAAGACACTGTATAATTAATGTATACAATATTTTTTCACATCTTGTATAATAACGGATATATTGAGCTTTATTGATTTTTTACGAAAATTCTACAAAAATTATATACCATTAAACGATAAATTCTATAGCTAAGGCTACTGCCAAGTATCAGAGAAAGGGTCTATTTGAAATGAATTTTCTGGAAATATTTTAGTAAAATGAAGGACGATGACGGTTGAAACTAAGACTTCAGTGTTTGTAATACATTCTTCTTAAGACATTTTCTTTCCATAGCCCGTATTAGATTCAAGTTCTTTGCCTAAATGTTGCGAATTTTGATGTTTTAAATTGTCACTTTGACGTTTTGAGGAAAACCCCAATTTACTTTTCTTTAAATGCCCATAACTTTTTTGTCTTTTGACCTACAGAGCTAAATTTTGGTAGGCGCCTTACCTATAATGACGTAAACCAGCCTACCAAATATGCCCTTACTTTGTTAATTCCGGAGATATAATTTTTTTTGAAGGAAAACCCAAAATTTTCCGGGAAAACCTGGGCCCATTTTCCTGACTAACGAACTTATCCAAGCCACTTGCAAAAGGAAGGTATTTACCAAATTTAATCAAAATCGGCCCATTATTTTTTGAGTTATCGGTGTGATACATATATATATATATATATATATATATATATATATATATATATATATATATATATATATATATATATATATATATATATATATATATATGTATGTATAAACATATAAAAATTGAAACTGACCCCGGATATGTGTTCTGGGGGGCCTAATTAGCGCTTATCTGAAGACATTTTTTCAAAATTCAAAAGTCGGGATCTCCTCATTAGTGAATTTTTTTTAAAGAAAATTCACTAAAAGAAAGGCACTTGCCAAGTTTCCATCGAAACCGGTTAATTATTTTTGAGTTATCGGTTGGACGGACGGACACACACACACACACACACACACACACACACACACACACACACACACACACACACACACACACACACACACACACACACACACACACACACACACACACACACACACACACACACACACACACAAATATATATATATATATATATATATATATATATATATATATATATATATATATATATATATATATATATATATATATATATATAACATCTAAAAATTGAAACTGACCCCGAATATGGGTTCTAGGGGCCTTAGTTCGCGATCTTTTGAAAAATTTTTGTCTCACCATCGATACCTCTTTATTAGTGATTTTTTTGTAATAAAAATTCACTAAAATGTCCAGACGCAGAAAGCGCGTTACGTTGGCGAATTTTCATAGTTTTTATTTATAAGGCCACTCTTTAACTAAGAAACATTAAACTTTGTAGATAGCATATATCCTCATAGTAGAGAAACCTATGGTACAAAATTTCATAAAAATTACTGTTATTTTCAAGCATATGGAATTACCCTGCGTGTGGGTTCTAGGGATCATTGTTCGCGCTCATTTGAAGACAATTTTTGAGTCTCCGTCGTGATCTGCTAAAAACGGATTTTTTTATTGGAATATATACAACCTTTTTCTACGGAAATTGGCAAATATACAAAAATTCGCAAAAAAATACAAAATTTGCCAAAAATGTTTTATGAAAAAACAAAACAAAAATTATTGAATTCAAAATTTGCTACAGACATTTTGCTGTACACAAACTCATTAAAAAAATATGCACCTAAAATTCGCTATCAAAAGTTGTTAATTAAACAAAAATACTAAATTATATTTAACTTACACTGCACTACGAAATTCCGGAAGCGGCTTCGTATTTTAGAAACCGCTTCATTAAAGAAATGAAATATTTCCTGCGTGGGTGGGGGTGGGGGGATAGCATCAGCAATGTTAATGTTGCCAAGTTTACCATTTCTCAGACAATATAAGTAACTTTGCTTTGTTAAACATAACACCTGCCTTATTTTCATTGCAATGAACTCTACTTCATCGAAAACTTCAAATATGTAATTTCCATTTTCAAATATAAGTAAAACAAAGAGTTTGTGCTCTAAAGTCTCAAAATCGTTTCAAATTTTAGAAACGGCTTGATGAAAAAATTCAAATTTGCTACAGTATGGATATTGAATATTGAGGATACCAGATTCAATTATGTCCGACAATGTTGCCACATTTACCATTTTCAGATAATCCTGGTAACTTTGGTTTTAAAATGCAACGCCCTTCTTAATTGTATTGCCACAATATTTATGTTTAGCCGTAAAATGTCCAAAAATCATGTTCGGCAGATACACATAAGAAATAAAACCTATGGCGGAAAAATTTGTAAAAAATGTTGGGGAGAAACAGGCCTCGTGTATATTTTTTTATTTAAATAATCGGAATAAATAAAGCCACAAAAGATTCGCAGTTTAGTTGGCTTTCAGAAATTGAATTTTGCTGCCGTCGCACACAATGGTATTGGCATATATTTTTTGTGCAAAAGATGTGTTCATTAAATATAAAGCCTCAGTGGTTCAGTGGGAAGAACGTGTACTTCTGAACCGAAGGGTACTGGGTTCGACCCCCGGGGTTCTCCTTTCACTTTTTTAGTACATACTGTAACATTAACATCAACCGAGGCTCTGGCATTGTATTTGAGCAAGTTGAATATCTACACGTTCCGCCTATCTGAAGAGGCTTAAAGCCATCGGTCTGGGGTCTATGCGATGTTGGGCACGTTAAAGATCCCTACCCTCCTTACGATAAAGCCAGGGGTTCGGCAAAATTTCCAGCATACTGAGGTGAAACTGCTCCCTGGCGTCTGTGATTGGCTATAGTCGCGGAAATAGGCCGACGTTAAAGATACTGAGGTGAAACTGCTCCCTGGCGTCTGTGATTGGCTATAGTCGCGGAAATAGGCCGACGTTAAAGAAACAAAATACACACATCTCTTCAAATACAGTTACCTAATGATGGCTGGATACTTCAGTTTTTCGATTTTCACTATTTAGCCGAAATTATTTTTAAAATTAATAATACGTAATTATATTTTACATTTTTGATGTGTAATTTTCCATTTCACAAGCTAACAACCATATATGTGATACACACACACACACACACACACACACACACACACACACACACACACACACACACACACACACACACACACACACACACACACACACACACACACACACACACACACACACACACACACACACACACACACACACACACACACACACACACACA